>LPNX010812438.1:134552-241678 GCA_001517045.1 Pseudotsuga menziesii
GAACTTGTGCATAGTGACTTGTGTGGCCCTCTTCCATCTGCTTCCTTTTTTGGTTTCAAATATTTCTTAACTTTCATTGATGACTACTTCAGACGTACTTGGGTTTACTTCCTAAAACTTAAGAGTGAAGTATTTAACATGTTCTTGGCCTACAAGGCCCTTGTGGAAAAACAATTTGGTCATCAAATTATTAAGTTAAGATCTGACAATGGAGGAGAATATGTTAACAACAAGTTCACTACTTTTTGCACTGAACAAGGAATCCAACAACAACACACTGTTCCATATACACCACAACAAAATGGTGTTGCTGAAAGGAAGAACCGCACTTTAAAAGAAATGGCTAATTGTATGATCCAATCTAAGGGACTAAGTCTTCAATATTGGGCTGAGGCCATAAATTGTGCAAATTACATAGTTAATCGCACACCCACTAAAGTTTTATAAGGTATAACACCGGAAGAAGCATGGAGTAAAATTAAACCAGATGTAAGTCACTTTCGTGTGTTTGGTTGTGAAGCATGGGCTCACATTCCGGATGAAAAACAAAAAGAATTGCAGCCTAAAAGTGAAAAGTGCATATTTGTTGGATATTCTGAAGATATAAAAGGTTATAGACTTCTTCAACCACATTCTCATGATATAATCATTAGAAGAGATGTTAAATTTGATGAAAATATCTTGGCCTGCGAGCCTAACTTGACGGGTGCGCCATCTTTGGCCTGCAAGCCTGATTCGGCGATTGTGCCTTCTTCTTCTTCTTCCAACTTCCTTTATAGGTTTCCAACTCCAGTTTCTGATGATGACAGTGAGGATGAAAATCCACCTCCGCCTGCTCATGTTCCTCCAATTGCACTAGCACCAATACTTCCTCGATGGGTCCGTTCAACATGTGTTGCAGCTGGTGATCTTGCCAGTGATCCTAGTGATCCACGTCGAACACGTTCTCATTTTCAGTGAGCCTCTTCCCTTGTGGCTCAAGTTTTCAAGAATCATGATCCAGAAACTTTTGCAGAAGCTTCAGGAAATCCAGATTGGGATGTAGCTATGGATGAAGAATATCATTCCTTAATGGCTAACGATACTTGGGATCTTGTTCCTCTTCCAAAAGGAAGAAAACTTGTCAGATGTAAATGGGTCTACAGAACTAAGTATGCATCAGATGGTAGTGTTGAAAGACTTAAAGCAAGGTTAGTTGCCAAAGGTTTTTCCCAAGTTGAAGGGATTGACTACAATGAAACCTTTGCCCCTGTAGAAAAAATGAACTCCATCTGCCTTGTTCTTTCCCTTGCAGCCTTACATAACTGGGAAGTCCATCAAATGGATGTTAAGTCAGCCTTCTTACATGGTGATTTACATGAGGAAATTTCCATGGAACAACCTCCTGGATATGTTCAGAATAACTCTAGCCTTGTTTGTCTCCTTAAGAAATCCTTATATGGCTTTAAGCAAGCTCCTAGAGCTTGGTATGCCAAAATGGATAGCTTTCTCCTTGACACTGGTTTTTCTAGATGTCATTCTGACCCTAATGTCTATACCAAGAAAGTAGGAAACCATCTGATCATACTTGTTCTTTATGTTGATGATCTTATCCTTACTGGTAGTGACCCTAACCTTATAACCCATGTGAAATCCAGTCTTAAGCAAACTTTTGAAATGTCAGACTTAGGACATTTGCATTATTTTCTTGGTCTCCAAGTCTTGCAAACCAAAGAAGGAATCTTTCTTTCCCAGTCTAAGTATTCTTGTGACCTTCTTCGTCGCTTCCACATGGAATATTGTAAACCACCCCCTTCTCCCTTGCAGTCTGGAGTCAAACTTTCTAGCACTTGTACTTCCCCTGAAGTAGATGCCACCTTGTATCATCAGCTTGTTGGTAGTCTTTTATACTTGACTCATTCCCATCCTGACCTTTCCTTTTCCGTTGGTCGTGTTTCCCGTTACATGCAAACTCCTCATGAAAGTCACTGGAAAGCAGCAAAAAGAATACTTCGATATATTCGAGGTACAATTTAGTTTGGGATTCATTACAGTACAGGGGGGGAACCTTTGTTGGTTGGTTTCACTGATTTAGATTGGGCCGATGATCCTGATGATCGGAAGTCTACTGTAGGTTATGTTTTTAGTCTGGGATATGGACCTGTCACTTGGGCTTGTAAGAAACAACAAGATCTTGCTCTTTCTTCAGCAGAAGCAGAATATCGAGCTGCAGTTAATGCCAGTCAGGAAGCTTTATGGCTTCGACAGATCCTTTCAGAGTTTGGATACGAGTAGCAGCAACCTACTCCACTTTGGTGCGACAATCAAAGTGCCATCAAGCTTTCCAAATATCCAATTCTACATCAGCGCAGCAAACACATTGAGCTACACATGCACTTCATCAGAAATCTTGTTCATGATCGTGTTATTGAAGTGCTCTATTGTCCTATAGATGATCAAGTTGCAGACATCTTCACCAAGTCTCTAATAGAAGCGAAGTTTTCTAAACTTCGATCTATGTTAGGAGTTCAGGAATGTGTCCTTAAGGGGGGATAGGCTCTAATGCCTCCTTCCTTCTCCTAATAGTGTCACTTTTGTAAATCCTTCAATCCTATCCCAAGTTGTTCTTTAAGGGGTGATGTTAGGATATTTAGACACTTAGGAGTTAGTTAAGATCAACTTGTGTAATATATCCGTTAGGTAAAAGTGTGTTTCTTTAATATGCATTAGTATGCATTTGTAAATATTCTAATCCGACGGTCACGATATGTTCTAGACATAGAGTGATCCGACGGTTCAACTTCTCTTAGATCATACCTACCATTGATCAGTGGCTTAACACTCGATTGGTCTATGATCTCTATTTAAAGAGCATAGAGGGTCCTTGACTAGTTGATTGATTATGAGAAGCTCATGTAAATTTCTTTCTTTTGCATAATAAATTGCTCCAAGTAGCTATTTGGCTGGGGCCGTGGACTATTTCCCTCTCGAGGGCTTTAACCACATGACAAACATTGGTTTATTGATCTATGATCTGTTTGTGTGAAGCAGTTGTTCTTGGTGTTCGGTCCTTTGGGAGTACCCTGTGTACCCTAACAGTCAGATGCCACCACCCATATTGAATATTCAAGTTGTCCCACCTGCAACACATGGGGGCAGTGGCCCTTCCACCTACACTGCCCCTCCTATCATACATGGGGGCAGTGGCCCTTCCACCCACATTATCCCTCGCACCACACTTTGGGGTACTGTCCCATCCACAATGGTGCCACAAGTACCCCCAGCTATGCAGGTGCATTATGCACCTACAAACCCCACCACCATGGTTGCCCCATCTCACATCAACCTTGGGTCAAACCTTCCTTTCATAGCACATCTCAACTTTCTTGTTTTGGCTCGGTTAACAAATGACCCTATCCGCCATCAAACGTTTTGGCCTCCCATGCCAACCAGACTTCCCTAAGACATTCCCAAGTTTAAAGGGAAGGCAGGGGAGTGCCCCCAAAACCACATCATGACATTTCATCTATGGTGCTCATCAAACAACATCATAGATGACTCAATCAGGATAAGATTATTCCAACGCACCCTCATAGGTGTTGCAGCTAACTAGTATATTGAGCTACCACAAGCCAAGTACTTAGATTTCAACTCCCTGGCAGCTTTCATGTTCCTGCAATATTTCCAACTCGTCGTCAGATATGATGAAGAGGTGGAGATCTTGTTATCTTGCCACCATAATATTGCAACCCACACAACCAACCACATCCATGAGTGGTGGCGACGCCGTAGTTTCTGTAAGATCCAACTTGATGATAGGATCTTCCTAGATTGGTTCCTTAAAACCTTGCTCCCACCTATAGCAAAGGACATTGCATCTGAATGTCCCCACTCCGAAGAGGAGGCCATCTTGAAATCCCAGCAGTTTGATCTCATCTACGCACAGTCTGGATACCTTTACACCATCATTGCAAACTCTCCCCGTGCAGGCACCTCCTACCGGGATGCACTGGGGGCATCCCATGCTGTAGATGGCATCATAGGTTTTGTCTCTCACCAAACACAGCACCATTTGACACCACCTGCAATACCACCACAACCAAGAAACACTCCTATTATTGCTTACCAAAACCAAACTCTGTACTATGCAATAATGATGTCCCAGTCTGGAGCCACGACTTCTTATGCACAACCTGCACCATTGTAGCAGGCCCAGGCCTTGGCTTGGCCAACACAGCAATACGAAGGACAAATGCCCACATTTGTGGCACTGCCACCCACCCAAATATACTATGCACCACCAGTGCAAGTGGTTCAAGCCCCCGCCCCTGCTCCACCCGCTCCATTGGGACAGGTGTTTGCACAACAAAATCATCCCAACTAGCCATCCCCCAATAATCAACAAGGGAAAGCTAGGAATGACCGAACCTGGAACCAGGGTAACAATCAATTGCAGGGAGGCGATCAACAACCAAACCCTCCCAAAAATGTCACGGCAAACTGGTCAGCCCAAAATCCTCCATGACCAAATGCACAGAGACACAATGCCCTGTTGTGTACAAACCAACCATGCACACTCTGTGAGGTCTACGGGCACTACACATTTGAGTGTCCCTTCATGGGTCGCGCTAAGCAGACCATTAGGAATGAGGTTCAACATTCCACCAACAAAACGGACCAAGACCAACCCAACCCGACACCATAAGGACCTCCTCCTATGGTGCTCCAAAACCCATTACCAGTCCAAGGATTGGTGGAAACCACACCCTCTCCCCAACCTAATCCCAACACTCCGGGGGCACCTCCCATGGAAAAAATAGGTGTCCACCACCTACTAGCTATGACAACTAAAGAGGTCAATCTACAAATCAGACTAAATCAGTATGGAACCAACACTGAACCCACTGAAACATCAATGACATCTACTTCTAAAATAGTCAATGCATCTCTTCAGTTACCCCCTTTCCCACGCCCCCCCATACATCGGGTTGTCAATAATTCCATAGCTAGATCTGTTGTTAGCTACAGCATCGTGGATGATTTGGCCCAAACACCTACTACCATGTCCGCTCTTGAGGTACTCAAAACTTGCCCAATGCAGTGAAAATCCCTACTAGCCACCCTTGGGGCCGTAGACCCCTTTAACTCCAAGTTGTCACATTCAACATGGAGAATGGAGAACCACGAATGCCCTCAACCATTGCCTTTCAAATCTCGGTGTCTACCCAGAATTTGGTTGTGCACGGTGAGTAGTGGATGAGGGGGCACCTACATGCATTATGTCTACCCTAGTCTGGCAGAAACATGGATCCCCAATTCTCCAACCATCCTCCACAACTCTGCGGGCTTATGATGGCCATCCCACTAAAGCCCAAGGAATCCTCCCCCATGTCCCCATCACATTAGCCAGGAAGATAGTTCTGATTGACATAGAGGTTGTCAATGCTCAATTGGAATATAACCTTCTCCTCAGAAGAATTTATATGTACGCCATGAGAGTTGTAGCATCAACTGTCTTCTATCTCATGATGTTCCTCCACGAAGGAAAAATCATGATGGTTGACCAACTGACTTATCACAATCCACAGGGGCTAACAGCACCTGCCAACATTATCCCTATGATCAACGCCATTGATCTGTAAGGGATGGCCACACATGCCAATGTTACCCCTACAGTCAACACCATGGTTGACAACATACTAGCCTCCCCATTATTGAATGTGGTCCCTGGGTTGTTTGTCGATACCACCATGACGGATCCTTTCCCCTTAGTGTCACCGCCACTAACACCAAATGAGACTGTGGACTTGTGCATTCTCTCATCCAGCACCACTGCACCCAAACCGCAGCCACGGCCCCAATTGCAACCACAACATCAACAACAACCGCAACATCATCTGTAGCCACAACATTATGTGTAGCCGCAATCACAACCTCATCCCCACATACAACCATCAGGGATTTATCTGGGATCCTCTCTAGTCCATACAATTCTCTTCCTCTTTCCCCCGCCTGGTGTCATGAGCAAGCCAGTAATGGCCACCCTAAACCTACCCAAATTTACATTGGGAATTCCCATTTGGTATCTTGATCCACCGACTCAACCACCAATGCCCCAGGTAGTCTTAACCCCTATGCAACCCATTATGGTCGAATCTCATCCTCCACACGGCCCGCAAAAACCAACCACCACACCCGCACCCACACCACCCCACCCAAAAAGGGCTAGGGGAAAAAATGCGAAAGCTACCGCTGAACCTCGACAGATCCCACCTTGTGCCATCTGCGAAGAACAGGGCCATCCAACTCAGAACTGCCCTGAGATTCCTATAATCCATGCACATTTAGATTCCATTGATACAACATAAAACCTCCTCGTGGTTGAACTTCCAAGCGCACCAATAGTGAGAAAGAAGTCATTGAGAACAAACCATGCTTGTGACCTTTGCAGATTGTATGGACATTATTCTCACCACTTCCAAGACTTGTCCAAGTTTCGAATGGCTTTAGTCGACCTTCGACGACATTCCCTTGAATCTGAGATCACTCTGATCGAAGAATTTCACCCCCCACCTCCTTATTCAGACACCATGTCCATTTACATGATGTCCAGTTCTATAGACCCTCTTGTCTCCACCATCACCGACGGTCCATCAGGCCTGTCTCTTCCATTGTTTCCGTAACCGTAGCTCCATTTGCAACCACAACCTCAGTCGTAACCTCAACCTCAGTTACCAGGGAAACAGTGGGGTACATTCCCGATCAACATGATCCTTTCCTTTTCCTTTTCATACCATCCGGGATCGTGAGTAAGTATGTCTTGGAAACCCGCAATCTATAAGATTTCACATTGGGAGATCTTGTGTGGTACCTTGAACCACCTACCCTACCTCTAAGGCCCCAGGATGTGTTGAATCATGTCCATCCATGTGAGATGATGTTGCACCTACCTCCAGGTCCATCAAAGACTTGTTGGAGAAGCAAGTCGGTAAAGCCGACTTGAACGACAGCCAACTACTTATATTAGGTCGGCCACCTAAGGCCGTGTCAGTTGAGTGAACCGATAAGTAGTTATTTGTAATGGTTTGTAAATAATATATATTAGGCTGTTGAGCCAGATGAGAACTCGGTTCAGTTCTCTGTATTGTATGGACCCTCTCATGTTAATATAATATGTTATTCTATCTACTTGTTCTTATCTCTTGTCTCTGTGATGTACGTATGTTTTAGTATGTATTATTGGTAACCTTATGTGATCTATGAGATTACAACATTGGTTCTGTTGCTGGTAGTACATGTCTGAGATGTATACAAGCAGATGATATCAGAATGAAAGATTAAGGACTGGTGGGAGCATAAAATAGAAAATTATTTGCAGAATTATGCACAGAGAAATAGATTGACCACCGCATAAGCAAAGGAAAGATTCTTTACAGAGACACATGAGAATTTTGTACAATCAGTGCCCCAGCTGCTGAAGAAACTCCTGGATGAAAAAGATGGAAGGAATTAAAGATCAATAGTTACTAGAAAAACTGATTCGAGGAGGAAGAACAAACTTGTCGGATTGGTTTGAAAAGATCGCTGACAAATTCTACGAAGAGCAAGCAGTAGAAGAAAGGACTTCGATGGAAACCATCAAAAAGAAATTCTACACATAACTCAACGATCAATTTTTGTGTTCTTTATCGACCTTGCTATTTAAATTCTTGATCGAGAAAGGAGTGGGTCACATTGTCGAACCTCGTCCATCACTTCGTGGACTATCGTTAAACCCTAACTAGGTGGAAAAACAAAAAAGGTGGGAAAAATTCATTGCCGAAAGGGAGTGGGAATAATTCCTAAGCAAGTAGATAGAACTATCCGGGATTTCTAAAGCATCGGGTAGGCTATAGGGGGGTAGCTGGTCATATGTTGGGATAAAGTGGAGTGAATTCTAGTCGACTAAGGAAGATACCAATCACCAGTAATGAGAAGTCAGCCTAAAAAGGAAATCGAGAGGACAATGTCACACAAAGGTACGACGAACTTCCAGAAAATAGAGAGGGAGAAGAGGCTACAAAGAAGGGAAGAATGGAGAGAAAGAGCCTTAGCGCTACAGAGAGGAATGAGTACTAGGGTGATCGACCAGAAAAGAGATCTATCAGAGTCGGGTCATGACCGGTAAGAAGAAGGTGTGGAAGAAGAGGCGTCTCCTATGGAAGAAGAATTGTGGATAGAGTAGCAAGAATCTCTCCAATTAGAAGTTCCCCAGGAAGAAAAACCTCTATCTTTGATGAATCCACGTACCCGAATACAAACCATTATCGAAGAAGACCTCAAACTAGGAGCTGGTGACTTTGGTATATGGATCCAACTAGATGATGAGACATACACAGTAGACATCTAATCATCTGTCGACCAGAAGAATGAAATTGGGTTACGCTTCAAGCGGTACCCTCCAACCGAAGTATCCACTTACTTTTACCGACACATGAAGGAGCACCTCCCCTTCCAAATACAGCTTTGGAGGACACAGAACATTTAGAACTATAGACAAACAATTGCATTTGGACCTCGACAGAAGAAGTCGACACTAACCAACTGCTGGTTGAAGAGGAAACGACAAAAACAACCGGAGAAAATGAGAGTTTCGTTGACGATAGTTCCATAGAGAGTAATAAGCAAATAACCCTACTGCCCCCACCACCGCCACATCCTGAAGAAGACAGTAACAGTGATTCTGACATGGGTCACGGGTCAACACACATCCCTCTATATGAGGGTGATGAGGACCCCAGACGACACTGGTTCATCTGTGAGTCGACTTGGGAGGCTAACCAAGTTACAGATGAAGACAGGCAGATGGCGCAGTTCGCTGGTGCCTTGAGGAAAAGGGCATTAACTTGGTCCATGACCTTTTCTAAAAGAATCCCCCAAGCAACCAAATCCGAAGTCAAAGTGAAATTTCTATCATTTTTTAAAACTCTAGATGCAAAACATCTAGCAACAAAGAAGCTAAAAACAACATCGCAGAAGCCAAGAGAAACTGTCTGCGATTATGATAAACGATGGAAATACCTTCTTAGCCAATTGGACTATGTCATTGATGAACAATTATTAATCCAATGGTTTCTTGCAGGTTTATCATAGAAAATTCGTCGACACATAAGTCTAGAGACATTCAATACTTATGAAGATGTGCTTACAAAATATCTCCAAGTAGAAATGGATGAGGACATACCAACATACTCCACCGATCACATATTGAAAGAACAACTTGAGATCGTGCATAAATCATTAAAAGAATTAAACCCCAAAAGTCAGGATATCTAGTGCACGAAGTGCTCAATGGCCGGACATTCAAAAGACAACTGTTGATAGGACATTAGCCGACAGGACGTCCGATTTGTGCAGACAAAATGTTTTTGTGACATTTTCCAAGAGCATGGAGACCACTCGACAAAATATTGCCCATTCAATATGAAGAATGGAAAAGCATCATGGTGTGCAATTTGTGAAACTAAAAATCATAACACGGCTGACTGCCATCTGAATCTTAAGAATTGACAGAATTATCATGCAGTCTATCAGACCAATGCAGTTGCATAGAATAGTGAGCAAAACAATGCGCCAAACGATCAGAACACTCAAAGATATGAAGGTCGAACATACGAGCGCCGGTATGACAATCGATGTGGAGGCTATGGAGGTCGAGGTCGATTCTCTGGGAATCGAGAAAACCGACCATGTCAGCCCATCCAATGTTTCACATGTTATAAGAAGGGACACCAACATGCAGACTATCCATACAAGGACAGGACTTACCTAAAATTCTGTACTAATTGTGGGGTAGGGGATCACTCATTAGAGGATTTCCCTATTATGCTTGAAAAGATAAATAAAAAGAAGAATGTTAATGTCTTGTCATGTGTGCAAAAACATGATATTATCAATACAAAGAATTTACATATTGTAACCCGACAAGGGATGAACACTGGGAGTGATAACCCCCAAATAAATAAAATAAAAGAAAAAAATGTCTACCCTAATCCAGTTAAAGAAAAACAAATATATAAAGATGCAACAAATATATTTAGAGAATTTGCTTGAAAGGAAGAAGAAGATGATAATCAACAGGACACAGTAAAAGAGCTAATACAATTGGTACAAAAAGATAAAAAAATATCACAACTCATCGACTTACTGTATAAAATAAAACACAACAAAAACACCGAAAAACAAACAAAGAATATCCGTAGCTTAAACCAAAAAGATAAAAGTGATGCCGACCCACTTGTCGACTTGGAAATTGAAGGATACCATGTCCGACAAGTTGTACTCGATTTCGGATCATAGGTAAATATTATGACTCGACACACATGGAAATAGTTAGGCAGACCTCGATTATATGAATTAGGCATATACCTAAAACTGGTAGACCAAGACCTAATTGAACCTATTGGAATCTGGAAAAATGTCGACACAACGATAAAAGGTATATCAACTAAATTCGACTTCGAAATTATTAACCCTAAGGAAGGATCCAGTTCCTTCCCAGTGTTAGTAGGTCGACCTTGGGGGAGAAAAATGAAAGCCTCGATATCCTTGGACAAATAAAGAATCAAATTAAAAGGGAATGGACAAAACGTCATAGTACCTATTCATCCATCCCAAGGAGAACCTTGGACTAAACCTATTGATGAAGAAGTTGACATCTGACAACTCTATCAAATACAAAAAAATGTAGATTATACAGAACCTAATATCTATGGAGAACTTAATTTAGGCAATCAAGATTTAGTGGGATACAATTTTGATGAAGAACTATATGATTGGGAGGTTGAAAACTATGAAACAAAAGCAAGAGGATGCTGGACTATTCAAAAAGTACAGAAGAAACCAGTCAAACAATTATTTGTGGTGTCCAGTATCCCAAAAATATTTGAAAATAAAATTAGGGAATATCCTACATTACAACCAACAAATATAAATACCACAAAAATCCCAAGGTACAAAGAAAGAGAATCACCAGTTATGCATGTAGAGAAAGTATCTAGGAACATCGAAGAACATGGACGACTACAAAGTTTAGTAGAAACTTTTACAGGACAAGCTGCTAGAAGGTGGGACACCCATCAGTCAAGACTACAGACATGGACAACAGCGTTGAATTATTTTGTAGAAAGGTTTGGAGGAAAGAAGTTAACCAACCAGGCTTAGATACCTATATTTACCTAAGGACAGGGTCCAGAAAACCATATAAATATATGTGAAAAACAATGGAGAAGACTGGGATATAAGGATGAATGCACATGGCCACACTTATTTCCATCAAGACTCGCCAACTTACCAAACAAATGGTACAATATGGAAGAAGCCCAAGGTGAAACATTCCTCTGGCATGAACTCAAAGAAAATTTTATCAAAGACTTCAACTTTATACCACTAGATGAGAATTTGGTCGAAATAGCAAAACAGATTAAAGAATTTATACAACCGACAGAAAACAAACCCTTAAAAGATAACCGACAGACAATGGACTGTAACAATATACAAACCGGTACAATACCACAATCGACGAGACTACAGTTGGAAAATGAAAAGTCGGAAGGGAAACGTTTTAGATGGAAATCAAATCATATTGAAATGACCAAACCTATTCTCACAGTACTCAAAGTTGAAACAAACGACAAGGAGGATAATGACCGAATGACTGCAGCAGAATTCCCTGCCAAATTCTCATAGTTTAAGGAAGGAAGTTGACCAATCAATGAAGCTAAAGCACCGGAATGGCTAGATGCTAAAATTAAAACTAGAGAAGTCAACATATCAAATGATGATCGACCAAAAATATCAAAAATTGGAGACTATTGGTCGGAAACACAAACAGCAGAGATCACAAACCTACTGAAAGAATTTCAGGATGTATTTGCTAGAGACTATAAGGATATTAAAGTTCTAGTACATGAAATGGGCAAAATGAAGATCGACATAAAACCTGATGTTTGACCTGTCAAGAAACAACCATATAAACTAGCTCACAAATACAAAGAAATAGTCAAGAAAGAGATTGATAACATGCTTGCCACGGGCATTATCTACCCTATTAACCAATCAGAATGGGCAATTCCAATGGTTGTTCAACCTAAGAAACATGATCTGACCAAACTAAGAATTTGTGTCGACTTTAGGGAGCTAAATAAAGTGACACTAACAGACCCATTTCCAACTCCTTATGCAGATGAAATCTTAAATGAGGTAGCAGGACATGAATGCTATTCATTTATAGATGGATTCTCGGGTTATAATCAAGTACCAATAGCCAAAGAAGATCAGAAAAAACAACATTTATATGTGAATTTGGCTCATTTGCTTACAAGGTTATGCCTTTTGGACTTAAAAATGCACCTGCAGTCTTTTCAAGGATTGTGGTCAAAACATTCCAAGAATATATTTATAAAACAATGGCAGTATATTTCGACGATTGGACAATATACTCTACATTAAAGGACCATTGTAAATGGCTAAGACTTATGTTGGAATGATGTCGACAGATCCAACTATCACTAAAAATCAAGAAGTGCATATTTTTAACCCCTATAGGAATACTATTAGGGAATATTGTCTGTAAAGAAGGTATTAAAGTCGACTTCACAAAAATAAAAATCATCCTCGACTTAAAACCCCCGATGAATCAGAAACAAGTCAGGGTACTACTTGGTCATACAGGATACTATAGAAAATTCATAAGACATTATTCAGACATGACATACCCATTGGAAGAATTGTTAAGAGATGATCTGGAATTTAATTGGACAGAAGAGTACAGAATATCATTCAAAAACTAAAAAGAAAGCTAGTCGAAGCACCTATCCTAAGGTTTCCAAACTGGTCGACTAAATTCCATGTCCACATCAACGCATCAGGCCTAGTAATAGGAGTGATCCTAACTCAGCCAGGAGATGATGGAATGGATTATCCTATAGTTTACAGTAGCAGAAAATTAAAAAAAGTTGAACGAAACTATTCGACGACAGAAAGAGATGCATTAGGAATGGTCTTTGCACTACAAAAATATTGACACTACCTACTAGCTAACCCATTTGTCTTATATACATACCACCAAGCACTAAAACACCTTGTCAATAAGCCACTACACCATGGAAGAATCTATCGATGGCTACTTCTATTCCAAGAATTTGAATATCGAAGTCGTTGTCAGACCAGGTAAGCTAAATGTCGGTCCTGGCCACTTATCCCGAATCGACACAGGGGAGGAACCGACAGGAGTCGAAGATGACTTACTAGATGCACATCTATTTCGAATAGAAGCAGTCCCGACAGAGTTAGAGGAAATAGCTCAATTTTTAGAAGATGGACAAGAACCAGAAGGTATAAGTATAAAGAAGAAACAAATTTTAGCCATGAAAGCTGCACCATATAGCATCATAAATGGATTCTTGTACAAAATGGGCTTGGACGACATCCTTAGGAGGTGTGTACTGGAAGACGAAAGAAATAATATTATGCATGAAGCACATTACGGACCTGCTGGAGGACACTTCCAAGAAGACACAACTACAAATAAAATCCAACAATCAGGGTTGTGGTGGTCGACACTTCACAAATATTGCAAAATTTTTGTAAGCCAATGTGACCGATGTCAATGACTGGGTCGACCCCTGCCTAGCACAGAAATTCCCTTGATATCAGTAAACCCAAGTTTGAAATTTGAAATTTGGGCTATCTACTTCATAGGACCATTCCCCATACTAGCAAAAAGAATAGGTGCAAGGTACATAATAACTACAGTCGAGTATGTAACCAAATGGGCAGAGGCAGAACCAGTCGACACATGTTCCAGTGAAATAGCCGCAAAATTTATCTATGAAAATATTATCACCCGATTTGGATGTCCACTAACCGTAATCAGTGACCAGGGAACACACTTTATCAATAAAATTATCAAAACCCTAATGGACCAGTTCCAAATCGACCATCGTCAGGGTACCGCATACCATCCTTAGTCGAATGGAGCAATTGAAGCATTTAACAAAACACTAACAAAAGGATTAACAAAAATATGTAATGCAAACAAAAACGACTGGGATGAAAAGATACCTACAGTACTATGGGCATACAGAACAACATACAAATGTTCAACCAACCAAACCCCCTTTCGACTAGTGTATGGACAAGAAGCAGTAGTTCCATTACACTTCTGACAACAAACACCTATTATCGCAGAGATTCTACACATCGATGTCGAACAAGGAAGAAAGGACCGACTATTGCAACTAAGTAAACTTGAAGAACACCGACTAATGGCGATACAACATCAAGAAATCCAGAAACAACAACAAAAAGCATGGCATGATAGAAACATAAAAAACAAATACTTGTCGGTAGGAGATCTTGCTTTACTCTACAATAGTCGGGTAAAAGGAAAACCTAAAAAGCTACATACAGAATGGATGGGACCTTATGCTGTCGAAGAAATACATGCCAATGGATCAGTTCGACTAAGGACGTTACAAGGTGTAGTATTTCATAAACTCGTCAATGGGGCCTGACTAAAACACTACAGAAACTAAACAAATCTAAAAAAACACATATAACGACCATAACCGTTAAACAAAAGCTATAAAAATCTAAAAATCCAAAAAGAAAAATAGTTCTGATACATGCACAAAAATATGACAAGGAATGACCATTTTCACAATCAACATCATGCCCATCGATAATCCACCACTCGACCACACTTCCACCAACCCAATCACACCCGACCATTCACCAACCCTATCACCACCACATCCCGACTCATGACCCTTAATTCAACTAGCTACGCCAGAACCATCTCCACCGCATCCATTAGCGACAACTGCATCCACTTATGCACCCTCTGCATCCAACCAACCAAAGGCACAACCAGATGCAGCAGTCATCCCACCACCCCAACCAGAAATACCATCCATCACTATTGCCCCACAAATAGAAAATCCAAACCTGATTCTTGCAGGTACACAGGTACCGAAACAAACAGAAACACAGAAGCGCAAGAAGAAGAAGGAGAAAAAGAAGAATGACCATCATGAACAGACAACAATGGTCCACATCAGTCAACTTGGGTCGACCCCTGTGGTTGATGCAACCAAGTTGAAAGATGCAGAGCTAGGACAACTCCTAGAAACACTGGCAATTGAAGCAAAGACAAAGAGCCAGCAGAGATGTAAGGAGCTTGACAATAATGAAAAAGAACAAGTCGAGTTTCTCAACAAATGCAAAATCCTTGTATAAATGGTGATACCAAGACCAGTAGAGGTTGACAGCGACAAACCACTAGAAAAAGCTTATCACCTGTTTGAGAGCATGGTGTCGGCACTGTAGGCACAAATTCAAGACAAAAAAGAGGAACAGAAAGAAGAAACCGTCCGAATATTGATGGAGCACCACGCAGCCTTTGCAGAAGCATACAAGGTGTTGCAAGATCACATGGAGGAGTCTTTAATTACAGAAGAAGCACTGAGAGACTAGCCTGCTTACTATGGGAAAGTTTATCAGCGAACCACGCAGACTCGACAAGTGATCCAAGCACTCGAGAAGAGAAAAAACACTAATGAAGCACTCATATGCACAATTGAAGATCAAATAGTGCTTGAAACAGCTAAACTACAGAAGCTCGAGCGAGAAGCACATCAATGGGTGCAACAAGACATTCCAAACCTGGAAAAAGTAGACATCATCTGCTCGCAAATGAAAAGACTACTGGAGACAGTAAAGGAAAAGGACCAGCTTATGGGTCCTGGCATGGAAAAAATAGCAGAAGTTTTTGTACCAGAGAAAATGTCGATCTTATCCAGTCTAACTACACTAACCATCGACATACAGAAAATTTTGTAGAGTTGGATGGATTTCCAACATCAACTGGCAGTGACAGCTAAAGCAATTGTCGAAGTCTGTATACAGAAAAGACCAACAATTAGACTTCATAGCCCATGAATACCAAGCACAAAGAATGACTACTTAGACAGACAAAGAAATTTTTGGTACCTCCCTGTTTCTTCGGGATGAAGAAACGTTTTGTTCGTGGGGGAGATGTTGGAGGAGCAAGTTGATAAAGCCAACTTGAATGACAACTGACTTAGTCGGTCAGCCGACTAGTTAGATTAGGTCGGCCACCTAAGGTCATGTCGGTTGAGTGAACCGACGAGTAGTTATTTGTAACTGTTTGTAAATCATATATATTAGGCTGTTGAGCCAGATGAGAAATCGGTTCAGTTCTCTGTATTTTATGGACCCTCTCATGTTAATATAATCTGTTATTCTATCTACTTGTTCTTATCTCTTGTCTCTGTGATGTATGCATGTTTTAGTATTTATTATTGGTAACCTTATGTGATCTCTGAGATTACAACAAGACTCCTCCTGTCTCCACGCCTACCCCTCTTCCTCCAATAGAGACTGGGGGAAAGGCCACAAAAACCACAACCAATACCATTTACATTATCTCTAGCACCAATTGCCCTTCCGTCTCATCGGTTGTGGAAGACCAACCTAATCTAGTGTGGAATCAGTTCTTCCCATAAAAGACGAGATTCTGTCATCCCGCCTTACCAATGACCTTTGTCTCAGCAAGGGGGCATACCTCTTCACTGACTCAGATGTTCGACTCTTGAAGAAGTCGTGCAATAGGCTTCACCTCAAGAGAGCCTATGCCTAATACCACCACTATGAGTCCCTTATAGCGTAGTTTTCTCCTTTTTTGTTTTGCAACGTTTTTAACACAAATCAAAAACCCCCCCATTTAGGGGCAGCACCATTAGCTGCTAGTTCAGAGTCACCCGGAGCCTATTCGAGACACCTCTCACACCGTCAAGCTCAAATTTCTGCCCTCTATCTCCTTATGAGACCATTGTCTCATGTTTAACAAACAAATTTCAAGATCGCTTCCCGAAAGTTACCCCGATTTATGAGCCACATCATGGTGATACAAGTGTCTTCGAACCTGTACTAGCATCACACTTACCTACCGCTACTCATGCGGATTCTTGGGCCACCGCCCGTAAGGAACATCATTTTTATTTTGTAACATAGAGTTGCCTACTCCATCCACTGCACCTTATGCAGATATCCTGACCATCATTCGGAAGAAGAATCATTTCCTTTGCATGTATTTGGCATATAACTGCCTCCAGAATTGCACTCACATCGCATGTAGTCAAGTCCATCCACCACAATTCACACACAACTCTCCTGACCTCTGTCTGAGAGCCACCTCGATTTGCGTGCCTTTGTCGCACCGACTCGCGTGCCTTTTCCACGATCTATCCCGTGCATATATTGGTATGTCTAAGAGCCATCTGCTCCGTCCATATTGCGCGGATGAACTTTGGACCACTGTTCACCGTCCCGACATGGGGCACTGCCTGTGCCATCGCAATCGGTTGACCATACTAGAGTTTCTTTTAAGCTCTTTTGTGACTCCTAAAAGAATGAAAAGATTGTTGAGCGCAGCTGCTTCCTTTCCTGCTCGTTAAAGTATAGGAAAGGGTGTCTACATCATCTCGTTTATCTCCTTTTGTGGACTATGTAGACCATCAAATTAAAAGGACCACCTTGGCACATTCAAGCCAAGATCATTCCCCTCTGCATACTTTTATGCTTTCTCAGGAAGAGGGGCCAAACTTTACAAAAAATTTCACCATGGGTTGTCTTTAAGCTCTTTTCCAGCCTTTTCAGCAAGAAAAGATTGTCGAGCAAACTTGGTTTCATTCATGCTCGTAAAAGTATCTGAATGACCGTCCAACCAGTATAGGCTTAACCTTTCTCGGCCTGACTGGACTACCAACGTTAAAGAAGTCTCTCATCCCCTACATGATGGGCAAGCTCTCTTGTGTATAATTTTATCCTTTTTCAGGCACAGGAGACTACCAACGAAAAATATCCCCCACTGGAGTCTTCTTCATGCTTTCAAACTCTCTAAAATTAAAAGCACCATCGAGCATTTACTTTCTTGGGCGCACTAGAAATCCATGAGATCGTACCACAATGGTGTCTCTAGACACCACCCCATAGATAACAGTTTGGCAACATTCCCACTTTGGGTCACCATTGTTCAGATTACTCTACAATGTGTCTTCCTTGGATCCCATCAGTACCAAAAGTATCTACCTCCCCCAAGTATTTCCCATTTGCAGTGACATTCCCAGTATTATAGCTATGATCCCATTTCCATGAGTCATTTTCATTCCCTTCCTGTTCCTCCCTGCCGTCATACTCTGAAAAAAGGAATTTTGAGTCTAATACACTCCCCATGCCCCTATTCAACTCTTTCCCTCCCCCCCCCCATTCAGTGGGTCAGTCCACAGATTGTCTCACATCTTTCGGTAATCTCCCTCGTGCTTCTAGTCAAGAAAGCACCATTGCCTTGACCAGGGGAAGGTCTCCGTTTGTCGATGACAACACACATATTCCAGAGGATAGACTGAGAGGTCCCTGTATCTTGGTTTCATTAACCTCATTGATGAGTTCCTTGGACCACTTGAGAGGAGTCCTTAGTGCCTCTCGTTATGGTTGTTTCTCACATGCTCGACTCCAACTAGATCATCACACCGTTGAGATTCATATAGGGTATTGGTCCGTCCAGTATTTGGTCGAAGACCCCGGATGTCACCTGACTCTAGCACATTGATGATTCTATTCGAGGGACCTAAACAGGTTATGTCCCTTATGATTTTTGGGTTGCGTTGGAGACAGCATTCAGAAGCCCCAACAGTGCTTCTATATAGATTTATGATTGATGCAACATACTTGTACCACAAAGACTCTGACTCTCCATCAGTGAGTCCATACATCTATGTATCGTCCTAGATCTAGTAGGCTATCAGTCATGAAGATATAGCATTCCATGAGAATTCCACGGATCCAATGTAGCAGTTCTTCAGATCAGTATTATATTCAGCCTCTCATTGAGGCAACCACTATGTATTATCAGTTGTATATGATTGGCTCTTGTATTCTAGAGCATAGATCACATTATTCTTTTGACATTGTCACGAGCATGGGGATTCCCACCTCATACATATAAATGTCACACATTATTTGTATCTCACCCATTGATGGGAAGCATATTAATACAAAAACCAAAAGCCACCATGCCCCATCCCAGGAAGCACCACCTCTCTGCAGAAAATCATATGATGTTCGTCGGCCATACGATGAGCTCCTACCCTCACACATTAGGGGGCAATTTGTTAACCCAAAAAATCCCTCACTCAGCTCTACATGGCCTACACCACCCAAGGACACCCATGCATGACCCTCATTTCACCCCATTGACCCCCACACCCTCAAAAAGGCTTAAGAATGAGAAAAATGGCTTAAAAACCCGTAAAAAGAGCCTAAATAGCTCTCCTAGGGGCTAAATCCTCCAAAAAGGGTCTAAAACCCCTCAAAGGAGATAAAAACCCCAAAAGGAGCTAAAGATAGGGCGGAAGGGGATAAAATCCCCAACGAGGGGATTAAAACCCTAAAAATACCCAAAAAAGCTATAAATAGAGGGGTGGGGGTCACTCTCAAAACATTCCTCCCTTCCCTATTGTTATGTTGTCGGAGTGAGTGCCTTGAGACCATCTTGCCTCTCAAGCCATTAACTCTCCCTCTCCTCCATCCTTCCATTGAGCCATAGCTCCCCCTTCCAAGAGAGGTGCTCTCCTAGCTAGGGCATGGTGGCCCATTCCAGCGAGAAGGTATACTTGTGTTGTTTTCTGTGTTTGCTTCAGTAGTTTGTAGTTTTTCTAACAATATTTGTTTGTAGGTCTGTTGCTTAACATGTTTTTGTAGGTATTTTTGTTCTAACAGTTGTATGTAGGGCCTTGGAGTTTAAACCCTAACCTTGTGTGCAGAGGGGTTCTTTCTTTACTGTTCTTCATTCCCTTTTGTTTTCTGTTCTATTTGTTTTTATTTGCATCCATCACTAGGAACCCTACCCTTGCGTCCTATAGACGGAAGGTAGGCATTCCTGTTCTGTAGCAAGGGAGAAATCCCTGCTACAATGTGTTGAGTCCTGGAAAATCGCAGGCAACAACAACAAGGGATTCTCCCCAGTTAATGTTCCCAACTAGCCCATGACTATTTGGTATAGGGAATCCGTCCGATTTGCGGTTCGGCTACCGTAGGTCAAAGTAACAAAAACAAAGGTTTTACCAGTTGTGGCCCGGTCCACCGTGTATTTTTGTATTTTTTATTTAAGTATGATATGCATATGCCTAGTTAACCATGCATGATGATAAGGATGCAAGGAGCAATCACAACGTGATGCGCAGGTTCTTACCTCTTGTCTTAGAACTCACAAGCATCTAAATCACATATGCAGTAATGAAGGAAACTATCTATCTATCTATCTATCTATCTATCTATCCTCGGGGAGCCAAATTGTAACTTATTTATGAGTAATGTATATTGTGCACGCATTATAAAGAGAAATGACAGGTAGCTGATATTTCTTCCTACAACACATGAACGATTAAATATATTTCAACAATTAGATAGCCAATTGTTTTATGAACAGCATACATCACTCATGGTGGTAATTCCACAAAATAAACCAGAAATCATTTAAACAAGAACATAGGTTCTAAGAGTTAGAACGATCTCACGGTTAATGGAAAAACGCTGGAAAAACAAAATAGTTCATCTTTCCGCCATCCACAGCATAACATTTGAAATTCCCACCAATCTTTCTCCAACAGGCAAACAATAACTCTTTATTGCAAAAAAAAGTAGTTCTTCTTACAATATCATTTTTTATGTCTAACTGGGAAAAAGCCCTTATTCCTTCTAAGCCTTCTACATTTATACAAAAAGGGTGAGACTGTTGGGCTGCCCAAAGTAACCTTTGGGCTTCCCAACTCTTCACCTCCAATGTTTCACTTTTCTCAAATATTTTTACAAAATCGTTACAAATTACAAAAGTGACCAATCCTTTATGAGGAGGGTCCCACTTGGGTGTCCAGAAACTTCTTCCATGCCAAAGCTTCAGCAGCAATGCCTTCAAAGGCACAAGGTTCCAGAAACTGAATGTTGATCTCAAACTTCGCAGCCTGGTTCTTTATAGCCTCAATTCTGGCTGTGCTCAACCGAAGCTAATCCTCCAAAAGTTGCACACTGATGGCTGAATGATCTACTTCACTCCTCAAGATCTGATCATCCAGGGATTTGATATGCTGTACTTCCGCTTCCTCCTTCTGATATCTCTTCTGCAACATCTCCACAAATGAGTTGTGGTCCGAGAAAACCTCAAGCCTTCGTTCAGCCTCTATTTGGCACCGGTTGTAGGTAATAAGGATCCTTTTGAAAAACTCTGTGCATGCTCCTTTCATCTTTTTAACAGCTTTCTTGAAATCCTTTGCGGTATTTATAGAAAATTCTAGTAAGTCATAATCCCACTTGAGGGCATGTTGATCCTTTGATGGCAGGTCTGCTGGAGTTTATTCATTGTTTTCCAGCCTTGCCATCCTCGCAGTCAGGACTTCAAGGACGTCTTGAGATCTATCAACGAAATAAGAGGAGGTCTCCAGGATTTCCTCCAATCGGCCATCTATCTGCAGCACTTTGCACCTTTCCTCTTCTATGGCAGTCTGTAGTTGCAGCATCTTGGCCTTTTAGGCCAGCACATGCTCCTTGAAGGGTTGTATATTAACCTACTGCTCTCTTGCTTCTTCTAGAGCAGTTGTTAGAGAAGTCACCTGCTCTTGAAGCTTCTTTTCCTGTTCTTGGGCGTGCATCTCACTGGCCTCCAAGATGATCTTTTGCTGCTCTAAATCTTCTACCTTTCCCAGCAGCTATTCCTTTTCCATCTTTAGCTCTTGATATTCTTTCTACACTTTCTCCAAGCATCCTTGTGCAGTTTCACTAGCTTTTTTCTCTGCTTGGAGGAGCTGCAGTTCATCCTTTGAAGATTTCATTTCTTTTTTCATGTCTTCATATTTCCTTTTTAGCCTATTGCTTTCCTCTCTCTCCTTCCTCAATGTGTCTTTCAATTGAGCAGAGGACTTCTTGGATTGCTCCAAGTCTGTCATAATCTTGTCCACATTATCTTCGGAAGCATGAATCAGTGCTGCTCTGGCTCTAATGGTGAATCTAGGGTCTTGGTCTGTTCCAAATACAACGGGTGTATCCGTTATCATTTTCCCAGGTAGACCTCCTATTTCAATCTTTCTTTCTATTCTCTTCACTATCCTCTTTGTCGCCTTGTCATAGAAAACAGTATTGAAATCAGGGATCTCTTCCCCTTTTTTCTGTACAAAGGGGACCAACTTCAGTGTATTCACCACAGATTGTCCAGATGTGCTGGTAGCAGGTACTTCTGGGTCCTGAATCTCAGGGTTCTCCATGTCCTGGGTCTTCCCTCCAGCTATGTCAGAGGCCAACAGTTCTATCTCTGTCTACGTCAGCTTTAGCCTCTCTACTTCTTGCTTCTGTAGCTCGTCGTCAAGCTTTCTTTTCTTTTCTTCTTCTTCATTCCTAGCATCTTCTTCTGCCCTTTTAGCTGCTTCTTGGGCAGCTCTTCTTTTTTCTTCTTCTTCTCCCTGTAACCACCCTGCAGCTTCTTGTGCCAGCCTTTGGGCTTCCTCCTTTCTTCTTTTGGCTTCTTCCTCAACTTTTGCTTGTTCATCTCCCTTCCCACCTTTGGTGGTGATATTCTTCTTAAACCTTCTCCTCAACGTTGTTATGTTTAATTCACTTCAAAAGACAGATCCTTCCCTATCCCAATGGTAGGTGTATTCAAAATGTACGTTGTTTTCTTTACAATGCTCAGCTACTTTATTGCAGGAGTCATTTCTATGGAAAGGCATCTCGCCAAAATGAAACCTTTCCAACTCTTCTACAAATTCATCAGCTTTATTCACTCTGGTGAACCTGTAACTTCCTAACTTGAAGGGCAAAGGAGGATAGGCAGCCTTCTTATGCTCAAACAAGAAGCTCCCTATGCCATCCAAGAAGACTTGCCTAACAGCCTCCTTGTGAATGATGTAGTCAGTGGTGTATTTGGGCAGCAGGGAGGGTGCTCTTGAACCTCCAAACATCCTGAAGTAAAGGCCATCCTCAGTCAGATAGTAGTCTGCATATTCTTCCATTACTTGCAGCGCCTCCTCTGACATGCAATCACACTCTTTCAAGAAAATGAGCGTATACAGTGGCATGATGAAGTGTTCACAGACTTCTCGATAATGGTTGTGGTACTTGTGCACCCATAGTGGTTTATATGCAGAATAGACAGGCATTATTTCCCTATCCCAGATGCACCTGAGGTCGGGGAAAGGCTGATTACACAATATACAATCGAAAAGTATGGAGCTCATATAGAATTCCGACCTTTTTTGGGATACTCCACCCAAGGCTGAGGCCAAGCAGGCAAAGAGACTGTTTGATACAATGTTGGCCCAGTTGAAAATGGTCCCCTGGTTTGCAACATAAAAAATGATTGGCATCCATTCCAATTTGAAGAACCTTCCATGAGCTCTTCCAAAAATCCTGTTGAGCATTAAAGCTATGAACCTGTATGGGGCCCTTAAGCTTGCTGTATCATACTCTCCCGTAGCCCTGGTTCTGAAATGCTTTTCTGATAGAAGCATTCTTTTAAGGGTTTCTATAAGGTCCATTCTAATGTTATTCAACCAATCATCAGACATAAATATTTGCGCTTCTGGAAGGTGGTAGGCCAGAGCTACATATCCTGGGCTATATGCAGTATATCCATGTTTTTCAACATTCTCCAGGATCATCATTGTTACATCTGCTCGGGGCAGAATCCAACCAATTACTTCAGAGCATGGGAAAAGATCTGGTCTGATGGCAATATTCATCAGTGAAGATCTCTCGATATTGGCATATATGCCCTCTTCTTCCAGGCCCATATCCGGCACCTCCCCGCGTGTGATTAGCCTGTAAATCTCTCCCCATCGGTACTCGGGCTCCACACCAGATATACACTTTATGTATTATGTTTTGGTAATGACTTCCACTTCGGGCTCCTCCTCGACCACAGGGGCCTTCTTCTTTTTCCTTTTTGACATTGTGAGTTCAAAATCTTCCTGCCATATATGAAATTGTAAACATTAAGCCATTTCCAGAGAAGTTGCAACATTGAGACATCAGAATGCAGTATTTCGCTTCATCTATGTTTAACATGACAGAAGTAATTAAATGAAGCAAATATGTGCATGCATATGAGCTGAAATGGATTAACTAACAGAATTCTGCTGATAAATGACATCTACATTAAAATGAAGAAAATCTGGGCTTGCTGTGGGTGCCATAACCATCGTGCTGCACGGAAAAATAGAGGAAATTATGCCAGTTTCTATGGTGCGCTTTCAGAAAAGAAAACCGCCTGTGCAATCTATTGTTCACATGAAAATATGCGCGGTGCTATGCAGTAATAAAATATTCAAGCTTTTGACGATGCGTCTTTAAGAAACAAAATACTGTCTGTGTAAAACTGTGGTTAAAACTGATACGCTGCGGTGCTATATAACCCCTACTCGACTAGGGATCGAAACCGGCCGCGAACCAGTCACGCGGAACAACAGCAAAATATGGTTGGGGTTTAAATGATGCGGGTAGCACAAAAAAAATGGGACAAACAATCCAAGCCCCACAGGGAGAGGCCACGGAAAACCTATTCCTACCCACAACATCATCACACAGGGCGGATTGGTGCAGACAGCTTAACGACCGTCTGCACCAAACCCCCTCATTCACTATGCGCAGGGTGGTATAACAATGGCGGTGGGGAAAAATTACTCTGCGGGTAAAAATGCCCCCCCACAGACAGCTATGCTACAACCTCCACAATATATACATGTAATTACGGGGTGAAGAAAAACAACCGCAACAAACCTAACCGTGGGAAAAACACCAAACGCTCAAACGGAATGGGGAAAGGAAAATACAAGCCTACCTGGCACTACAACATGTAACCAGCATGGAGAGACCTGTCAATCTCCCAAGCTCGAGACACCTGGAATGCGGGTACCGAGAACGAGGGACAGGGCGAACGCGAGCGAACGACAACAACGACTTTGACAGTTTGCGACAATCGAAACGACAATAGGATAATAAAACATGTCCCGACCCCATACCTATATATAGTCAACATAATGGTGGGAAAACAATACATCGAATGGTGGAAGACAAGTAGATCGGAATTCAAAATCATAACTCCTTCCGCAACGTCGGATGACCAAAACGCTAACCTATCCGCAGGGATCACCGAGAAAACAACAATAACGCGTCGGAGCTTTAAATCATCGGAGCAGAAGCAGAACGGGAGCCGCAAGGATGGAGATACAAAAGACAAGTCATCCCGCCATAGGAAAAGTCTTTATTGGAGGAGAAACTATTAACTGATCGGAAGGGTAATGCTTTTCTCAGCCGCAACGGCGGAAGAACAAAGGATAAACCATTCCACAACACTGCCGGAACTGGAAGATAAAACTACCAAAGGCTTGGAAAGGTAATACATTCGGAAACTGCAACGGTGGAAACGTAAAGGACGTGACCTTCCATAATGTCGAGGTTTAAAACAAATCAACGGCCGGAAGGATAGAGCTTTCTGCAGCCGTAACGGTGGAAACCCCATAACTCAAGGATCGAAGAAAGTAACAAAGCGAGGCCGCAAAACCAAAACAATAATTGGGAGAGATCACAATTTGTCGTCCGCAATGGTGGAGAAAGTATTAATAAACTGCGCCGATTTTAAAACCAAATTCAATCGATTGAAACAAACGCATCGGAGAAAACGTAGAAGCCAAGACTTGTTATTTTGCCGCAACGGCGGGAGCATCAACCAAATCAACTTCCGATTCAACCAAGCTGAGAATGTATCCAAAGGCAACAATCAAGTTTGATCAAACAGTGGATTGTTTCAAGCGTTAGAGGAAAATCTAAAACAAATGGTAGATCAATCCAATCATTAGAAATCTTTCTAGAAAATCATTAGATCAAATAAAAGAAGAAAATCAAACTAATCCAAGCAAAGGAGGGTCCTGAAATTTTTTGGAATTTTGGGAAAGTGTTGCAGCTGCAACACAATGTTGATAGGACGTTATCATCATATCGTACAAATTCAACCTCTTTTGCAACTGACATACATTGACATAGACCCCAATCAATCCACTTTTCATGAAGATAGGATTGTCAAACTAAGAATGATTTTCAACCAAGCCAAAATAGTTTCCTCGTTAGGTTTAAATTTTCCCCATTGAATAACATCAACTTATGCAATTTGTGCATGATAAACTGTAAAGAGTATCGCATTTTATTAGTGTATAAAGAATACGTGACATATGACTACAATCATAGGAATTCTCATATACAAACAAAAAGTTACTTTATAAGAGGCCACAAGAGATGGTTAGGTAGCGTTGGTGTTAGGGTTTCCCTCCTAGCTTTAGGGTTTCCTCATTGATTCTAAATCCTAGGTTATGCATGCTAACCTTTAAACTTCTGTTAGGTTTAGGGTTTCCTCGTTGATTCTAAACCCTAGGTTATGCATGCTAACCCTTAAACTTTAGTTAGCCTATACCAAAGCAACAAGTACAAGATATCATTAAAATTGCAAGTGCTCAACAATAGCATAACAAGTATGTATGTATTCAATGAGAGTAAGCAATGTCAACTTCATCTTCAAATGACATAAATTGTCAAATTAATCAAAACCAAGGTTTTCCAAGTAGATGTAACAAATGCAAGCCAACAACATTCATGTTCAATATGATTCTCAGCTCATCAATGCTCTAAAATTTCCAATCAATCAAATGGTAAGAGAATATCATTCCAATATCAATTTCTAGCTTGCAAAATGAGACAATAATTACTATGTAAATATAAAAGGAATACAAGTGATTTCTATTCCAATTTGGACAATGGATAAGACTTCCAAACCAATGATAACTTTCAGCCAAGTATTGTTGATGTATTTGTAACTTCGGAATGTATTTACTTGTATATTTTATATATTGTATTTCATTGGTCCCCGATGTTCCTATCGGGAGAATCATTAATGTAATCAAGTCATGTAAAGTCACAGAGGTTAACCCTCCTTGTTGATCAAGGGGAAAAGTCCCCGCAGTTGTGGGGCACTAGGGTTATTAGACTCTCCTAGAGAAGTCGTCCCTGGTAAGTTATTGTCAAGTCAAAAACTAGTATAAATAGAGAGTGAGCCTCTCTATTTAACATACACACTCACCCAGATATAGCGCATAGGTGAAAGAAGAGGAGCTCACACAAGTGAGAGAGAGAACAACTGTTGGAGATCATCTTTCTGTCATTGGGTTTTACTGCTGCCATTGGTGCTCATTCTATCTATGAGGAAGTTGTGGGGTTTTTCCTTTATGGTTTCCTTGAGGATAAATATTTGTGTCTATAGTCTCTTTCGATTGATTGTTGTGCATGTTATTCTCTCAGATAAGATCCTAAGATCATATTGTCTAATTGATAAAAAAATCTAACATGGTATCAGAGCTAACCTGAGAAGAAGACACTATGCAGCTGTAGAAGCTAGAGCTTCTTACTTTTTGGGTCTCTCTCCACAATCCATCAGAAAAAGGAGGTAGGATGAATCTCCATTGAAGGGTGCATCTTTCTGTCGAAGCAGAATATGATTCTGAGCACTTTCAATTTTTGAGCTGCCACTACATCGGGAAATTAGGACTTTTCATTGAAGAGGAATTTTTTAGTGAGCCTTGCACAGGATTTCTCTCCTCCTAAAAATTGAAGTTCAGAGATCAATATCAAAGTTTTTGGCTGAACAAAACTCTGAGAAATTCACACCCTAATTTTCCCCGGAACCAAAAAATCAACACTACAGAAGATCAACTCCAGATCCAGTTTTCAGCTTCTCAAATTGGTAAGATCTAAATCTTTTGTATTTACATTTGAAGTTCTTAGTTAAGATGTCTCATCACACCAAGCTTGATGAAAAGATTGAGGGAGCTGATAAATTATGAGCATGGAAGTATAGGATCTCCCTAGTTCTTGAAGAAAATGAATTGGACTCCTACATCAGTGGAGAGGTTCCAGTTCCAGAGGGAGATGAGGCAAAGGCCTTACACAAGAAGAACTTGATCAAGGCCAAGAGGATTATTGCTGATTCAATTAAGGATCACCTCATACCACAAGTGTCCTCCCTAAAGACACCTAAATAAATGCTTGATGCCTTGACCAAACTGTTTGAAGGGAAGAACATAAACCGAAAGATGACTTTGAGAAATCAATTGAAGAATGTGAAGATCCAGAATGCAGAGACCATAAGATATTACTTTACAAGGGTCTCCCAGATCAAAGAATAGCTTGAAGCAGTGGATGAAGAAGTAGAGAATGAAAAATTATGATGATCACCTTGAATGGTCTCCCTAGGTCATGGGACTCTTTAATTTAAGGGATTTGTGCTAGAAGAAAGCTATTCACCTTCACTATACTATGGGAGGAATGCTCACAAGAATAAGCTCAAATAGTATCTCGAGAAGAAAAGATGGGAAGTGAAGATCAAGCTCTCACAGTATACTCCAAGAAAAGAATAATGGACTGTCATCATCACAAAGGAAAGAATTCTCACCAGAAAGATAACCCTAGAAGATATAGCAGATATCTATCTAAATACAGGTGCTATACATGTGATGAAAGAGGACACTTTGCCAAATATTGTATTAGAAATAAGAGTAACTCTCACAAGAAGAAGGACAACAAAATAAGACATCATGTTCATGTTTTAGAGGATGATGAACCTTCCAAGAAGAGAGTCAAACAAGAAAGTGAAGATTCTTCAAGTGATGAAGAATATGTTTTGATTTCTTCCTTCATGAGAACTGTCATAGATGGAAGCAATGATTGGCTCATAGATAGTGGGGAATCCAAGCACATGACGAGATTCAAGGAATCTTTTGTGAAACTATCCGAACATGAATCACCCCACAAAGTAAAACTTGGGGATGACTACCAGTATCCCATAAAAGGTAGTGGTGAATCCTCCTACAAGCTAGACTCTAGAAAGTATATGAATATGAAGGATTTATTGTTTGTACTAGGACTAAAGAATAACCTCCTCTCCATCTCTTCATTAGATGCAAAAGTCATGAGAGTTTCATTTGTAGATGGCCAAGTCCTTATGTGGCCAAAGGGAAAGACTATAGATGATGCAGTAGTGATTGGAAAGCAAGAGGGAGGATTATACAAGCTAAAGGGCCAACCAGAACAATCATTGGTCCATGAATCAGTAGAGCCAAATGAACTTTGGCATAGAAGGCTTGCACATGTGCACTACCACTTATAAGCAAATTTGTTGAAGGTCTTCCAAAAATACAGGCAAATCATGAAGGTGTTTGCAAAGGATGTGCGAAAGGAAAGAACACAAAGAAGACATTTCCATGTAGCGAGAGCAAGGAAAAAGGAATCTTGGAAATCATCCACTCTTATGTATGTGGTCCGATGTCATCCATTTCATTGAGTGGGTATGTATACTATGTTTCTTTCATTGATGATTTCCATAGGAAGACATAGATATACTTCTTGAAGAGCAAAGAGGAAGTATTCAGCAAGTTCAAAGAATTCAAATCCTTGATCGAGAACCACATAGAAAAGAAAATCAAGACCTTTCAATCATACAATGGCTAAGAATTCACATCAAATTAATTCAAAGCATAATGCAAAGATTCAGGGATTAAGAGGGAGTTGACCACTCTATATAATCCACAACAGAATGGGGTTGTATAAAGGAAGAATAGAACAATCATGGAAGTTGCAAGGGTAATGCTTCATGATCAAGATCTTCCCATGCATCTATGGGAAGAAGTTTCCAGGACAACTGTGTATGCACAGAACCATATTCCACACAGAGTACTTGAGATTAATACACCTGAAGAAGTATTTTTAGACAATAAACCAAAATTCAACCATCTCAAAATATTTGGCTGTCCAGTATACATAGACATTCCAAAAGAAAAGAGGATGAAGTTAGATCCTTCAGGGAATAACGGTATATTTGTGGGATATAGTGAAATCTCAAAGGCTTACAGAATATACTTCCCAGGATTCAAGAAGGTCAACATCAGTAGAGACGTAACCTTTGACGAAGACTCAGCTTACAACAAATCCAAAATGAGACCTGCTAAAGACCCTGAAGAAGCAGAAGTACCCAGAATTCAAGATACAACTATGAACAATGCAAATCAAGATGAAGATCGAGAAATAGAAGAACCCCAGGAACCTGTAGATCCACCTCAGGCGAAGAATATCCATAAGAGGAAACCTGCATGGGTACGAGAGCCTATCCAAGGTGTAGAAAGATATGGGGTTATAGAAGAAATGCCCAGAGAAAGGAAGAGAACTAGGTCCTACTCCATATATGTATCCCTATTGTGTGACATCATTGATAAAGAACCTTCCAACTATGAAGAAGCAACAGAGAAGAAATAATGGAAGGATGTTATGATCGAGGAGTACTAGTCGATCATGAAGAATGATGTCTAGGATGTTGTCCCAAGACCAGAAGGGAAGTCTGTTGTGACTTCCAAGTGGATCTACAAGATCAAGCATGTTGTAGATGGTAGCATAGAGAAATATAAAGAAATATTTGTGGCTCATGGCTTGTCCCATAAATAAGGGATATATTATGAAGAGAATTTTTCACGTGTATCCAGATACACTTCAATTAGATCAGTACTTGCTCTGGCTGCAGTAATGAAATGGAAGATACATGGATGTCAAGACTTCTTTCTTGAATGGTGTAGTAGAAGAGGAAGTGTATGTGGAGCAACCACTTGGTTTTGAGACACATGACAGGGAAACTCATGTGTGAAAATTGAAGAAAGCCTTGTATGGTTTGAAACAGGCACCCAGGACATGGTATGGTAGGATTGATAGCTTCCTGACTAGTTTGGAATTTACCAAGAGTAAAGAAGATTCCAACCTTTACTACAAGGTTGAAGAAGGGAATCTAGTGATACTCCTACTAAATGCAGATGATCTGTTTGTAACAGGTGAGGATGGGTTGATTGTTGATACGAAGAGGAAGCTTGCTGTTGAGTTTAGGATGAATGAATTGGGTATGATGCACTACTTTCTATGCATGGAGGTGTGGCAGAATGTAGATGAAATCTTCTTGGGACAAGGGAAGTACGCAGTAGAGATCCTGAAGAGGTTCAGGATGATGGACTGCAATGCCATGACCACACCTATGGTATCGAACTTGAAGATATTGAGTGATGCTTCATCATATTTGGTTGATGCTACGATGTATCATTAGATGATTGGGTCCTTGATGTACCTAACAAACACGAGACCAAATATTTTCTTTGTTGTAAACACATTGAGCCAATTCCTGATAGATCCAAGACATGTTCACTTGATTGCTGCAAAGCATATTCTGAGGTACCTGAAGGGTATAGTTGATTATGGGCTCAAGTATGAGGTGAATCAGAAGATTAACCTAGAGGTTTATGTGGATTTGGATTGGGAAGGCAGTGGCATCAATAGGAAGAGCACTTATGGGTGTTGCTTCAGTATGGGATCAGGTGTGATCTCTTGGTTTAGCAGAAAGCAGTCCTGCATGGCACTGACTATAGCCGAAGCAGAGTATGTCGCAGCTTGTTTGGCTAGTTGTGAGGAAGTATGGTTGAGGAAGATACTATCTCATTTGTTTTATCTTCAGTTGGATGCTACTTGTATATATTGCGACAACCATAGTTGTGTGAAGTTGTCGGAGAACCCAATGTTCCATGACAAGTCGAATCATATTGATACCAGATACCACTATATCAGGGATATGGTGCATAGGGGAGCAGTTAAGCTCCAATATATTGTGGTGGATGAATAGATGGATGATGTGTTGACTAAGCCATTAGCCAGAGTGAAGTTTGAGTACTTCTGGGAGAAGCTTGGTGTTCTCCAAATATAGGTTCCTTCCAAGGGGAAGTGATGAGTCTGTCAACCCTTATGACATGGATGCATGATGTGTTCCCCACATGGTCAGATGTAAGTGCATATCCATTCTGACATGGATGCGGGATGTGTTCCCCACATGGTCAGATGTAAGTGCAAATCCCTTCTGACATGGATGTGAGATGTGTTCCCCACATGGCCAGATGTAAGCTCAGAGCCCTTCTGACATGGATGCGGGATGTGTTCCCCACATGGTGAGATGTAACTGTAGAGACCTTCTGACATGGTTGTAGCATGTGTTCCCCACATTGTTAGATATAAGTTTTGAAGAAGATGAAGATCTACATGGAGGCTAGGCCTACAACCAGCATGAAAAAGGGTTGGCTCTATAGAACTTCCTGTGACGAGTAAAATTGAAAGATAGCACCATTTGTTTGAGATAGCAGAAGCAGTGATGACGATGATGATCTAGTGATGATGATCCAGTGATGAAGACTTGTGCTGATGAGTTGTGTCTAGAGAATACTTTCCTAGTTAAGAGGGGGTGTTGATGTATTTGTAACTTTGGAATGTATTCACTTGTATATGTTATATATTGTATTTCATTGGTCCTCGATGTTCCTATCGGGAGAATCATTAATGTAATCGAGTCATGTAAATTCATAGAGGTTAACCCTCCTTGTTGATTAGGAGGTAAAGTCCCCGCAGTTGTGGGGCACTAGGGTTATTAGACTCTCCTAGAGAAGTCAGCCCTGGTAAGTTATTGTCAAGTCGAAAAATAGCATATATAGAGAGTGAACCTCTCTATTTAACATACACACTCACCCAACTATAGTGCATGTGAACATGATATTAGAGATACATATATCATACATCGGATCTTGGGCATCAACTGTACTCAATGGGGCACAACCACCATTCACACTAGTGCACCTTCATAGAAAAACATGGAAATATGGAAGTGGAAATTGAGAGAATGGGAGGAAATGTGGGTCACGAAAAACAGAAGCCTCCAATATGAAATAAAATACTCTCTGAAGCTCCAAATGAGAGGTATGAATGGCCTCTCCCATGGCCATTTTGGATGAGAATATCACTCTCTCGAAACTAGCTCACTAGCAGGGTAAGTGTGCACTCACTGTGCAAAGGACAAGCAATTTCTCTCCAAACGCCAAAGGAAAATTCACAAATGATAAAAATATATTTCCATTCCTCATGACATATTTTTATAACCCTCCTAAGGTCCTATAAGATCGAATTCATTCAAATGGGATTCCTCCACCTCATCCTTAATGCTTAGTAACCCGCATGCCACTTGGTCTTCTCCTCAACCCTTCACCTTCCATCCAATTCGAATGGATGCCACCTAGCCCCAAATGTGCCCTATTGGAGGATATTTTTATCCCTGAAATGTCAAGTTTTCATAGGTCTGCAATCAGGTCCAACTTGTCATAGAATCTTCCATAATTGTTGTCATAAAGTGCAGGGAATCTAGCTCCACATGGCACCTAGTTTCTTCCTAGAATCTTCCTCTTCTATGGGGAGTTAGTCCTCCTCACCCATTTGAATCCTTAGGATCATGACATGGAATTTTATGACTCCTCACCTTCCAAGAACTTTCCACCACTCAAAATTTCGAATTTGGGGTTAAGTCATGACATGTGTAAGGAGGATTCTAGCAACCCAAGGCCCCGATGGGCCTCCAAATGTCATTATAAAGAAATTCCACTTTATTTTCTTCATATTTATTATTTTTATGAACCAAATTAATGTTTAAATTATAAAATAAGTTTCTCTCCCTTATTGGAATATTTAATGCTTCCTCCCCAGCCTAGGGAACTAGTAGGTGGGAGAAACATTGTTAACTAGTAGACCTATTGGAATGGGGACATGACAGCCCTTCCCACCCAATATTGCATGTCCTCAAGAAATTCCAAGTTTGGATGCTAGAAAATTTGTTCATCTTCCCAAGTAGCTTCTTCACTAGGCAAATCCTTCCATTGTACCAAATATTCTTTTATTGTTCTGCTTCGTAGTCTTCTCTCCCTTGTTCTCAAGATTTTTTCTGGAATGAGAACAAGTTTTCCTTCATCATCCAAAGGTGGTAAAGTATCTGAAACTGAAATTTTCTTACCTATAACCTTATTTAGACAAGAAACATGAAATACATTATGAATTTTTCTTCCCATGGAAGCTCCAATTGATAGGCCACTTCCCCAACTTTTTGAATCACTTTGTAGGGACCATAAAATATTGGCTTGATCCTTTCTGAACCTTTAACCTTTATGGTGGTTTGTCTGTAGGGGTGCAACCTCAATTACACCAAGTCATTCACTTGGAAGTGTCTCTCCACTCTATGTTGGTTTGCATATTGTTTCTGCTTATTTTGAGCAACCTGCAATTTATCTCTCAAAACTTTCAAGATATCTTGACTTTCTTCAAACAAATCTTTGGAATTTGGAGCTATACTATCATAAAAAAATGTGTTCAATAAAAGTGGATGCATCATAACCATAAATTTATTTAAAAGGAGACATGCCAATGGACATATGGAAAGTAGTATTGTAACAAAACTCACCCAAATGCAACCATTTTATCCATGTTTTTTGCTGCCCACTAACATAGTTTCTCAAGTAGCCTTCCAACCATTGAGTCACCCTCTATATTTTTCCATCAGTTTGGGGATGATAGCTTGTGATAGGTGTCAAATTTTTCGCCACCATTTTGAAGATTTATTGCCAAAATGCACTAAAAAACTGCTATCTTTGTCACTAATAATGCTCTTAGGAATCCCATGAAATCTGAAAACTTCTTTAAAGAAGAGTTCAACCACTTGTGCAGCAATGAAAGTGGTATTAAAATCAAATAAATGAGAAAATTTAGTGAGTCTATCCACCACCACAAATATGCAATCCTTACCAAATACTTTGGACAAACCAGTGATGAAGTCCATAGAAATGCTCTCCCATGTTTGTACTAGAATAGGCAAGGGGCATAAGAGACTAGATGGATGAGTGTGCTCCACTTTATTTTGCTGAAATGTGGTGCATTCATTAACATACTTCATAACATCAACCTTCATCCCTTTCCATGATAATCTCTCCCTCAACATTCGGTATGTTTTGAAGAAACCAAGGTGACATGCTAGAGGAGAGTCATGAGATTTCTTTAAAACTTCCTCTTTCAATCTCAAATTAGGGACCAAATAGATTCTATATTTGTAGTATATAATTATTTTCAACACCTTATACCTATAATATTTTTTATTCCCATCAAAAAGTTCACAAGAAAATTTATCCTTGGCATACTCTTCTTCTAATGTGGCTTTCCAATTTTCTGCTACATCTATTAGAGAAAGAGAAGGTATTCTAGATAAGGTATAAGCTCCCACATTATTTTTCCCTTCACATATTCAATATCAAATTAAAATTCTTGAATATTAGTCACCCACTTTTGTTTCCTTTCATTTAGATCCTTTTGAGTGAGGAAGTACATCACGCCGTTATGGTCAGTTTTGACCACAAATTTGTTTCCCACCAAGTATTGTCTGAACTTGACCAAAGCATGCATGATAGCTAGCATTTATTTATCATAAATGGAGTAAATCTTCTCATGTGGCTTTAGCTTCCTACTCTCAAAATATCTTGGGTGTTGTCCTTGTTTTAGGACTGCTCCAGTTCCTTCCCCTGATGCATCACATTCCAAGACAAATGGCTTAGAAAAATCAGGCAAAGCTAGAATTGGACAACTGCTCATTACTTCCTTCACTATTTGGAAATATTTTCAGCCCCTTCATGCCATTGTAAGGCATATTTATTTATCAAATAAGTGAGAGGTGAAGTGATTTGGGAGAACCCCTTCATAAACTTTCTATAGTAGGTGAAAATTCCAATGAATCCTCTTATTTTAGTGAGACTTTTGGGACGAGGTCATTGTAAAATGGCTCTTTTTTTCTCCATATCCACCTTCACACCATATTGACCATTGATGTGTCCAAGATATAAGAGCTCTGTCAAACCAAACTCATATTTTGATAGCTTAGCAAACAAATATTGATCATGCAGAATTTTTAATACCTCTTCTAGATGATGCAAATGTTCTTCCCAAGTTTTAGTGTAAATAAGAATGCCATCAAAGAAAACTAGTACAAACTTACAAAGTTACTTATGGAAGATATTTTTCATGCATGATTGGAATGTGGCAGGTTCATTTTTCAAGCCAAAGGGCATGGAAACAAACTCAAAGTGAGCATAGTGGCCTCTTAAAGAAGTATTTGGTAAGTCTTCTTCTCTCATTCAAATTTGGGGATAACCATATATAATGTCAATATTTGAGAATAACATGGACCCATGGAGCTCATCCATGAGCTCATTAATCATTGGAATGGGGTATCTATTCTTTATTTTCTTCTTGTTTAATGCTTTGAAATTAATGCACATTCTCAAGGTTCCATGTTTCTTCTTAACCATCAAAACTGAAGAAGCAAATGGGATAGAACTAGGCCTTATGAGACCCAACTCCAAGATTTCTCTAATGGCCTATTCAATCTCGTCTCTAATACTTTTGGGATGTATATAAGGTTGCATTTTGATAGGTTATTTTCCTATCACTAACTCAATTATATGCTCCACCCCCTATCTGGTGGTCTCCCTGGGGAAGGCCTCCAAAAAACTTATCATACTTACTCAATAGTTGCTCTATCTCCTTAGTATGCTTGGATATATTCAAGTGAGGTTTAGGAGATGTAATTAAAAATTCAACAACCCATTCTATGTCTGCATGCCTAAAAATATACCTCATGATGTGAGAATACACCACTTGATTTGGGTAAGTGTGCATTCCTCTCAACAAGATGGGCTTCCCTTTCGAATTTTTGAGCCTTATTTCAGGGACTTTATAATTCACTGTATTCTCCCCCAAATAATACCTCCATTGTACTCCCAAAACCACATTAGTATCAGCCACATTCACTACATAAAAATTCTCAGTGATAGTATGATTTTCTAGAGTAGTTTAAAGCTTTGGAATCCATTTAGTGCAGTCCATAGAATTGTTACCTTGAATGATGACTGTGAAACCATCAAAATTTTCAGCTTGCAACTTTCTCCTCTCCACCAGGGCTGCATATATCACACACACATGTACACATCCCTGCACCTCCACCTCCACCTACCCTCCACCCCTCTCCTCTCTCCTAAACCCCTAACACACCACCTCCCCATTGGTTCTCTCTCTCTCTCTCTCTCTCTCTCTCTCTCTCTCTCTCTCTCTCCTTAACACCCCCCCTCTCTACCTCTAACCCCTTACCACCACCCATTGTCTCTCCCTTTATCTCTCTCGCTCTAACCCATTAACATCCCCCCTCTCTCTCTACATCTAACCCCTTACCACCCCCCAATATCTCTCTCTCTCTCTCTAATCCCTTAACACCCCCATTTCTCAATATCTAACTCCATACCACCTCTCTCTCTCTCTCTAACCCCTTAAAAACCACCTCTCTCTAATTCTAACCCCTTACCACCTTCGAATTCTTTTTAATGTTATAATAAACAAACAATGTTATTGTATTGTTACACGTCACACATTAGTATTAGAATCACAAATCGCATACTCAGTTTTATGAGACAATAACACGTACACATTATGTTTACCTACACTTCTAGATGGGATGGGTTGTGGTGAAATAACTTATGGAGAATATTTAGAGGAAGAGCAAATATCATCCCTTCAAACATTGTCAAAACATAATCATGAGGAAAAGAGAAACCACACTCCAGTAGGGAGTGAACCTGAAATTTTGGAAGAAGAACATTCCCCCATCACTCCACCATGAGATAACAGAGGTGACACAAAGGTATTGCTACAATTCTAATTTATGTATTCCTTTGTTTCATTTTTAGATGGTAGGAACTTCTGGTGAAAAAGTTGGCATGGTTGAGTCTACCACCGTGGAGACTCAAAATTTTGGTATCAAGGAAAAATGCAATGAGAAGGATGAATTGATAGATGGTATTTTGCATGACTCTCAAGAGTTTCATGCATGCACATATGGAAACATACATCATTCTCTTAAGGAACATGGAGAGACTACTCCTAGCCACTAAAGACAGGATATTTCAAGTTCTATCTAGAAATAATGGTGCACATAGATTCATGGAGGATCTCATTGGGAGAGTTCAGATGGAGGAGATACATAGTGGTATTCTTGACATAGTCTCTAGATGTGAACTCTGTATCATTAAAAGAGAGTTGGAAGAGATGAAAGATGATTAATTGCAATTGTTTTTGGATAGAGGTATGGCTCTTAAATTTGGTGAAGACAAAGCAACAACAAAAGGAGATAAAATTCATGTGGATTTGGGAAATTCACATTCTTCTCCCAGAACTACTAGTGATATATGTGTGGCTTATTTCACACATTTCAAATTGGAGGAGCCTCAAGCACGAGGTGAGTATGAGGAGTATTTAGTGATCCAAGCATTAGAGGAAATTTGGGGTCTAAAATGGGCCTTATAAGAAAATGAGCCAACAATAAATTCTTGTGAGTTGGAATTCAAGAACCAATAGAATTTCAAGAAAAATGATTCAACCATAATGGTTGAATTGACATATTTATCATAAAAAAAACTACCTTTTTTGTTTGTATTTTCAACATATCTCCCTATGTTTTTACTCAAATTTCGAGTAGGAGGAACGTTGGATGTGGGGATGCGGAATTAAATTCTGCATCCAACGAGTACCCATGTTGCATACCTTTGAAAAATCCTGCTTCCCTAATGTTATATCTAAAAATGACACATCTCTGCTCGTCACCACTTTCCCATGATTCCGTCGCATGTCGACACTTCCATGACAACACTTCATGAAAGTCACTGAAAAAGAACCTAAATTGGAGTACCAATATATTGAGTTATGTAACTCTATTTGACTTCATCTTTGCACCATTTGAAAGGTTTTTGAGTCAGATAAAACTTTTTAGAAGACACCAAAGTCTGAAAATGCCCAAAAGTACCCTTAAAATGAGATTTTTTTATGTATATTCAAGATTCCTTGAGGAAAACCGCGTATTGTACACGAGTTGTTATATATAATACTCATGTATTCCCTAAATACGTGATCCGGATTTATGCATGAACGAAATGAAAGAACATATACAGAATCATAATAACAGACATTTTGCAAATATAACAGAGATACAGTAAACACATATTCTATTAAATGGCGAAAATAGAACAGACTGTAATACAATTGCTAGAATGGTGGTAGCTATCTCTGAGAAGAGATGTGGCCGCTACGCTCATTCGTGCCAAGATGAATACAAAATGAGGCCAAAGGGGTCTATTTATAATAAAAATGAGGTGAGAACCCCAAAAGTCCCAAAACGTAACCCTAGAAGATGAACCGTCATAAAGTTTGCGGCCCCACGGTGGTAAGTTGAACAGTCAACTTCCCGGGGTCATAACTTTTGCATACGATCTCCGATTTGGGCGTTCGATAGCTCGTTAGAAAGGTCTGTCTAAGATTTACAAATTTTGGTCGGCCAAATGAATGCCGATGGCAACCATTTGGCCCCGAATCTCCAAAAAACGTCGTTTAAGGCCTCAAAACGGCCCCGAAAGTTTAGGACTTGAAAAACTGCTGAAAAATAACTAGGAAACTGCCACAATGGAAAATTGTTTTGAGCCAGTGGAATAGGTGGGTGGCCACCAATCTCTATTTGGATCAATCCTCCCTCCTTAGAAAGCAATGGTCTCCATTGCGTCGAATCCCGTATCACATCTCGAACAGTGTGTTGAGTTGATCTCCTGGTGCGACATTTGTTGAAGTGAAGAGGCTGCTTTTCTTTGGCATCCCGAGAGGGCTGTAATTGTTGTCTGGAAGATTTGTTTCTGGATGAGCACCTTGAATGCGTGGCCTTGCATCGTAGAGGTACTCGGATAGATGAGGAAACAATGGCTCTGTCTTCTTCTTGTGTCTGATGAGCAGAGACACCCTGTGCAGAGGGTGTGGAGGTCTCTGTGATCTTATGTTCTCCTTCAGACGCAATTGTGAAGAGGAATAATTTTCTGATGTGGGAGTTTATCTTCCTACCCTACGAGACTGTAGCAGGTGCAACTGTCTCTGGGATCCGGTAGAGTTGTCCTCCCAAAGTGACAATGACACTGGGAGGCCGTGACTCATATATAGCATGACGCTTCCACATATATGGTTGTCCTAAAAGAACATCACAGACTTCAAGTGGGGCTACATCACACAGTACCTCGTCTTGGAAAGGCTTGATGCCATATGGTAGGAGGCATTGCTGAGTAATGCGGATACCTCGTCCTTGGCTTAGCCAACCGATGCTGTAAGGTTGCGGGTGCGGTGTTGTCGGAAGCTCCAATCTCTTGACGACTTCTACTAAGATCAAGTTCTTTTGGCTGCCGTTGTCAACAACAAAGTGTAGAGGCATTCCCTTCACCCACATCTGCGAGTGGAATAGGCGCTCCTCTACCTCTGACTCTTCAGGATCCTCTAGTTGAATCTGTGCGGTAGCAACAGTGGCAGTGGGGTCTGCATCAATGATCTGCCTCCCATTGGGTGCGGCTGTGGCATTGGGTTCAGAATCAGAATCAGGATCTGATTCTGAAGATTTGATCTCGGCCACTAATGATTGCTTTGAGCGACATTCATCAGTGTTGTGCCAAGGGCTTTTATGAAAATCGCACCACTTACCAGTGTCCTTCTTTGTCTTTCGATCTCACTTCTTTGCTTGTGGCGGGGATTGGTTGCCATTTTCTTTTGTTGTGTTCTGCGGGCCAGGGTTTCCCTTTCCTTGCTTCTGCGGTGGATTCGCAGGTCCAGAGTCTCGCTTGTTCTTTTGTCGAAATTTCTCCTCGATTTTGCCAGCATACTGATAGGCGGATCCAAGTGAAGAGATGTCGAGGAATTCCATCTCAGTTCGGATGTACCGATGTAGACCACTGCGATATTTCAGGATTAGGTGCCGCTCGGAGTCTTTGATACCCAGCTTTGTCCACAGAGTATGAAATTTGTTGGTGTACTCCGACACCGTCTGGTCCCTTTCTTGACGCAGAATGGTCCATTTTGTGTACTGGTCATCATAGTTTCCCACAGGGTAATACTGTTCCTTGACGGCATCTATGAAAGAGGCCCAAGTGGGAATTGTTTCAAACATTTCAGACTCGTTGGACAAGTTTTGCTCACAATAAGTACCCCACCAATTTTGGACATGGGGGGCTGCCTTAAGGAGCGCAAAGGTGATCTTTTCTCTGTCGGAAAAATTGTGAACAGAGAAATACCCTTCTAGAACATTCACCCAATTATCTAGGGCATCTGCCTCAATATTACCTTCAAATAAAGGAATATCAAAGTTAACTTGTACCTTAAAGGGAGTTGCATCCCCAAACCGGCTGCTCGTTGAAGATGCACTGGCCATGGTCGGCATTCGTCGAAGGATTTGGGTGAAACTATCCATCATCTCGTTCCTCTGTCGCTCGAGGGCTTCCTCGAGCAGCGACTTGATAGGATCTCCTGCTCCGTCGTCTCTCTTTTCTTCCACCATGGGAGGTCGTTTGGGACGGCGAGAATGATCAAGTGAAACTAGTTCGAGACCAAACTATCTATACTCGGACCTCGTCGGGGACATGCACCGAGAAACAATCAAAGAGCAGATTGCTCTGATACCACTGATCCGGATTTATGCGTGAACGAAATGAAAGAACATATACAGAATCATAATAACAGACATTTTGCAAATATAACAGAGATACAGTAAACACATATTCTATTAAATGGCGAAAATAGAACAGACTGTAATACAATTGCTAGAATGGTGGTAGCTATCTCTGAGAAGAGATGTGGCCGCTACGCTCATTCGTGCCAAGATGAATACAAAATGAGGCCAAAGGGGTCTATTTATAATAAAAATGAGGTGAGAACCCCAAAAGTCCCAAAACGTAACCCTAGAAGATGAACCGTCATAAAGTTTGCGGCCCCACGGTGGTAAGTTGAACAGTCAACTTCCCGGGGTCATAACTTTTGCATACGATCTCCGATTTGGGCGTTCGATAGCTCGTTAGAAAGGTCTTTCTAAGCTTTACAAATTTTGGTCAAACAAATTCATGTTGATGGAAACCATTTGGCCCCGAATCTCCAAAAAATGTCGTTTAAGGCCTCAAAACGGCCCCGGAAGTTTAGGACTTGAAAAACTGCCGAAAAATAACTAGGAAACTGCCACAATGGACAATTGTTTTGAGCCAGTGGAATAGGTGGGTGGCCACCGATCTCCATTTGGATCAATACGTGACTATTTACACTACAACCCACGTGTGCCTCCTGCATATGCAACTGTTGTCTCTGCAACCCACATATTCCTCCTGAAAATGTCAAAAAAATATGTTTTTTGAAATTCAGGTAGTTTGGGTAGTTATGCAACTGACTCCTTCAGTTGTAACTACTTTGTCTTCGACCCTATCTCTTCATAAAGCATATAAATAGAGGTAGGGAGGTCCATGAGAAGAGACTTGAATCTTTGCATTGTTATGCTTGAGGAATTAGAGCTCTCTTTCCCCCACCTTTTCCCTAGCCTTGTGTTGCAGAGCTTGGAGGCTGAGTCCCTTGGAGAAGAGAAGCAACAAAACCAGATCAAGGTTTCATGAGGTGCCCAACTTGAAGAGAAGGTATATTTGTACTTATTTTCAAGATTAATAAATATGTGATGTCCTTCTTCTTCCCAAATTATTATTCAATGTGTGATTGAATCTCTGTTTATGATCATATGATGATGTTATTCAGATCATTATTTCATGTTTATTTGATTATCATTTCTTTATATGTGGTCATATTGGTTTAAGGAAGGTATAATTCGTTTTGGAGGTCTATTGGAGCAAGAGGAGCAAGAGGAGCAAGAAGAAGATTGAAGGGCTGCTTGGATTAACCTTCGTTTGTTAAGGTATGAACCATTCTAATCTCTGAATCTTGTTTATATTTACTTGCAGAACCATTTGCATCCACCTTTCAACCCCAGTACGTTGATTGCCTCTTAAACCCTAGCCATAAGAAACTTTGCTTTACAACAAAACTAGCGACTCTACTGGTGATAGCCTTGTCTGTTTGGGGTTTCTATATTTTTCTTTCAGTATTTTGCAAGGTTTTAGGTCTTTCTTTCCACTTAAGAACACTTTGTATGTCTGATAGAACACCTCCCATGCCTTCCTAAGGCAGGTTTTCACCTTTTTGGGGTTTTTTCCCACCCATATGCAAGTTGCAAATTGAACAGTCGTGTATCTGGTATTTATACGTGAATTTATTTACTGTCAACCCACGTATGATACACGACTTATCAGTAGTGAAACTCGCATATGCCCCTTTAAACAATGTTTTTTCCTCTTTTGTGGTTTTTTCTTCTGTTTGAAGGTTGTTTGGTAGGTCTTTGGGGGTCCTCTACAAGTGCATGACTCCAGGGAGTTAGTGTCATCCATTTTGTTTGTTCTTTATCTATGTGGTAAGCCTTTTTATAGCATTAGGGTTTTCTCTTTTCTCATCTCCCACCCCCTTTGCTTGGCATGATTTTTGGCTTATGTTTCTGGTCAGCCTCTGTTAGTGATCTTTATCTGAAATTAGAAGCTTATTGGTCTTTGTTTCCTTCTTCTTTTGTTCGTTAACTTCACCATGCCAAAGTAGTTGACTTGTCTCTTATGCAAGCTTTCCTTCCAATCAGGGTTTATACTGACTTTAGGGAATTCTAGAGTTTGTTTGGTGGTTGTATAGCAGAGTTCCTTTTGCTTTGTTCTTGTTATTTACATACTTTTGTTTTTAGGTAGTTTTTATTTTGCATTTATAAAAGAAAAAGAAAAAGAACATATAGTTGTCTAATATGCATGTAGATTAGGGCTTTGTCTTTGATGCACTGCATATAATTATTTTTGAAAAAATAAAAAATAAATTGTTCTTTTGTGGCCTTCAAGTTTCTATTTGAAAAGAAAAGAGAATAGTTTTTTCTTTTTGCATTTCATTTCTCTTTGCTTAGTCATTTTGTTTCAACTTTGAGTCAAAACACCACATAAGTTTCATGCCATTTACCCTTTGACTTAAAAAAAGCCTTTTAAAATGAACGATATAATTTAAAAATTATTAGTAAGTTTTATTTTATAGGCTCATACACCAACTATCTTAGGCTAGACTTGTGGAATAGGGAGTTTTAACTCTCCACAAGTATAAAATTTAAGATGTAGTTGGCAAATCACTAGGTAAATCCTCTTCTATGTTGATTGTATCTGGTAAGATCCTCTCAAACGGGAGTTAAGCATGAGGTCGCGTGGAGACTTGGACTAAGGAGATAACCCTCTGATTCCTTGTCAAAGCATAGACCAAGGTTTTTGCGCATCTGGGGATTTTGTCTTAGATAGGGTTTCGAGCTTTGCTTCCCTACCCATGCGTACGAACTAGGCTTGTGACTGTCCCCCCAGACTGTCAGTATAGTTGTGGTAGCCTTCAGTCTCTTTTGACATCTAGGGTGTATACACAAGTACACCGGAAGGCTATTTCTGGTTGACCTTGGACGGGCTTGGAAGGTAACCCCAGTAGAAAGTGTGGGAGGGAGGTGGGTGATTCCTTCACTTGTGCCTAAGAAAATCTATAGGGATGCCAAGTAACTGTCTATCATATTTCTTCTGGAAAGAATATCTTATACCTGTTTGTTTGTTTGGATTTAGGAATTTTTAGTGAGTGTTGTGTGGTTTGTATGTACTTAGTTTGTCTTTAGGTGTGTGCTTTGTACTTTTGGTTTCCTGTCAACCTAAGACTTTGTCTCCTAGTTTGAAACTATGTCTAACACCCTTTTTAACACCAACCAAGAGATCCCCATGTTGGGAACTCCTTGTACTATTCCTCTCATAGGGAAGGTTGGTGTTCCTTTAATGACCACCTTGAATCTACCTGGGTTCACCCTAGGGCTACCAGTGTGGTTGTTTTACACTCCAATTGTCCTGAATTCCCTTGATGCTTCACAAGTAAGCTCCTTATATCATGGGAATAAAAACATTACTTCCCCTTCACCTGTAGTTGATTCTCCTACTCCTTTTACCTCATATGGTGAAAGTACTGATACTAGTAACTGACAGTCTAAAAGGAGTAAAATAAGCAGGAATAGGAAGAAGGCACATAACAAAGGGGGCACTCATTCAACCTCTGCAAGTCAAGTTGAACCTCACCACCTAGCCTCTACAGTTCATGTTGGGGGAACCTATCCAAATTCTACAAGTCATGTTGGATCTAAGCACTCAACCTCTACAAGTCAACTTGATCTTCACCATACAACCTCTATTGATCATGCTGGTGGGATCCTTCAGACCTTCCCAGGTCACGTTGGATCCAATCACTCAGCCTCTGCAGTTCATGATGAGGGCACTTGTTCAACCTCTGATGTTCAAGTTGAACCTCCCCATCCAACCTCTGCGAGTCATGTTGGATCCATCCACCCAAACTCTGAAGTTCATGCTAGGGGCACACACTTAACTGTTGCAAAGCAGGTTGATCCTAACCATTCAGCCTCTATTGTTCATGCTGGTGGTGCCCATCGAACCTCTGCGGGTCATTTTGGACCCAGTCTCTAGGCCTCTGCAGGTCATGTTGGGGGAAGTCTCTCATCCTCTGTGGTTCATGCTGGAGACAATCCGTCAGCCACTGCAAGTCATGTTGGCATTATTAAAAATACTTCTCATTCAAAAAACAAGCCCAAGTTTCCTTGTAAGCTTTGTGAGGGAGACCACCTTACTTATAAATTTCCTTCCATCACGGAGGTGCAAAGATTTTGGTTTCATGGTCATCCCATTTTTGAAAATCCTGAAGTTTTTCAACAGCCAACCTCTCTTAGTCAGGTTGGACCCAATCACCCAGCCTCTAGTGGTCATGCTAGGGGGAAACTCTCAGCCTCTGTAGGTTATGCTGAGAAAAAATAGTTAGCCACTGCCCGTCATGTTGACACCGTTGAGAAAACTGGTCGTTCGAAGTGCAAACTTAATTTCCCTAACACTTGTCTCCTCACATTTAGAGCATTCTTTTTGCTCTCCTTCGAGCTCGTTAAAAATAGTAAGGAGGTTACGAGTTGACTTTTCTGGACTCGTTAAAACTTCACGGGAAAGATATTGATTTTCTTTAGGCCTAGGTCTGACTCCTGAAAATAGACTTGACTGCTAAGTAAACTTGTCCGTTCAGGCTCGTTAAGAATATGTGAATGGGCATCCACATTGGTGGTAGGTTATCGCTTTCTCGGACCATCTGGAATAATACAAGAAAGGAACACTCTCTTTTCTTCATAATTGAGAAGAGTATTCTCAAGCATAGGTTTATCACTTTTCTGGACCTGAGGGACTAAACTTACGGAAAAGGAACCCTCGGTATGAGCTTAGTTTTCTCTTTTTTGTGCTCTGGACCTAAACATGACAAAGATTTTGAGTGCAATTTATGTCTTTGTCATACTCGTTAAACCCTAAAGAACAAAAAATCGAGTTTATTGTTGTAAGCCCCATTTCTCGTAATCAAATGGATCTTTCCAAGTGATCTTGCCTTCCTTCACACTCATAAAACTCAGGCTATATGTTTTTTTTGAAGGACCGTTGGGTAGGTGGTAATTTAACCTTTTTCGGACCTCCCCGACTAAGTACGAAAAACGTGTGCCTTACTTCTTTGGAAGCTAAGAGAGTTTTTATGTGGTTTTTTTTATACTTTTCCGGCCTCAAGAGACTAAATTCGACGAAAATTCCCCCCCTGGATTCTTCTTTGGAGTTTTCAAACTCTCTAAACTATGAAAACACCATCGAGCATGTACTAGTTTGGGCTCATAAAATCCATGAATCAGTGCTTTATCAAGCATTCTTTTGTCTCTTCTTCAAGCTTTCCAAAAATGAAGAAGGTCCTGAGTTTGCTTTCTTGGACTTGTTAAACCTTTACAATAAAGAGGGGAAGGGAAGTTCATTCACATGTATTTTACATCATGGCAGCACGTCTTGTTTCCTTAAACAAAGCACTAGTTTTGAGTCTATCAACAGTTGGATCATAGTATTTTGACCTTATCGCAATTTAGAGTTTCTTACTCCTCCAGTTGGTTTCTTTTCCAATTATATGGGGAATCTATCAATGTATTTTACATTGCATATTTTTGTTGTTGGTCTTTTTGTGTCAAAAGTTGCCTAAGTCGATTTTGTGTCATGCTCACTGTTCAAGGATTAAACCTTTGTCGTCCATTCTGCAGTTGCCTTGACCTTTTTTTTCGGCCATTCCCTGGTATCAATTCATTACATCATGTCTTCGACAGTCCTTGTCATGAAATTTAGTACAAATTATAGATCCAATTAGTCTTTGACTTACCTCGTGTCAGATGATGGAGGATGCCTTAATGCCTTCCTTCCAACAGGTCTCTTCCTATCGACTGCAACACATCTTTCTCTGAGAATGATATTTAGAGTTTTATGACAGTACCTTGGGGATTGCAATCATCAGTGGAAATTTCCCTCGCTGTTGAGTAGTGGGAATACCTTAATGTATCCTACTTGATGGATTCTTCAAGTTTTCGACTTCAAGTCCTTGTATTCACACTTGTTAGAATGTACTAGGTACATTGGGGACCATTTTCATTAATGGCGGTTTCCTTCACGTTTGTTAACGGTTTTCATTATTGACTGGAAATCAAATGGTTTCCTCCATGTTCAACTTCAAATCCTTTATTTGCATGGTTAGGATTCGTAAATTTTGGGAGGTTTGGATTGAAGACCTTGGGCCGACAATAGCATCATCATTTTTTGCTATTGCCCAAGCTACGCAAGACCTTCATTAGAGGAAATTTCAACTCAAAATAGGCCTTTTAACTCTAGTTCAAATTCCATGTCATCATGTGTTGGCCAATGAAATTGCTTTAAATTTGAAATACCGTATAGGTCTTAAACATTTTTTTCATATAAATTTGGGGATAGGTATCATAAAAAAAACTACTTTTTTGTTTGTATTTTCGACATATCTCCCCGTGTTTTTACTCAAATTTCGATCAGGACAGCTTGTTGGATGCAGAACTAAATTCTGTATCCAACGAGTACCCACTCAGCATACTTTTGACGGACCCTAATACCCCAAAAACAAGAAATACCTGAAAAAATGTGATGATGAAATACCTGAAAAAATGTGATGATCACCATCATCACGTTTTTTCAGGTATTTCTTGTTTTTGGGGTAGCGGGGTCAGTCAAAAGTATGTCGAGTGGGTACTTGTTGGATGCGGAATTTAATTTTGCATCCAATGAGCTCTCCCAATCGAAATTTGAGTAAAAACATGGGGAGATATGTCGAAAATACAAACAAAAAATGAGTTTTTATCTTTTCTTCCTCCAAAATTAATAAATATTATTTTATTATTTTAACTATTATTTTATTAATTTTTTTAGGAGGCCCATTTTGAGCTGAAATTTCCTCTAATGGTCACACTTCATATGACATTTTTCTGAGACATAGATCCACCTTCTATTTTTTTGGCTATGATCGATTGTAGAGTATGGATCCACCTTGTTCATTTGTGGCCATGACTCCTTTAGATTTGATATGGCGCCTTTTTGCATATTGAGCACCCATGATACTTTCATTATTTATACATAGGTTGGATCCACCTGTATCTTTATTGCGATGATTTGTATATGGACTTGTATGTCCCATAGATCAGTTTTTTCTAACATTTATCTCTCTTTCAGGTAACTTTGTTCGAACCTTTTGATCTTGGATTCTCTGCTCTCTCCATACTCAGTTGTTTCCTTTATAATGTATTTCAGCTATCATCTTCCCCTATAACCTCATACATTAGGGGGCATATGTTATAGCTCAAAATGACACATCTTTTCCTATGACCACTTTCCTATGATTCTGTCGCATGTCGACACTTCCATGACGACACTTCATGAAATTCACTGAAAAACACCTATAATGGAGGACCCATATCTTGAGTTCTGTAACTTTGTTTGACCTCATATTTGCATCATTTGAAAGGTATCTGAGTCAGATAAAACTTTCCAAAATATAACAAAGTATGAAAATTCCTAGAAGTACCCTTAAAATGAGATTTTTTGATGTATACGCGAGTTTCCTTAAGGAAACCCATGTATTATACGCGATTTGTTATATATAATACTCATGTATGCCCTAAATACATGACTATTTACACTGCAACCCGTGTGTACCTCTTGCATATGCGACTGTTGGCTCTGCAACCCACGTATTCCTCCTGAAAATGTCAAAAAAATACGTTTTTTGAAATTCGGGTAGTTTGTGTAGTTATGCAACTGACTCCTTCAGTTGTAACTACTTTGTCTTCAACCCTATCTCTTCATAAAGCATATAAATAGAGGTAGGTAGTTCCATGAGAAGAGACTTGAATCCTTGCATTATTATGCTGGAGGAATTGGAGCTCTCTTTCCCCCACCTTTGCCCTAGCAATCACCCCCTTGTGTTGCAGAGCTTCGAGGATGAGTTCCTTGGAGAAGAGAAGCAGCAGAACCAGATCAAGGTTTTGTGAGGTGCCCAACTTGAAGAGAAGGTATATTTGTACTTGTTTTCAAGATTAATAAAGATGTGATGTCCTTCTTCTTCCCAAATTATTGTTCAATGTGTGATTGAATCTCTATTTATGATCATATGATGATGTTAGTCAGATCATTATTTCATGTTTATTTGATTATCATTTCTTTATATGTGATCATATTGGTTTAAGGAAGGTATAATTCATTTTTTAGGTCTATGGAAGCAAGAGGAGCAAGAAGAGCAAGAAGAAGATTGAAGGGCTTCTTGGATCAACCTTCAATTGTTAAGGTATGAACCATTCTAATCTCTAAATCTTGTTTATATTTACTTGCAGAACCATTTGCATCCACCTTTCAACCCCAGTACATTGATGGCCTCTTAAACCCTAGCCATAGGAAAGTCTTTTTTTTTATTTCTTCCTCCAAAATTAATAATTTATTTTATTTTATTTTAACTATTATTTTATTATTATCCTTAGGAGGACCATTTTAGACATCAAATTTCCTCTAATGTGCTTGAAGGAAGCAATGACATGGAGATTGATTGCAAAACACTTGCTTCACACCAATAGGATCATGAGCTTTATCTATGTGAGGAAGGCTCGTCCATGGAGGATGTACCTGAATTCATTCCATTAGGATCCAACAACAACAAAGAGATCTATCCTCCATGGATTGGGTGGATAGATGTATCACAGATTTGAAGAATTCAGGAGGTAAAATTCATTTTTATGGATTTATTGATGCCTCTAACATTGCCCTATTTTGTGAGCAACAACATAGGCACATATAGTTACAATTTGATGCCACCTGTTAGGACCCAAATTTGATCAATTTGGATACCTTATATCTTCTTATATGATCTTTGTGACGGTCTTTTACCCCTCATTTTGTATGAATTTGGTTCAAACATTGACTTAAATCTATATCTAAAGACCCAAACTTGTTTGTAATAGTTCTCTTATTTTTAGTTAAGTTTTGAGAGTTTTTAATGCACTAATGTTGATGCTCGAGCACCAGGATGAACGTTTTAATGGTAATCCCTTTATGAGAATATTCATGAACAACCAGTAATGCAAATAAAATTCAGAACTCTGCACTTCTGGTACATGTTCCAATACCTGATCCAGCACTCAATCCGATACCAAGATATTTAGTAGTGAATATTTCTGAACTGCCATATTGCACCTCAATATGTGTGCATGTGGGAGAATATATATCTGAAATGTCTAATGGGTTTGACGACAAACTATCCAACTATAAAACCTAGAATCCTTTCGCCAAATTCACAACCACCAGAGAGATATCGAAGGGGATTTTTTCCAATTTTTTCCAAATTGTGTTTTCTAAGTTAGTTGTTTTTGAGTTGTTTGAACGAATTCTGAAATTGGGGAAGTTTGTTTCAAGTTGTTTAGACTTGATGTAAGTGTATAAATGGTAGGAGGGTTCAGGGATGTAGATGTAATGGGGAATAGATGATAGATAGAACAGAGCATAGAAGAATGTATTAAATAGTTTGCTGATGGAATAGAACAGGAACACATTACTTCTTTTAGCTTTTATCTCTGATTGATTTTGAAGACCATTTATTAGTATGGATTGATTAGTTCAAATATCAATGCAACTTGTATAGGAAGTGTTACGGAGAGAAACTTCCTATGGCTTGGGGTAGACCACAACAAACTAAATGACACCAGAAATCAATCCATTGCAATATGCAAGAGAAATAAATGCATCTAACACTAAGGGATATGGAGCGTACCTTATTCTGTATGGTTGATGTAGATCCTTGTTGAAATTTTCCAACATGCTTGCATTTACAATTCGCTCTCAATAGCAACAAACAAGACAATCATGCTATATATCAAAGTGTTATGCCTACTCTAGCATATATAAACCATCATGTATAATAAAATATAACTACATACATGGACTAAATACTCATAGCTATACACATGTAATGGATGTTTCTATTAATAATAAACAGATATAGAATAGTGATAAACTCTGTCGGTACCTCATCGGAATGGAGAAACTGAGTCCTCCACTACTTCAATCCTCGAGTCTCAATGGCAGGCTTACAAAGCAAAGGAAAGGAAAGCTTGGGAAGAGAATCAATTTGTGCTCCAAAGGGACAAAGGGATGCAGAATCAACTATAAACAAGTGAGGCAACAATGAACTATAGTTTCCTCTCTCTCCAAAATTCTCCTCCTTCAATGCATCCAAGAGGCTCAATATATAGTCCTCCAATAGGAAATGGAGGGTCAAGTGCGAGCGTTTTCTAGGAATATGGAAGGCCAAGAGTCAAGTTATTCAGCACTCTATGAGGACAACTCCAAAAGTTTTTGTTTTTATGCACTTTTCTCGATGTACGCGGGTATTGGATCAAAATTTGTGTGTACACACAAGTATTGGATTAAAAGTAACGTATACACATGAACATGTGTTTTTTAATGACTCTCTTGGTTAATCAAAGTATAAATTAAGCAAGGGGGGTCCAAGGAGTTTGCAGAGGGACATGGAAGGCAAGAAAGGTGTGATCTACCAAGTGTGGTAAAATAAGCTATAATAAAGGCCCCCTAATGTGTGAGGTTAGAGGGGTAACATGATGGCCGAAATACATTATATCCATCCCAGAAGTGGAGTAAAGAAGGCCTAGGTAGCCAATCATCAGTATAATACAATGATAAATCTTAGCATGTGACTGCAAATATACATGTAGTAGTCCCAGATACATAAGAGTACAATGGCCATGAATAGGCATGATATAAAAATGTCATGTGTGGTCATCGCCACGTACAATATACAATGAACAAAATATGCATAGTGTATGAAGATATATGATAATACACTGGAATCTGGTCATGAGAGATGGCATTTCATGAATATTGGCACGATCAAGGAGCTAGTATATATGGAATTCCCCCAAGCTCAGAGGTCTTTTATGCAAACCTCTACAAGTACATGTCCCATCACACAAATAAATGTGTCGAGGTCAAACATGATGGTCCATCGTCTGATTACCGGTCATTGATGTATACCATTAACATACACGAGATATCCCACCGATAATGATAATGGGAATTAAGGTACAGAGTGCAATCTAACAAGTGTGAATAGATGTGTTGATGTTGAACACTTGAAAGAATCCATCGATGATGTATTCCCAAAAGTTTTGATGGCGAGATAACTTACCACTAATGACTGCAAGTCTCAAGGAACTCAATGGACTCTAGACTCCTATTCCAGAATAAATGATATGAAGTCGATGGAATGGAATCCACTAGAAGGAGGGAATTAGAGAATCCCCCATCAGCTAACATAAGGTACTCAGCAATAGTATATAATGTGGAAGAAATTGAACAAATAAGACGTGCATGAACCAGTAATTGTATCGGGAATGGTCGACATGCAAAGACAAGATAACCGAGGAATGGCCGACTCGGGCTAAAAATTCCTTCAAACAAGAGCATAAGGAAAATGATGACTGAACATAGGCAACATAGACTCGGCATGCGAACTAGGACAACTCTATGACACAGGAGGCATCGAAAAAGGCTCCATAGGGACTAGAAGCATAACCAATCGGTGGAGAAAACTCAGAGTAATGAGTACAGCTCCTAAATTCATACTAACAACCCAACCAATGGATGTGATATACGATGCTCTGTTCAAAGGTGACATGACTCGACAAATGCCAAAATTAATATCATTTCCCCTCCAGATTTTTATGTTTATTTTTTTATTTTTTCTACTTTTTCAGATTGAAAACCTTGAAAAAGAGTGAAAGTACTTATAGTATACAACTAGGAAAATCAAACTAGTTCTAAGTAGTGGAACATACCTATGCTCAATGCAAGGAAGCATGTGCAAGATGAGGACACTCAATGGAAGGTCTCTTCCTGGAAAGGGATGATCAAGCTACAAAGGATATATAAAAGGCTCTGCTTGGCTAGGATTGAGATGAGCTCGGGCTACATGGCTTATGAATATGAAGCAAAGAGTTGGCATAAAGCTCAATAACACAAGAAAAACCCATGAAATGCAATTACAAGTTGACATAAAAGGGATTCCCTGTGGGAGATGGCCAACATAAAGTTCAAGAGGGAAATGAAGCTCTTGCTCAAAGACATGGCAGGACTGTAAGGGACTCCCAAACCTAGTGGAGAAATCTCAGCATGGGTACCAAACTATAAAGCGGGATCTAACTAGGGCACCCATGAATAGGAAGGCTCTACCACTTACATAATGCCACTTCTAATAGCAGTATGAAGGTTTTGTGACATTACGAAGTGGGTTTGTACCTATAGTCAAGGAAACATGGTCATAAGGTGATGAATAATGAAAGTGAATGTGTGGTCTGAACCTATATGCCAGTTTGAAATTATGCCTGTCATGGGAACTAATGAGTCAAATCCTTGGTAAAAGTACGCTCAAATGAGGTCCCTACACCACAACATTAGGAAAAAACAATCCAAAATACTTAATAAGGTTCCAAACTATAGGATATAGGGAGTATTGATCATGGAAACTATATTCAAAGGAAACAGTGCAATGGACGATGGGAGAGAAGAAGGAATGTAAGGTGTAGACCCAACGTTCACGTATCCTCTACAACCCCCATGAGAATGAACACTGGTGTTAATACCAAACCAAGGGAGTGAAAATTCTCCACAAATGGAGTAGAGGGTGAAATATGACCACTCCTGAATCTATGAACAAGGTAAGGGGTTTTGGTGCCCTTGAGTTGAACACCAGGGTCAACACTAGTTCCTGGAGTGGGTGACAGGATACTAGTAGTGATATCATGCATGTTGAACATAAAAGGACTCGAACTCAAGAGAACATAAATATACTCAAGTAACCGTGATCCCAAAATCCAATTAGCGCACAAAGAGCACACTCCTAATAAAATCTAAGACAAAATGAAAGCAAGCCAAGGGGAGGATATATGAGCTCCGGAATGTAGCAGGTATTTCTTTCCTAGGAGAGGCCTAAAACTCCCATACACTACAAGCGGAGGTGTGTACCCAAATATAGTGGCCCTAAGATTCAACGGATAAATAGACTATGTTGTCTAACCCCTACCTAGCCAGGACACTCATAAAGTAACCTATACAAGTACCCCCTGCGATACCTAGGTAAAGAAACTAAGGTCACCCAAATATAACCAATGCTCAGGCAGAAAATCGCAGGAGGTATCTACCGTAAAGGCAGGGTAACAAATACCAAATCTCAAAAGCACCAAAGGTACCTCAAAATCCCCCAGATAAGAATAAGATCCTGGAAATATCTTCGGCGTTGCATAGAGAGTGGCTAGGGGATATCCCAACCACAAACGTGTACGGTACCACGTGATTAACTCTTTTGTAAGAGGGTCCTCCTGAGAACACCAATTGTACCAAGGATTTCACTCTCTCACCTGGACAAACACCTACTTTTTTGTTTAGTGGTCTTGGAGAAATTTACTCACAAAACCTATTCCAAGACTCTAAAACCTAAGCTTGTTGATGTACGCTATCAAATAAAAATGTGTAATTCATTTCAAATTAAGCGTTGATTTTTGGGGCTATGATTACTCAAAGGAAGTGACCGTGCAACCAATGATGTTATGACTCAGCAGTGAAAGTAAATATGCACATCTAACAAACAATTCCAAGTGCAATTTTGTCTTTAAATATGAAGAAAGGGGTATGCCACTACATGAAATGCAAAAATATTCATTCCTTTCCAAATGCCAATTTAATCCTTTCTATATGAAATCCTAAACACAACTCTCATCCAAGAAATCCAATGCAATTACCTCCTTAAATCCATATGTTAGATGCAAGTAAGAATGCAACTATATAATTATTTTGTATTTTCAATAAAAAAGAATGAAAATGCAATAAAAGTAATTAAAATTCCTAGTCTCTGCAACAAGCATCAAACATAAGGCAAGCAAGACATCGAGACAAAAATACTAATGCACTAATGGAAAAACAAAAAAGGAGATAAATGACTAGAACTACTTTCAAAGAAAAATCAATGAAAAGGCAGTCTCTGGTCACAAAAGAAGTAGTCAACAGACAACATTAGTACCCAGGAAGACCCAACCAAACTCACAACGCACCCAACAAATTCCCACATCAAAAAATCAACCAAAAGAAAGGATGTATGCAACTATTCAAAGAACATTTGCATATGTACACAACTTTTAGGAAAAAACTTGTGCATGTACGCGACTTTTAGGAAAAAACTTGTGTATGTATGCGAATTTTAGGGAAAAACTTGTGTATATAGAGAAGAAAGTGGTAAAAACCAATACAAGGTTCAAACCACTCTAGGGGAGTGTCAATGGATGAACATACTACTAAATGCAAAACAGAAACGGGGAGAAGCAGATAGCAAGTCAAGAACATTGTGCCCCCAAATCCCAAAGAAAAACAAGGGGCATCCCCAACAGAGTCACCAATTTCTTACGAAGAGAAACTTCCTATGGCTTGGGGTAGACCACAATAAACTGAATGGCACCATAAATCTATCCATTCCAATATGCAAGAATAATAAATGCATCTAAAACTAAGGGATATGGAGCATACATTATTCCAGACGGTTGATGTAGATCCCCGTTGAGCTTTTCCAACACGCTTTCATTTACAATTCGCTCTCAACAATACCAAACAAGACAAGCATGCTATATATCAAAGTGTTAGACCTACTCTAGAATATATAAACCATCATGTATAAGCAAATATAACTGCATCCATGGACAAAATATTCATAGTTATACACATGTAATGGACGAGAAATGGATATTTCTATTAATAATAAACAGAGCTAGAGTAGTGACAAACTTTGTCAGCACCTCGTCGGAACGGAGAAACCAAGTCCTCCACCTGGGCCTCCGCCACTTCAATCCTCCATCTTAATGGAAATCTGACAAAGAAAAGGAAAGCTTGGGAAGAACAGCAATGTGTTCTCCAAAGGGACAAAGGGATGCAGACTCAAGCATAAACAAGTGAGGCAACAATGAACTATAGTTTCCTTGCTCTCCAAAATTCTCCTCCTTCAATGCATCCAAGAGCCTCAATATATAACCCTCCAATAGGTAATGGAGGGTCACGTCCGAGCGTTTTCCAGGCATATGGAATTCCAAGAGTCAAGTTATTGGGGACTCTATGAAGAAAACTCCAAAAAAAAAAAATTATGCACATTTCCCGATGTACGCGGGTATTGGCTCAAAAGATGTGTCTACACGTGGGTATTGGATTAAAATTTGCGTATACACATAAACAGGTGTCTTTTGGGACTTTCTTAGTTTATCAAAGTATAACTTGAGCAAGGGGGGTCAAAGTAGTCTGCAGAGGGAGATGGAAGGCCATAAAGGTGTGATCTACCAAGTGTGGTAAAATCAGCTATAACACGAAGGCCCCCCTGCCCAAGTTCGCAGTGCATCTTAAGGCATGATATAAGAGTGTTGTAGATTCATTTCAGAAGTGTTGATTTATTTCTTGTAATTTGGTTTCAACTATGCTTATGATTCTTAAATTTTCATTTGATTACAACAATTAAGGAGTGAAGAAAATCATAGTTGAGAGTTTGAGTTTGCAATTAAGTTGAACAAAATAGATTGGAGGAATTGAGTTATTGGCAATGGAATAAAGGCTTTAAATGAATCATTCTTTTTGGCATTGCATGGTTATACAAACAATTATAAAAACTCTATTTCTCTTTGGCGTAAATGAAGTTCTCATATTGAGTGATTTCCAGAAAAGTATTTATTTGAAACTTAGTTTAAGAGTTGGTACAAGTTAGAGAAAGCTGGTACAAGTTCTTTGATAAATATTTTATTCATAACTTTGATAAGTACGTTGTATAGACTCTTCTCTAATCCTACACATATGGTGCTGGTATCTCTAAGTCTACCTCCTCGGGTTGACAATAAAGTGTTAATATATATATGGTATATATTTAGCTCGACATTTTTGGCGATGTTGCCAGGGAGGTGCTAAAAGGGATTGGAGAACAGATCTTGTGTTGTTTCTGCCGGAGGATGGGGGGAAGGAGGAACGGTAATGTGGAAGGTAAGAACCTACACATCTACTATAGTGAGTTCCTTCAAATATTTTCCAAGTATTTAGATTTTAGTAGTTACTTTTGAATTAAGGAGTGCTTTAATTTTAGCTCTGAGCAAGAGTGCCTTTTAGCAGTATGAGATTCCTTTTTAAGCAAGTTTTCTCTTGATCTCGGTAGAGTGAAGTTTTCTCAAGAAATTTTTCAATCTAGTAGTGTGTGGTTACTTTTAAAAGTTGTGGTGAGATTCAATTTTGTTAAAGGTTTATTTTAGTGTGCCTTTACTTTCAACAATCAATATGAGTTTTGAAGTTGAGGATTTATTTTTAAGGGTTAGTTGTATCTTCAGTTTTGGAGTTAAAGAGTTTTCTTAATCTGATTTGAAGGTTGTGTGGCTTGTAAAAGTTTTGATTTCCAATAATAGAATAAAATTCCCCATACTTTAGTAGATAAGGATTAGTAAAAACCAACAAAAAGCACTCAAATGGATTCAAGAATTGTTCAAAGAAGACAACTGTTGCTTCAACATCTTTCTAATATTTTGATGGAGCTTGAAAATTTATCTATAACTCATGAATAAACAATCAAATCAACAGATCTAGCATATTCCTTCAAGCATGCATGCCAACTTGTAAAATAGGCCAAGAAGTTAGAAACCTTATCAAATGAAGAACAAGCAATTGAACCAGAAATTCCAGAATTTCTTGAGTGTTTGGCCCCTATGTGCAATCAAGAATGTGAAGATCATATCTTTAAGGATTTGCAGTGTGACAGAGATAATGATACATGATGATAATATGGGAAAACCTTAGGGTCAAGGCATACAATATTTTATAGAAAATTGGTTTCAATCTATTATGAGGCCTCAAGAAAGATTCCTTCTTTAGTCTCTCTTGGATCTGGCAATAGACATCTTGTTGGTTCCTCATATCCACTTAGAAGTTCAGGTGCAATTCCTTTATTTGGATATGAGGTTGTTTTCTATATTGATACATGAATGGCTACTTTGGAAATCAACCTTTACTTGAAGGAAGAATTGTTTTTCAAGTAGGTAGGAATAAAATGTTGCAAGTAGTTAGTAAAAATGCAACAATCCTTTATTTTTAAAATAAATGAAAGAATAAAGCAATCAGTTGGTTTGATAATCCTGTTCTTCATAGAGTTCATATTCCCAACATCATTTCTCCTATGCCAAATATGGACATCAATGGTCCACATAGTTTCTGGGAGGGCAGCTTCAACAATCAATCAACAACTTCTTGGAGGATACAATCACCATCTGGTCTTGATCTGTACATATGGTACATGTACAATAACAATATTGAGGTGTGCATTTTTAAACCTCTTTATTTAATTAAATACAAGAATAAAATTATGGACAAGTGCAAACCCTGTATCTGAATTGTGCTCAGTTTATCTAAATCTTTCCCATCTTGGTTATTCTTGATTTCCAAACCTCTGTTTTTTTACCTTATTAAATCTATGTCTATCATTTAACATTTCGAATCCTTTCAATGATTCTAAATGTATGCCAATATTTTCATAAGTCTATAGAATCTTTCCATATAATGATCTTCTTTCCTATACCTTACCTTTGGGAAACCTACTTTCAAATTATGATTCTTTGCATGTTAAAAGGAAAATGATATGAATAATCGAAACAATCAAAGAGATTATCATTGGGAGGCCTTATACCAGTACATGAATGTAATGAATGGCATCATCAACTAGAGGTTAGTTTTCATTCGGGTTCACGATTCAATTATTAAGGGATCAACGCATTATGATTTTACAAGATGAGTATGGAAATGAGCACATTATGAAAATGATATAGATAACCATGACTTGAAATAATTTCTCGAGCCTACTACACCTTGGAAGCATTTCTGAATACATAATGTTTTTGTCTTGTGGAAATCATACTTTCTTGTGCATTACTTCACCTCAATCCGTAATGCTACACCAACAATCTACGTCCCATAAAGAACATAGTTGTTTTTCTCCTGGTTTTAAGATGACTCTCCGTATAGATACTGATGAAGAAATAAAAGGAGGTTCATCATCTGTTGCAGAATCTTTATTAAAATTGAAAGAGGATACATCTCCATATTTTTCTCAACCTAATTCTCCACTACAAAATTTTACAAGATTAGGTAAATCTAAGATGGTTTCTCCTAGACAATTTTCAAAACTGCAAACAGAAAATGCAAGATTTAAAGGATAATTGCATGAATATAAAGTGTTAGATCGATTTATCAAAAATGAGAACACTTCATTGAAGGGTCACCTTGTTGAATCTCGGGCTCATGAGTCTGATATGCATGAACAACTACATAAATTTCATTCTCAGGCCGATTTACTCAAGTTTGAAAATAAGAAACTTCACTCAAGACTCAATTGCATGTATCATTAGACCCTCATACTTCTAATTGAGAATCGATCTCTTAGGAAGCAACTTCACAGCAAGGCAAGAACCAACATATGAGGATGATGAAGCAGATGAAGTAGAAGACATTCCAGATACTATACAAAGTTAGACATTTTCTCTGTGTTTGCAGGGACTTTTCTTTTCATGAGGACATGCAAAGCTTTGGCTTTGGGGGGATGTTAGCACCCAAATTTGATCAATTTTTATGCCTTATATCTTCTTATATGATCTTTGTGACATTCTTGTACCCCTAATTTTGTATGACTTTGGTTCAAACATTGACTTAAATTGATATCTAAAGACCCAAAAATTGTCTTTAATAGTTCTCTTGTTTTTAGTTAAGTTTTGAGAGTTTTTAATGCACAATTTCATTTATAATATTATATTCCTGTACTAATGTTGATGTTCTAGCACCAGGATGAACATTTAAATAATAATCCCTCTATGAGAATCTTCATGAAAAAACAATAGTGCAAATCAAATTTGGAAGTCTGCACTTCTGGTACATGTTGTAGTACCTGATCCGACACTCAATCTGGTACCCAGATTTTTAGTAGCGAATGTTTTTGAACTGCCATATTGCACCTCAATATGTGTGCATGTGGGATCATAAGTCTCCTAACGGTCTAATGGGTTTGAAGAAAAACTATCCAAATAAAAAACCTAGAAATAATTTCACCAAATTCACAACCACTAGAGAGATAGTGAAGGGTCATTTTTCCAAATTTTGCCAAATTGTGTTTTCTGAGTTGGTTGTTTTTGAGTTGTTTGAATGAATTCTGAAATTGGGGAATTTTGTTTCAGGTTGTTCAAACTTGATGTAAGTGTATAAATGGTAGGATGGTGCGGGGATGTAGATGTAATGGGGAATAGATGATAGATAAAATAGAGCATAGAAGAATGTATTTAATTGTTTGCTGATGGAATAGAATAGGAACGTGTTACTTCTTTTAGATTTTATCTCTGATTGATTTTGAAGACCGATTATTAGTATGTATTGATTAATTAAAATATCAATGCAACTTGGATAGGAAGGGCTCCCTTCCCAGGTTCGTAGTGCATCTTAAGGAATGATAGAAGATTGTTGTAGATTCATTTCATAAGTTTTGATTGATTTCTAGTAATTTGGTTAAATCTATGCTTAGGATTCTTAAATTTTTCATTTGATTACAATAGTTAAGGAGTGATGAATTCTAGTTGACATTTTGAGTTTGCAATTAAGTTGAACATAATAGATTGGAGGAATTGAGTTATTGGCAATGGAATAAATGATTTAAATGAATAATTCTTTTTGTCATTACATGGTTATACAAACAATTATAAAAGCTCTATTTCTCTTTGGTGAAATGAAGCATTCTGACTCAATGATTTCCATAAAAGTATTTATTTGAAACTTAGCTTAAGATTTGGTACAAGTTAGAGCAAGCTTGTACAAGTTCTTTGATAAATATTTTATTCATAACTTTGAGAAGTAGGTTGTATAGACTCTTCTCCAATCCTGCACATATGGTGTTGGTATCTCTAAGTCTACCTCCTTGGGTTGAAAATTAAGTGTTGATATATATATGGTATATATTTAGCTTGACACCACCCACCCTCGTATAGACTGGGTGGAAGGCTACATGGAAAATATGGAGTCTCCATGTCATAAGAATTCTACTCATATTATGTGGAATGCAGTTGCGCAAGCAATCTGCCAAGAGAGATTGTTAGGACATTTATATTGTGCCAGATTTCCTCTATGGGGAAAACTCACATATTTTGATTAGGTATGCCAATACGTTCTTGTTGGACCAGCAAACAAGGGGCGTCATGCATTCACTGATTTGATGGATGATCTTTGTGGAGAGTTGCAGTTGGTATGCTTTCCTTCACTCCTAACACGTGGGAATGTGAATGGAACCGATGATTGGATGGAGAGACCTTGTATGATGATGCTTTATGAGGAGCAAGAGACACACATGTTTTTTTCTCAACCTTATCTTGATATTTTGGTCACACCTTGGTCCTTCAATTTTGTGAGCAACAGGGGCATCTACTTGTGCCATCAGACATTTTTCTAATGCATAACATAGCATGGGAGTTCCACTTGATCCATTGTGTGGAACAAGTAACAACACTATGAGCCATAGGACTAAACTGCAGATTCCACAAGATGAGTTTTAGGTCCTATTGGAGAGGCTCAAAAAGATATTGATAAACATTGGGAGTGGTGAAATTCCAATATGGTGATGGGAATTTGGCATACAATGGAGTGACATATTGTCACAAGTTGCAGTGATGATGGGAAGTATGCAACAGAGATAGTGGGGCCCATTAATTGATGGATTTTTTAAGATGCCATTGATGTTTGGACGAGATCAACACAAGCAGTGAGATCTTGGCATTGCTTGGTATAACCATTTGGTATTTGGCATTGTAGTGATAGCCAATTATCATTTCCAATAGTATATCCATGGGGAACAATATTTTAGTTTTCTTAATGAGAAACCTTATGATGGATGGGGATATTTTTCTCCTACTTGTTGGTTTAGGAGTCTTCAGGAGGCTCCTTATGTAGATTCTATATAGTGCAAAGCGGGGTTTCCCTAGACACCTTATAGTAGTCAGATTCATTTGGGATCCAGGGATTCTTCTCAGTGGTTTTAACTTAGTGGAAAGTTTAGTTGTAGAGGAAGCGGTGTTAGTCATTGGGTAGATGGTTATAATCTGTGTGGTGCAACAGAAGCATGATGGATCTCTAGGGATAGCTTGGAGTTGAAAATTCCAATGTTAGTTAGTTAACAACATAATCTTGAGGAGAGAAGACATTGCTTTGTCTTCATATTCAGTTGGAGTTGATTTCTTGATCAAGGATAAGAAATATTGGAAGGGGAGGACTTGTAATGTCCCCAAATTGGGTCGTGGACCACAAGGGCCTAAGTCACCTAGATATGTTCATGATAATCTATGAAGGTGGTGATGGCAATCAACTATTTTCTAAGACTAATGTCCAAAGTTAGGAATAATGAAACATTGGAACAAATTGGACAAGGAATATGCATGAAGGAGGTGGCGGACCTAGGTAGACTCTTTAAACAAGCCAGAGTCTCCATGTGGTAAAAATTATTGAAGAAATCATAAAAATGGCATTCCTAAGATTGACAATGAGTATTAATGGGAAAAATTCAAGGAAGTGAAACTCCTAAGTAGTGTGAAAAGGGAAATTATTGATGCATGTTCAATATGACCTAAGTAAGTGGAGATGGGCCACATAAATTAATATTTTCCCCAAAATTAATATTGATGCACATCCAAATCGAAATTGTTGCAAGGCCAAGCAGTAATGGGTCAAAGCACTATGAAAATCAATTAATATGCTCAAATACCCACTCTCTCATTAATATTGAATTATTAATATTTTATTTATGATTATATAAGAAAAAGATGACCAATGGGTGGTGCCCAAGGAAGTTGGTGGGAAAAGATAACCTAGAGAATAAGGAAAGTATAAGGAAAGTGGCTCCACAAATCAAAGAATCTGGAAAAAAGCAGCCAAAAATAGGAAAATTAGCTAAAAGAAGGAAAACATTTCAAAAGCAGAAAGATAGAAGTTTCCAAATTTTGGCAAGAAGGACCGAGAAGGATTAACAACAACCAAGAAAGCACCAGGAATCAAAAAAATCTTTTCCTAAGTTTGAATTAGAAAAGGGGGCTAACTTTTTATTCTCTCGTGAAAATAATATTATTATTTTATTCATGAGAAAACTCTAGGAGGAAAAAGCAAGAGAAGTTTATAAAATGAGTATGAGAGCCTCCTTGGAGAATCTTTGGCAGTTTTTGGCAATTTTGTCATTTTTCTTAAAAAGTTCTGACTTTTTCTTTGCTTGGGTGATGTGCCCCTTGCAAACAATTCGGAGATGTGGCACTCTGTAACACAGTATCCAGTTGATATGTTGTTGGTGATCAAGGAAGGAGACATCAAGTCTCTTTCAAAATGCTTCAACAAATATTCTATTGTTGTTCCTGTATATTTACATTCCAGTTTCTAATGTTGGCATTTTTGCTTTAGGCAGCATCTAGCTTCAGTGTTGTTTTTGCAGCGTTTTTGGTACTGGTGATGTTGTTGGTGGAGGATGGCGCATTTATGAATATTTGTTGTTGTATTTGGGTCATCTACACTATAATAAAAGTCAATCTTGACTTCTGTTCTGCAATTCTATCTCTTTTTTTGTACTCTTTCACCTATGCTCAATGCACTAGCAATTTTGACTGTCATATAATAAATTTTTCTCATCCATTTCATGATCTAAAGTTAGCAATGCAAATATAAGAAAAAATTGGACCTGAACCCACTCTCATATCATAAAATCGTGACCCTCAAGTGCCCCAAAAGGTAGCTTGGAAAACAACTAGTTGAGTAGTCTCGAAAAACCAAACTTTTCTCATAAACACCTAATCTTGAAAAACCAAAGCATGTAGCTGAGTTTAGTGTTCCTGACTATAGATAGTGATTGTAACCAAGTCTGTATACATTCATTGTCACACCAAAAGTCATTGGGTTCCACATAATTCTTGGGGAAATTACCTTAGAGTCTTTGGTTTTTCCAAAGGGTCATCTCAAGTGTGATGCACCAAGAGAATGTGCCATTGTTGAATGTATGGACTCTAAACCTTTTTAATTTATGTTTTGCAAACCTATAGGTGCATGATATAGACCATACTGAGTTTATTACATCCATGTGTTTGTTTGGGAGGGAATTTGGAAAAGTCCCTAGGTGCTTGAAATCAATTGAAGAAAATCTAGTTTTTCTTGCGTGTCTCCTAGCTAGTGTGCCTACTCACCACCTTAGGTACATTACACTTGGTAGCTAGTGTGCCTACTCACCACCTTAGATACATTACACTTGGTTAAAGAATTGGGGGGATCGACGAAAATGCTACTCTACAAAATATCAATAGCATTAAAAATATTATTACATCTAAGTTAAAGAGAAAACGTGGGGCAAAAATGATTTAGAGGTTAAAAAGAAAGTAAAATATTATAAGGAAGTCACTAACCCTAATCTAGAAGACCAAAACTATATCTCTATTTTAACTAGCTCGAAGAAGAAAACAAATATAGGAAAAATACAAACTAACTCTCATGAGCTTCATAGGAAACAGGACGCTGGACAATTCTAAAATACCGTGGGAGAAAACAACTTGCCATCTTTGAAAGACTAAGAGTATTGATGACGAAAACTCTTTTTTTCTTAGAGTGCCCTACAAATATCCACATTCGATCAGAGTTTCACAATCTTTATTATACTACTAAACTTCCTAATCTTCTAACTTGTTAGAATTATGATGACCTTTGTACGCCTCTTTCTAAGTTTTTTAGCATAGAAATACAATTTTACACCATACAAAGTAATTTCTTTCTTAATAATCATCATCATCATCAATAATCATCAATTTGCAATTATTACAAAAACTAACAAATCACTATTTTATTATTAACTAGATAGTACATAATCCAATATATTTTTCATTATAATTATTTAAAATTTTATTATAAATAATAACAAATAAATTCTTAAAACCTAAAAAAAACCTCAACCGTTATATATATAAATTCTTGACCATAACTATGAATGTCACACATATCCCTTATTTGTTATATATATATATATATAACAAATATATCTTGACCATAACTACGAATGTGACACATATTCGTTATTTGTTGAATTTAGTGGGGAAGACATGATGGCGTTATTTGTTGAATTTAATGGTGAAGACATGACGGCGTAGGCTCGATTCGTCGTAATTCAGTATGTTAATAATTGTATGTGGATTTTGAATGGTGTCCATTCACTGCACTGCTCGTGGCGTTCTGGTATTTGTAGGATTCAGCTGAGAAAGCAAAATACGTTTAGACTCGATATCAATAATTGTATGTGGAAATCGATTGGCGTCCATTCAGTGCAATGCACGTGTATACAGTGACGAAGAATGCAGTGAAGTGAATACAACAGACTCAAGACTCGCAATGGGAATGGGTATTGGGTACCAATCAAAATTCCAAAACAATGACGGGTATACTACTACTCATTTCACACTTGCTACTCCCACCGAGTATGACGTCTTTAGTTATCTGTTTTGGGATTCATCCCATTTTTAGGGTACTTAGTTTTATAATATGAATCAATTAAATTTAAATTAGTTTTCATTTTGTATTAATAAAGATGTAGATAATAATAAGATAAAAATCCTATGATATTTAAAAAACCTTAATTATTTACGATGAAATTTACATTGATTTTTATTGGGCACGGCATTTTCATCTTGGGATTTTTATAATGCAATTTTCGGGTGTGTTTTGACTAATCATTTTGAGCATATTTAGGGAGGCATTGCAACAAACTTAACTTATGTGATATAATAAAACAAGGGAGGTTGCTAAGCAACAAGTCCCTGCCCTAAGTTACTAAGCTATTTAGCCAATCATCGTAAAGTTGCTCATAGCCAGGCTGGGCTGCTCGGTTGAGCTACTCTGTTGGGTCTGTTTCGTATGGCTGCGAACTGACAGCGGTAGGCCCAAGGTAACAAGGTAAGGAACCAAGTTATTACATACGAGATTTTGCTTTCTCGTTCGAAGTAGTTCTAGGTGAGGTATTCGTTACATAAGTAAAAGCAGTTGCTCCATTCTATTTAGGACTGGATAATTGTTCCTATTCTTAGGCCGGGTTCAGGACCTGGGTTCGAGACCTTTGATCCATACGATATATCCATGCCGCAGAAGATGCAACTTTATCAGCACTTTGCAACTGGAGTATTTGTGGGTAATGTGCTCTTTAGAGGTAGGAAGAATGTCAATCTTGCCCGAAATCAACCTCATGGAAGTTAAAATAATATCTGTATGCAACCTCACCACATCAGCATAATAATGAGACTGTTACATAGTATTTTGATGGCCAAGTGACGATCGAGGATGAAGAGGACCATGAGGGATGTCTTGCCAATTATCGCACATGATGATTAGTTCATCATATGCACAGTGCGAGATGACCCTCATGCCAATTCTGCTAGCCTTCTAACTATGAAAGTGCCTGACAAAGTAAAAGCAATAATGGATGTTAAAATTGGGAATTCAAATAATGAACAATTTCATACTACCGGAATATTATATAATTTAGATAAATATAATCAAGAATAACATGAAATACCTAATGATGATGGACCTATAAAGTACTGATAGAGTTAAGAAGATATATGAGGTTTTGTTATAAACCTGGTTTACATATAAAAATACAACTATTTTACAGTTTTATGACTAGTCTTGTAAAGTGTATATATATAATCGTTTAATTATTTGATTTTTTACCTTAGTGAAAGGGAGGAGGATATTGGCCCACCTGAAAATGTCTTTTTATTAGTATTAAAACTATAGTAACATGAATGATATATGCATGTATCTCCAGTTGGCAAATAATGAATGACATTTGGCTATAATCTGTCTCGCTCAAGTTTCAACTTTTTGCATGAGAAGAACGAATTCTACTCTTCCTACAATACAATGTTCAGAAAATGAAAATGTTTCTGGAGCTTCCATGAATTTGGTTCGAATCCTGGGGCCTGCAATTGCAGCAGGCAACTACAAAGGCATATGGATTTACCTGTTAGCGCCCATACTCGGAGCGTTGTGTGGCGCTGCAGGGTATACCATAGTTTGTCTAAAAGGGGAGGATAAGCAGGGAAGGCCTACCAGGAGTTTCAGGAGGTGATTCGGCTCGTGATAGAATAAAACTGCTTCCTATATTAATATAGTAATAATAAATTGTTTCCTGTATCCATGTAAGGTATTTGCATGTTGTAATATTACATTCATATAGTGTAGAGCAGAGAAAGTGTATGTAAAGTATCATGGATGAACTACTGGGTTGATTGCCACATGGGGGGATGAACATTACATGAGCCAGATGTGATGCCTTCCTTATTTGAAATGAATGAGATATCTCTTGCACCCTGGAAAACATCAATTTGGCCATATCCTACTAGTAAATCACCTTGGCAGTGATTTCTTAAAGAGGTCTGCAGGTTTACTTTGCCAGTTTCTTTGGGTTGTGCCTTCATAGGTGCTTAAGTGTCTTTTTTTAGGCCTGTTCCTCCCTCTACACATTTATTGATATGACTAAGGTCTGTTTTATTCATTTTTAATCTTCTTTTATCTTTCTGGGCGTTGTAGCTTTTGTGAAGACGTTTCAGGTTTGACAGACCTCGCTCATGTTGATTTTTAGCCATTAGCTCGACAATATCCATAGGTATTTCATCTTCCATTTCAGAAAAAACTTATGCCATCTTTGACCATAATCAGCGTTACGAAAATTGTCCTCAGGTGTCTTGTCCCTTATTGTTGACACACAATGCGAGGTGCCTTGAGGCATTTGAAGAGCATTGGTGACAGCTTCAGATAAGCTTGAAGTTGAGAAATTCTGAACCAAAAAGTGTAAAGTTTGTTACAGAGCTGTCATATTTTTTAACAAGGGGAAAATTTAACATAAATCTGCTCATTTTTAATTCATACAAAGCACACCCAAGTTTACATTGGTTAATTCATACAGGCCATTCTCGACATATTCCATATATGACTTGCATGATGCATCCGAATGGGTTTGTGAGAAAACAACTGACAGAAAAAATCAAGCACCATATCACCTATCTATGTTTGAAGAACCAACAGACTTGTCTTCAATCATTCTAGCAGTATACAGCTGAGAAGCATAAACATGCATACATGCCATGATAAAACAAACCACTCGTCAATGTTGTTAGCGAAGACGCAACTTATTTGAAATAGGTTCTCTTTGCGGCATTTAAAACTCAGAACCAGATTCAAGTTTGAGCAATGCAAAGTGATCACATAAGGTAAGATGTTGATTGAGAAATCTGCCTCCCGTGGCTTCTTAGTCGAAGATTGTGTCTGCCAGATACCAATAATGCCTCGAATTCTTATAAATACAGGACGAATCTCCGAGATAAGAGCAGATAAGCAATTTTAAGCTTGGAAAACTTGCCAATATCTAGGAGTTCCTTCTTCATCAACAAAAATTTCAAGGAGGCAAGTAAAGCTCGTGGCACAATCCAGGTATTCTGATTGTTTCCCTTCCCTTCTATTTATGTTAAAAGCTTTATCTATTTTTAGCTTACTCTAGACTTGATCTTCGCCATTGTAGAACAAACAGGATGCCATTAGATTCCCATCTGTCCCATATGGAAACATTGGTATTCAGAGTCATCGACATTAATAGAATCTTGATCATCTAAATCTATTTTTATGGTTAAACTTGATTAGCTTTTTTATATTTCTTTCTATTTTCAGTCCTCGATGGTTTTTAGTGTCTAAAAATAGAGTGAGTAATGATAAATATTAGTCCATGCCCTTCAATGTTATGAGTTTATATATTCTTCACACTATTGACAAAAACTCAATAATTGCAAGAAGGGATGAGCCACAATGATCTGCGGAAGGTAGAGAATACTGGAATATTTATCCAATCAGATCTTACCAAGCAACTTGGAGAATGATTTGAATTTAATTCCAGCGCTTGCCAACTACCCCGCACTAATTCCCTTTAGAGACTAGTGTTCACCAGATGGAAGAGCAGAGCAGGGAGAAAATGACAAACTCGCAATACAAGTTTTTCTAGAATGTCCTTAAACTTTTGCAATAACGTCGACTTTTCCTTCTTGTCCTGATCTCCACCAAATTGTATTTGCAAGAATTGTGAAACGAATGAGTGAAAGCAGCCCAGAAAATGTGGATCCATTGCCATTGCATCACCATGAATTCACTTAATCTCATTATTAGCAGTTGTAACCAGTATCCAGAAAGGAGTCAAATTGGTGTGCACCCTCTACAACAACAGTTGATTGAAGTCTTCAACATGTACCAACCCTCTTAGCAACGTCAGTTCCACTTGACCAAAGGACCATTGAGCTGAAGTATGTCAGCCATAGGGTTCTGCATGGCTTGCACATGTGTCCATCATGCAAAACCCAAAAACCACATCCGGAAACAACAACCTGCAACGGGTGACCATGGTAGAGACACAACAACCTGCAATGTGTGACCATGGCAGAGAAATAAAATTATAACAACGGGGGTAAGTAAAGTACAAACATTTAATGCTTGTCAACTAATGTTAAATAACAATCAACATTAGTTCAAAATCATAATATTTGATCGAAAGCCACACACAATTATAAAGTCTCAGCATTGTTTTAGCATTGATGGCCTCGATTTGATGGCCTACATTTACTTTTAGCATGTTTTAGCATTGATGGCCTCAAATCACTGGATTGGTCATAATAATATAAGACAAGTTGTTAGTTTAGCTTTGTGTGAAAAATTTCGATAAAAAACAATATACAGCAAGTTGCAACTTATTTTTGGGGACCAAACTTTGGATAAAAAATTTATAACTGTATTGGTTTACGTGTAAAGCTAATTAAATTGACGGCAAGCCGGATCATATAGTCCTTGCTGGCCCGAGGGTAGGGACTAAGGATCATATAGTCCATGCTGACCCGAGGGTAGGGACTAATAAGAAGGTTTGAGAATAAGGTACATAAAATAACAATTATATTAAAAAAAATAAAACAATGATGTGGTGAAAATTGCTTTGGTTTTAGATATAAAATATATTAAAGAATTATCAATTAGATTTTTCACCAAAGTAAGGTTTAAGGTCTAAGATGGTTATCAACAAAAGATTAGTAAATGTAGCTAAGGACATCATATACAAATTCTAGTAAGGGAATGATGCATTACCATTGAGATATCATAACTGTTGTAACATTACTTTTACATTTTACATTTTATAATGTTTTTATCCCTCTCTAAATATGTGTTATTGTTGATTTATGTAAGAATGGATGAATTAATTGAAAGTGGTTTAGATTTTATTATATGTTTTGTTGATGTTATGCAAAAGACTTTAAGGAAGATATTTGTTTGAAGTTTTCCAAGAATCATAAGAACTCAATTGTATTAAGGAATAAATGTTACACATATAGCTAAGAGATAAGCAAATCTAGATCCAATAAATGTGGATCAGAAACTACAACATAGGAGCTATTTGAACAAGAAACCTGGATATAGAAAACATATGAATATATTTGCTGCATTATGTTCATTTTACATTCTCCATCCCATCATCACTTTTCTCAAAGAATACTGCATGTTTTCATTATCAATTATAGCATTTTGAAAGGTTCATTCATTGGTTAGAAATTGAATAATCTACTAATAATCCTCAAAAACTCTAATTTATTATCAAGTAATTAAGTTTTTTTAAAGAAGTTCACTAGTTAAAAATTGAATAATCAACTAATCATCTTCAAAGACTCTAATTTATTATCAATCAATCAAGGATTTTAGAGGAGTTCAACAAAAAAAATCTTTACCTTGAGGTCTTCTACTGGAGATAATTGAGAGTTTTCAACTCTGGTTTTAATAGAGATGTAGTGTTAAATATTTCAAATCTATATGTCGTGAATTTCAATAACTTGTATTTTCTATTTATCTCACTATTATTTATAAGTAAAAAAAACTTTAATATATTTTACATTTGGATTAATAAATTTTTTTCCACATTTTACTAAGTCTCATAAATTTGTATACTTTGTTATCACCACACTCAAACTCAAGCTTATAGAAAATAAATGTACATTTTGTTTCTTTAGAAAATAAATGTACATTTTGTTTGGGATCAGGACATGTAATATTCAATTTAAGTTTTTTACTTAAAATAAAAATAATATATATAATTATAAAGAGTTATATCTTAATAAAACTATTAACACACCACCAAGTCAATTCAACTCAAAATACATATACTGACTAAAAAACAAACCATTAATATCACATATAGATCTAAAGTCCTTTGTAGTGTTCAAGCATTGGATTCAACATTTTGTAAATGATTTGATTTTATAATATAATTATATTATAATAAAACTATTAACACACCACCAAGTCAATTCAACTCAAAATACATATACTGACTGAAAAACAAACCATTAATATCACATATAGATCTAAAGTCCTTTGTAGTGTTCAAGTATTGGATTCAACATTTTGTAAATGATTTGATTTTATAATTAAATAATAATTATTGTTCATAATAATTTATTTCTAATAAAATTTATAGAATGAAGGTGGGTGGAAAATTTTATAACCTTTTATTTATTAAAATTTATAATTAAGTTATATAGACTATCTATAATAACTCATTTCTATAAATATTTATATTTATTATTAATAAGTTGAATACGTTGAAGTTCTCATTAGTTTTTTTTATTTTTTTAAGATATATATATATATATAGCTCGAAGGTGGGTGGAAAATTTTATAACCTTTTATTTATTTATTAAAATTTATGATTAAGTTATGAAGACTATCTATAATAACTCATTTCTATAAATATTTATATTTATTATTAATAAGTTGAATACGTTGAAGTTCTCATTAGTTTTTTTTATTTTTTTAAGATATATATATATATAGCTCGATGGGTTAGTTCGTGTAGTTGAGAGCTGTTTCTTGTAGGCAGGAAGTATTGTGGTCAAATCCATGGGTGGCTAAATATAGATTGTATGGAGAATATATCAACTGAGAGATAAGATAAGTGAATTCATATATCTAATCTAGTATGGAGAATATAGAAAATATCTACCATAATTTTGCTACAACCCTATTTTCGTCCATTAAGAAGTTCTCTATTGAAGTCTCGACTAAAACGAGAGAACTAGAGCTAGCCCTTGGTATGATCAAGAGTTTAAAGTTGTGAAAACGAAATTAAGCAAGCTACTACATATTCGATAAAACTGGTCAAGATAAATCATACAGAGCCTTAATTAAAAGAAAAAAAATGCATTATCTAAGTAAAAGGAAGGAAAATCTCCCACACCTCTCCAAGGTGGCTCCTATGAAATTTTGGAGGCAAATTCTAACTCGCAAAACAAAAGAAGACAATAAATTTGCTTTAAAAGATTGGAATCCCTATCTTAAAAAGCTTTATGCATCCCTAGATATCAAAGATAACATTCAAACCCTTCTTACAATGAAAGAAGTTTTCTTGTTAGAAGGCATAGATTTCGAGGTTAATCCCTTGAGCAAATAGAAAAGCCAAAGACATTGAAGTCTACCAAGTGGAAATCTTAAAAATTGGAGGACGTTTCCTCATTCTGCACATCCACAAACTCCTTAATCTAGCGGTCAAGAAAGGGTTTCCTACACCTTGGACTCAAATCCTCATTATTCCTATTTTAAAAAGTGGTGATAAAAGTGACCCCTCTAATTATTGGACTATTATGGTTAGCCCTCTCTTAGCTAAGTTATATGGTATTATCTTAGAAAAGAAGATCAATGAATGGCTAGAAATGGAATGTAAGTGGGATAAAGGAAAAGTGGTTTTTAGAATCCATCATTCAACCACAAACCATCTCGTTACGCTTAGGATCATTACAAAGGAATGTTGTAATAATAAGTCTGACCTATTTTGTTTCTTTATAGTTTTTAGATTTTTTTTTGATATATTTCCTAGAAACAACCTCTGGAATAGTCTAGAGGAGCTTAAGGTTCATTTGAGTTGAGATTTGTTGCGATAAGGTTATACAAAAATGTCATTGCCAAGTTTAAGAATAATGAGGGGTGGACAATGGATATAAATTGCAATATTGGAGCTAAACAAGGTTTCCCCCTCGCCCCTACCCTTTTTACCATTTACATTGATAAGCTAGAAATGTGTTTAGAAGAAGCAGGTTGTGTCGGCACAATCTTAGCTAGTTATCATCCTCTTACTTTATGTTGATGATATTGTTCTTATGGTAAGGTGTTATTCTGATCTTGATAAGCAAATAATATTTTTTAAATATTTTTGCTCTAACATGGGTATGATTGTTAACAATGACAAGACAAAATTCATGATTATAAAATCTAAGAAAGACGCCTATAAAATTTTTATTTATGATAATAGAAATCTAGAGGAAGTGAATTCTTACAAGTATCTCAGAATTGATATTCATCACAAGCTCAATTGGAATTGTAGCATTGAGTAAATGCTTAATGGAGGGTGGAAAGCTTGTTTTGGTCTTGAAAATAATTGTAAATCAACCAATCTGGTCATGTGAGATAAAAAGAAGTTCCTGTTTGAAACTCTTGTCATCCTTTTTATCTTTTATGGTTGTGAAGTATGGGGGTGCAACATTTCTATAGAATCTTTGAGGAATATTGAGCAAATCCAAAAGCGGTTTATAACTTATAACCTCAATATTAAAAGCAATGTGCCTTATCCTATTCTCCTCATAGAAGCGGGTCTTTCCCCCATCGAGAGTATGGCTATGACTAGGTACCCGATGTACAAGCATAAGATAAATAACATGGGAAATGAGAGACTTCCTAAAATTGCTTAAAACTCAAGTCAAAACCAACTACACCTCAAGTGGTGTTGGTGTAAAGATACCATGACTTGGTTAAACCATTGGGGCATTGATGAAAATACATTTTGCAGAACATTGATAATGTCAAAAAAATTATTACTTTTAAGTTTAAAGAGAAATTGTGGTGTGAGGAAAATTTAGCAGTTAAAATAAAATTAAGATATTATAAGGAGGTCATTAATCCTAATTTGGAAGATCATAAGTATCTCTCAGTAATAACTAGCTCACAGAAGAAAATTAATATATCCAAGATTAGAACGAACTCTCATGAACTCCATAGTGAAACAAGACATTAGTTTATTCCTAAAACTCCATGTGTGGAAAGGGTTTGACATTAGTGTGAGTCTATGAGTGTTGAGGATGAAAATCACTTTCTCTTATAGTGCCCTTCTTACACCAACATTAGATCTGATTTTCATAGTATTTGCTACAATGCAAACCTTTATAACCTCCTAACTTGTCAAAACTATAGTGAGCTTGGAAAGCTTCTTGGCAAGCTTTTTGAGTGTAGAAACAAAATTTTAAATTAAAGCAAGTATTATACTTCTTAAGGTTCAATAGACCAAAGTTGGTCTTAATGAACGTTAATCATCATCATCATAAAGACATTTTATTTAAGTTTACATTTATATTTGAATAACATATTATTAATTTCTCATTCATATATACAAATATTTTATTTAAATTTACTTTTTTTTATAGAAATATTTTTTTGTTTGAACTTTATATTTAAATTTTACCCACTTTAACGTAACAACATCTCTATCATAAATGAAATATGGAAGAATATTGTCACATCTCTATCATAAATGAAATAGGAAGGAATATGGTCACATCTCTATCATAAGTGAAATATGGAGGAATCTTTGCAATTCGTCTCTTCTTGCTATTGCATAGTAGGTTCTTTCAAGTTCTTTCATGGTTTTGGTAGTTGTCAATTTGTTCATAAATCTATGGTAGGGGATAAAGGCCGGTAGTGGATCATGGATCAATAGTGAAACAACATTTAACAAATCAGCATCACATCTACCAACTAATGGTGCAAAGGGACGTAGTAAAAAATAAGCAATCAATCAATGACATTAGTCTTAGAGTTATATTAATTCCTACTTATCTTAAGCTTTTATAATTAAGTTGTTTGTTCCTCTTGTATATAAGAAGTTAGGAGGCTATTGCAGATCTAGTTGGTTGTGAGAGTGAGAGATCTTGTCCAACTTAATTTCTTAAATTTATGTGCTTAAATTATTCTCTCAAATAGTTTGTTAGTATAGCTAAAATAGTCTATCCAAAATTTGATGTATAAATATGTGTACTATTTCATGATTATCTAAAATTTGATATATAAATATGTGTACTATTTAATGAGTGAATAGATCACTCAGTACAATATTTCATGTAAGGAATTTATGTCTATGGCCTAGGAAAATGCTTTAGCTACAGGAATTTTTAGTGTAGAATCTAGATAATAGTAGGTGTAGATTAAAGTCAATGATTGTTGTTGTCGAGAATTTTGTGTGCCTTGTTTGGGTTTGGTGCATGTTTACTGAAGGATAACTGCCAACATGAAGGATTTTTCTCACAAAAGAGGAAGTACGGTTGGTTTAGTGTGATAGGAGCTGAAGTATGAGACGCTTCATGTAGATGTGGATATTGTCACCTAAGATCTACGGAATGATCCCTCTATAGTGCTAGTAGCAGTGGTAGTGATAGAAGCGGTATTGGTGCCACCAAATAGAGTAACTATGAAAATGAAAGATTCAAGTCGAAAAGATCCACCATAGTGATGCAAGAGCATCTGCTCTCATCAACAATCTTCAAGTTTCTCAGATCTAGAGTCTTGAAATTTTCCCATGAAATGCGTTTGATTTTAAAAAATTCATTATTTATAAAGGATAAGTTTAGAAGGTTCTAATAGTTGATAAAGTGTTATTTAAAGAAATGAGTAATCTAGTTGAGTGATGAGTCATTGTAATCGAATCTGCACTAGGTGGTAGAATTCATTAAAGTTCAATTCATGAGACATTTAGTGGATAGGATCGAATGTTTACTGTCACGAATTAGTTACCATAGATTTAGGAGGTTTGTTATGGTTTTGATGAACTGAAAGAAGAGCTTCTATAGGTATTAATGTAAGCCTACGGACATTTTTGGGGGGGATGGCCAAGCAGAGAAGAGTCGGGCCATAGAAGAATTGGTTAGGGTTCTGAGCATGTATAGTTTCATTCTCTTAAATGAAAGAAGACGCATAATTTTATGTGTGGGTTTATGCATATTTGTGAATGTCTAAACTTTTGATGAATATTGATTTATCTGAGGAATCTATGCTTGTCTATGTGCAACCTTGATGGCACACCAATTTACATTTGGTTCAGCCGCTAGCGAGGAATGAAATAATCAATTTTCATTTATGAGGAAGAGAGGGTAGTGTTCATGGAGATTTGGTGGAGAATGCAATTGTAATGTGACTGCTCTCTATTTCCATGGATTAATGTGAATATTGAGAATCCAAATCGTGACTCTGGAAATGACGGTGTATTAAAAACATCACTATAAGTGTGTTGGAGGAGCAAGTCAGTAAGCCGACTTAGTCGATCACCCGACTAAGTCGGTTAGCCGACTAATGAGAGATTAGGTCAGCCACATAAGGTCGTGTCGGTTGTACTCCCAAAAGACCGAACACCTTCAGAAACCACTTCACACAAATAGATCACAGATCAACACACCGATGTTTGTCACGTGGTTAAAACCCTCAAGAGGGAAATAGTCCACGACCCCAGTTAAATAGCTACTTGGAGCAATTTATTATGCAAAAGAAAGAAAGTTACATGAGCTTCTCATAATCGATCAACTAGCCAAGGACCCTCTATGCTCTTTAAATAGAGATCATAGACCAATCGGGTGTTAAGTCACAGATCAATGGTAGGTATGATCTAAGAGAAGTTGAACCGTCGGATTACTCTATGTCTAGAACATATCGTAACCGTCATATTAGAATATTTACAAATGCATACTAATGCATACTAAAGAAACACACTTTTACCTAACGGATATATTACACAAGTTGATCTTAACTAACTCCTAAGTGTCTAAATAACCTAACATCCCCCCTTAAGAACAACTTGGGATAGGATTTAAGGATTTACAAAAGTGACACTATTAGGAAAAGGAAGGAGGCATTAGAGCCTATCCCCCCCTTAAGGACACATTCCTGAACTCCTAACATAGACCGAAGTTTAGAAAACTTCGCTTCTGTAAGAGACTTGGTGAAGATGTCTGCAACTTGATCATCTGTTGGGCAATAGAGCACTTCAATAATACGATCATGAACAAGATTTCTGATGAAGTGCATGTGTAGCTCAATGTGCTTGCTGCACTGATGTAGAACTAGATATTTGGCAAGCTTGATGGCACTTTGATTGTCGCACCAAAGTGGGGTAGGCTATTGTTGCTCGAATCCAAACTATGAAAGGATCTATTGAAGCCATAAAGCTTCTTGACTGGCATTAACCGCGGCTTGATATTTTTCTTTTGCTGAAGAAAGAGCAAGAGCTTGTTGTTTCTTACAAGCCCAAGTGACAGGTCCAGATCCCAAACTGAAAACATAACATGCAGTAGAATTTCGATCATCAGGATCGCCGGCCCAATCTAAATCAGTGAAACCAACCAACAAAGGTTTCCCCCTTGTACTGTAATGAATCCCAAACTAAATTGTACCTCGAATATATCGAAGTATTCTTTTTGCTGCTTTCTAGTGACTTTCATGAGGAGTTTGCATATAACGGGAAACACAACCAATGGCAAAGGAAAGGTCAAGACGGGAATGAGTCAAGTATAAAAGACTACCAACAAGCTGACGATACAAGGTGGCATCTACTTCAGGGGAAGTACAAGTGGCAGAAAGTTTGACTCTATACTGGAAGGGAGAAGGGGCTGGTTTACAATCTTCCATGTGGAAGTGACGAAGAAGGTCACAAGCATACTTAGTCTGGGAAAGAAAGATTCCTTCTTTGGTTTGCAAGACTTGGAGGCCAAGAAAATAATGCAAATGTCCTAAGTCTGACATTTCAAAATTTTGCTTAAGACTGGATTTCACATGGGTTATAAGTCTAGGGTCACTACCAGTAAGGATAAGATCATCAACATAAAGAACAAGTATGATGAGATGGTTTCCTACTTTCTTGGTATAGACATTGGGGTCAGAATGGCATCTAGAAAAACCAGTGTCAAGGAAAAAGCTATCCATTTTGGCATACCAAGGTCTAGGAGCTTGCTTAAGGCCATATAAGGATTTCTTAGGGAGATAAACAAGGCTAGAGTTATTCTGAACATATCTAGGAGGTTATTCTATGTAAATTTTCTCATGTAAATAACCATGTAAGAAGACAGACTTGACATCCATTTGATGGACTTTCCAGTTATGTAAGGCTGCAAGGGAAAGAACAAGGCGGATGGAGTTCATTTTTGCTATAGGGGCAAATTTTTCATTGTAGTCAATCCCTTCAACTTGGGAAAAATATTTGGCAACTAACCTTGCCTTAAGTCTTTCAACACTTCCATCTGATGCATACTTAGTTCTATAGACCCATTTACATCTGACAAGTTTTCTTCCTTTTGGAAGAGGAACAAGATCCCAAGTATCGTTCACCATCAAGGAACGATATTCTTCATCCATAGTTGCATCCCAATCTGGATTTCCTGAAGCTTCTGCAAAAGTTTCTGGATCATGATTCTTAGAAACTTGAGCCAAAAGAGAAGAGGCTCGCTGAAATTGAGAACGTGTTCGACGTTGATCTCTAGGATCATCAGCAAGATCACCAGCTGCTTCACATGTTGAACGGACCCATCGAGGAAGTATTGGTGCTGGTGCAATTGGAGGAACATGAGTAGGCGGAGGTGGATTTTCATCCTCACTGTCATCATCAGAAACTGGAGTTGGAAACCTGTCAAGGAAGCTCGAAGAAGAGGAAGAAGAAGGCACAATCGCTGAATCAGGCTTGCAGGACAAAGATGGCACACCCGCCAAGTTAGGCTTGCAGGCCAAGAGATTTTCATCAAATTTAACATCTCTTTTAATGATTATATCATGAGAATGTGGCTGAAGAAGTCTATAACCTTTTACATCTTCAGAATATCCAACAAATATGCACTTTTCACTTTTAGGCTGCAATGCTTTCTGTTTTTCATCCGGAATGTGAGGCCATGCTTCACAACCAAACACACGAAAGTGACTTACATCTGGTTTAATTTCACTCCATGCTTCTTCCAGTGTTATACCCTGTAAAACTTTAGTGGGTGTGCGATTAACTATGTAATTTGCACAATTTATGGCCTTAGCCCAATATTGAAGACTTAGTCCTTTAGATTGGATCATACAATTAGCCATTTCTTTTAAAGTGCATTTCTTCTGTTTAGCTACACCATTTTGTTGTGGTGTATATGGAACAGTGTGCTGTTGTTGGATTCCTTGTTCAGTGCAAAAAGTAGTGAACTTGTTGTTAACATATTCTCCTCCATTGCCAGATCTCAACTTAATAATTTGATGACCAGATTGTTTTTCAACAAGGGCCTTGTAGGCCAAGAACATGTTAAATACTTCGCTCTTAAGTTTTAGGAAGTAAACCCAAGTGCGTCTGGAGTAGTCATCAATGAAGGTTAAGAAATATTTGAAACCAGAAAAAGACGCAGATGAAAGAGGGCCACACAAGTCACTATGCACAAGCTCCAAGGGAACTGAGGCGTGCCAAGAGGCACGTTTGTCAAAACTGTCCCGATGATGTTTTTTGAGTACACAATCGGAACAAACACCATCCTTGCAAGATACCAGTGGAAGACCAGTCACCATATTATCTTTACATAGTTGTTGCAATGAGCAATAATTTAAGTGACCAAATCGCTCATGCCAAAGTTTGCTCAAGTTATCACTATGAGCAACAAAAACTGAAAGAAAAGGTGATGACCCAAAGTTGTTAAATTTGTACAACCTGGTAATATCATCAATAGTTACAGTAGCAAGGATATTTTGAGGATTTTTAAAATTCTTGATTACAACTTAGTGAGGTGTAAACGTCACAGTTTTACCTTCACCTAAATGAGTAATTTGATAGACTGATAACAAATTGCAGGAAATTTTTGGAACACATAGTACATCACTGAAATGACCATTTTCTATTGGAACTGTTCCAGATCCTACAACACTTAGAGATCTATCATCACCAACAAATATTTGTTTGGTGTTACATTCATGCATAGTAGAAAAGATTGCTTTATCCTGAGCCATATGATAAGATGCTCCAGAATCAATGAGCCATTCAATTGAAGTAGAAGAAGAAGATGCAGTATAAGAGTAACCAGAAGCACAAAGTGCATGTCCATGAGAGGTAGATTCTGAAGATGAATCTAGGCTGATGTGGTGCTTCTTCATTGCTTCTTCCAAGGCTTCCATCTTCTTAAAACACTTAGATTCATCATGATTATCTTTCTCACAAAAATTGCAATGACGCTTAGTCTTCTTTTCTTTTTGCTTGGATCCTTTGTCATTTTTTAAAGGAGGAGATGACTGAGAGGGTTTGGGACCCTTGTTGTTTGGCTTATTATTGTGAAAATTTTGTTTCTTGGGAGGCTTGGACTTTTCTTTCTGTTGGGACAATAAGGTTTTCCTAGATGTATTTGCATTAATTCCAAGATGAATGAGCTTATCTTGCTCTCTAATTAAGGAATCACAAAATGATTCAAGGCTAGGCTCTTGATAGCTAGTTGCAGTCAAGGATTCTTTCATGGAGTAGAATGTAGATACAAAAACCAAATATGCAGGTCCAAGTTTGGATAGAATATGATAAATACATTGTTTGTCTTCTTTCTTAATCTTGCATTCTGCACATAATAGTCTAAGAGTTTTATACTTAGATAAATAGTCTTGAATGCATGAAAATAATTTGGATTCAAGGAAATCAACTCATTCTCAAGTTGATGACCTCGAATTTCATTGTGTTTACCAAACACAAATTCCAACTTTTCCCAAGCTTTATCAGGTTCATCAATTTCAGATATGTGGAAACGCAAATCAATAGAGATTAACATCTCAATAAATCCACGAGCTTCATCACATCTATTTTCCCATTTAATTTTCTTATCATCATCAGTGGGTTCTGTTTCTTTCCCTGAGGTTATCTTGAAAAGTCCCCTACTTCATAGAACATCCTCCATACGAGATTTCCATGAGAAATAGTTAGAACTTGTAAGTATAATATCACAAGGGGCGGCCATACTGTAAAATAATAGCTAAAAGAATAGAAACTAACTGTCTAGATGTAAAGAGCTCGAAAAAATATGCGTTTTAAAAAAAAGGGCACTTAAAAATGATTCTGAATGATGAAGTTATGCTTGATCAAAGAAAATGTTGAAGATGTCACCAATAATGACATGGCAGATATTAACTTGACCAACTAAAAAAAAGAAGAAAAAAGAAGCCCCCTCTTCTCAAGATCAACCTTTGACAATCACTTTTATAATAAAGTTGCTTTGAAGTGAATCACTTTTGTAGAATAAGTGATGTTCACTTTTACAATAATGTGGCTTTTTAAATAGTGCGGAAATAAATTAAAAGACTTAAGTGACTCACTTTTATTTTATTTTATTAATGTGAGATGCACTTTTACAATAAAGTAACTTGAAAATAGAAATTGCATGCACTAAAAATTAGCTTGATAAGACTTGAACTCAAACAACTTTGGACCAAGTGAGCTAAGTTTAAAAGGTACGTAAAAGTATGGAAAGAAGATGGGTTTTTTTTTTTAAACTCTTCTCTCTCGTTTTCCATGCTTGCTTTCTTTTCCTGCAAATCACAAAAAAAAATGAAAAAAAAAACAAAAAAACTTTTTCCACACAATGGGGTTAGATCTTGGTTAGCTTACCCGAAAAGTCTACGTTTTCAAGTTTTCTCGTTGTTTATGATTTGCCATGATTGCACAAGGTACATGACAAAGAGCATACATAGCCGAGAAGACAAGAAAAAAAAACTTTCCCTTACTATTTATGATTCGCTGCGATCATGTAAGGTGCACGGAAAAGAGCATACACAGTCAGGGAAAACAATAGTCCAAGACTAAAACATAAAATATATAATAATAAACTAATAAAATATGAGAGATTTAAAAAAAACAAATCTGTCACTGTAACATTATACCTTCAGATTTGCCAAAATGGGTGTTTCTGGAGCAAACGAAAACGGTTTTCGGTGAAACAAAAACTATTTCCCAATGGAAACGACACTCCGGACGCAATGGAACAACTCCCACAAGCTACACAGAAAATATAGAACTAGAAACCCTTTCAAAGTTTTGGCAACACTAGTTCCAGATCTTGATCAAAACCGAAAGAGGCTCTTCATAAAAGCTCTGATACCATGTTCGGGTACACAGGGTACTCCCAAAATACCAAACACCTTCAGAAATTGCTTCACACAAATAGATCACAGATCAACACATCGATGTTTGTCACGTGGTTAAAACCCTCGAGAGGGAAACAGTCCACGACCCCAGCCAAATAGCTACTTGGAGCAATTTATTATGCAAAAGAAAGAAAGTTACATGAGCTTCTCATAATCGATCAACTAGCCAAAGACCCTCTATGCTCTTTAAATAGAGATCATAAACCAATCTGGTGTTAAGCCACACATCAATGGTAGGTATGATCTAAGAGAAGTTGAACCGTCAGATTACTCTATGTCTAGAACATATTGTAACCGTCGGATTAGAATATTTACAAATGCATACTAAAGAAACACACTTTTACCTAACGGATATATTACACAAGTTGATCTTAACTAACTCCTAAGTGTCTAAATATCCTAACATGTATGTGCAGAATAAATTGGAGTAGTTGCATAGAGAAGATAGTGGAACGAGTTGAGGATGGAATTGGACGGTTCTTGTAGATCCTAGAAGTAATCCTACGATGGTGAGATAGTCATATGTCGACGAGGATAGTCAAAGAGTTGATGTGGATGGTCAAAGTATGATGCGAAAGGTCATATATTGCAGGCTTAGGGCTATAGGCCTGCATCATTTTTGGTATCAGAGCGAGTATGCTCTTTGGGAAAAGAAGTTAGAAAATAATTTGTTTTTTTTTTGGAATGCTGATGTTAAGAACTTACAGCAACTTAGGTTTGGAAGTCTGATCGAGGAAAATGTGATTATCTTTAATTTATACTGAAATAGTGGATTGACAATTGCATGGATTGAAATACGTAAGTAAAGAAGACTACGTTGTGAGGAAAGTAAAATGTACTTGGTTTTAAAAAGAAAAACAGAGGAAATGTGTTTAATAGCCTGGAAATTTAAAGTCTCCACCTCACCGCTCTATATGTTGACGTCCACCATTGTAATCATAATTGCAATGAGCCAGACAAGTAGTGAAGAATTTTAGAACCCTCACAACCCAGAGCAGAGAATCTCGACCAATATGAATACAAAAATTTGCAAAGACATATTTCTAACGGTCCTTGAGAATCGTTGAAAATCCCAGCAGCGTTATAAGAACATCGATGTCACTGGAAGTTCTTCTGGAGACTTCTGCAATAGTAGAGCCATACCAACATTTTATTTGGAGATGATTAGTAGCGAAGAATTTCAAGTTTTATCTTGAGAAGTAAATGAAGTTTGCAGAGAAAAGGATAGTGACAGAATTAAGTGGGTTCTGTATGATGTTAGAAAAACATCAATAACCTTTAAAAGAGTAGATTAGGTCTTAATTTTTGAAAAGTGAAGAACCTGTGAGGAGCTCTACAGGAAGAAATTTGCAAACAAAAGGAGGACAACTCAATCAAAGTCTAAATATACAAAGTTGAAGAATCAATTGAAGAAGTGGTAAGTTTATTAGTCTTTCTATTGATGTTATTCAATAGGAAGAAGATTGCAACTTATTAGTTGTGATATAGGAAGTAAGGAGACTCTCTATTAGAGAAGTTGTGGTGGTAGAACCTAAAACAACAAAAGTGTTTTGACTTCAGTTGGAACAGAAAAAGAACAATGAAGTTCTAAAAAGTATGTGATTGCAAGAGGAAATCCTGGAAAGAGCAAATAAAATGATTAGAAGGTTCTAAGTGAAGAGAACCAGTGGTGCCAAAATATTGAACTTAGTAGAAGTTTGATTAGGCATTTGTAGCAGGGTGTAAAAGACTTTCTATGGCAGAGGTTTTAGCGCAACTCATAAAGAGTATGGAGAAACTCATGAAGAAGGAGTAGAAGATGACTGTTGAGAAGAAGATGAATGTTGATAGCCATGTAAAGGGTTAAAAGGGAAGCCACAAGGGAGTGAAAGAAGATGCCAGGGTCAATGGTATAAAGAAGAGAATGAGTGATGAGGAATTTGAAAGATAATTTAATGAGATTAAAGTACAACTAAATGTATTAATGGAGTTGTTACAAAAAAAGTGAAGAAGACCAAAGGTGTGGATGGATTCTATGGAAGAAAGTGAAGTGACATAGGTTGCAAGTGAGGTTGGAGCATAGGTTGAATGCTTAATTAAATAATCAAGAGCCCAGAGAAACAGAGATAAATGTTTGCATATGTGAACCAGGACAAGGATCTATCCTTGGTGAAGATGAGGATGAAGGAGATGATGAGATCCAAGTATCTCATGATTTTGAAATTAATGAATTTTTGGTGAATGCAGGTATTGAAGATGAAGAGTTGCCTCATGAAGGAAATACCAAAAAAATTCCAATCAATGGAATTGTGGAAGAAATTCTTATGACAAGAGAAAGGAATGTACTCTTTGAAAAAAATAAGGAACCTAAGGAGTGTCTCATGGATAATGATGCATTGGAGATGATGGCAACAAAAGAGTTTATTTTTTTGAGGCTAACAATTGGTGTATGCATGCATATTACGAAGAAGATGAAGATGGAAAAATTTCTGAAACTGTCATGAAGATTAACAAAAATTGTAAGGTTGGATATGATGATGAATGCCTCTCAGATAGTTTCGAACTATTGCAACAAAATAAGCTCATAGATGCATTGCTTAATGAAGGAAAAGTTTAGTATGAATATTGTGATACAGGAAAAGATGAGTACAATAATATTCTTGGATTAGCAAGAGAATACAAAGAGAAGGAATAGGAGAATCTAGTCACATATTTGAATACTGTTGGAGATGAAGATAGCTAGTATGAAGAACAAATATGGAAGATTGTTCCAAAGAAGGAAAAATTTTGCACAAAGGTTACTATTGAAAAGAACAAAGAGGAAGAGGTATTATAATTGTTGTGCCATTTAGATCTTTAAGCAATTAGTTCCGAATTATTATTGCAACAAAAGGAGTATGAAGATATAAACTGAACAAAACAAACCACACAGGAAACAAATGAGTGTAGCTCAGGAATTTACAGTATTATTCACATTAATCAATTTGGTGTTACAATAGTGTTACATAAGGAATAATTAGAATTCATTAGGGAGGAATTCGAATCTACCAACTGGATGTGAATGTACCTAATTGACTAGCTAACTCAGGATGTCTCAACCAATATCGGAGTCCAAATGGTTAACTCCAGATGTCTAAACAACTCACACAATCAGTAATAAATAGTTAACTTAGTCTAACTGAAGTGGTAGGTGAGCAAAGGTTCCTAATCCACATGCAACCATGCATAACTAGTGCTAACTAAATTGATTGTGATCTAATTGAATGTAATTGGAGAATAACTAAGCTTAACTAGTTCCAAATCCAACTGACTGAAGGAGGTTGGTGTCGGGACTCCCAGTGGCTCTTAAAATGTAGGGATGGGTCTAGGAGGTGCCTAAATTGATGCATGTAAGTGCAGTTAGTGGCAGTTAGCCTCTAAGCAGTTTTCCCCACACTCTAGTAACTGGTACATGTGGCCCCATTAGTCCATGTGGAACCAATGGTACTAGTGGAATCAATTAATTAAATAAAACTCCTAAGTTAGGATAAATTAATCTAATAGATAGTTTGATCAAGGGAGGATTATAAATCCTAACACCCCCCCTAAATCCTAACTTGGAAAATTATGGGACCTAGAAACAAGGCCATAAGTCACCCATATACAATCTAAAAGATAAAATGTTGCTTAATACAACCGAGGAAATAGGGGAAAACCTCATGGGAAACCACCCCCCCCCCTCAATATAAGTAGAAATCAGGAAATACAAGTTAAAAACTTGCAAAATATTTTGCTACAATTTGCAGCAATATGCAACAGTAATGCAATATTCTGGTTCTTTTGTGCAGCAGCATCCTGAATCTTTGCATGTGAACCTATGTATCCAAACAAAGTGATGGAATATTCCTCTTTGGAAGAAAAATAATGTGCTCAATTGAATCAGGAATATAGATAGTTGTAGATGAAAACTAGACCCATGTAGATCAGCTGAAACCAACTGATGAGAGAGAAAAGGTGCTTGAGAATTTGAACCATGTGAGGAAAAACCAAGCAACTGATATATTGCAGCCTTGAACATCAAACCATGTGAAGAAAAATCAGCCCCAAGTTTTAGGATCAAGTGTCCAGGCGGATGCAGAATTCCTCCAACTTTACTAGTTCTGTGAGGAGATGAGCATGTAATAAAAAAGGTAGGTAGAGAAGCCCTGAGACTATGGAGAGAGAATGATTGAGATCCATAATATGATATAGCTTCATAAATAACCAATTATTCACAAAATCTAATATTAGCAAGCTCGTAATAGAAAACAAACATCGAATCCTCAGCAGCAAAATGGAAGGAGACTTGCGGTACTTGATTTGTCACACCAAAATTGATGAAACTAGCTACAAGCATGACTGAAGGATCTTGGAACTTAAAACTTGAACCAAATGATATCATATCATATCCAAATAGTATCATATCATATCCAAATGAGTTCATATCAGATCCAATAGTGTGGAATGAAATCAAATCCCCAACAACAATTTTGAAGGAGACTTGTGGTACTTGATTTTTCACACCAAAATTGATTAGAGAAACTACAAGCATTAGTGAAAGTTATTGAAACTTAAAACCTGAAAAAATAATATCAGATAAGATCTAAATAAGATGATATCAGATCCAAATAATTTCATATCAGATCCAAGAGTTTGCTCCATCGAGAAGGTAGATGCGCAATTTTGTCCTTCTTCAAAATTCCGAATGTTGGTGCATGCAATAATGTAGGAATTTGTTGGAAACTCAAGATAAATGAGAGTGAATGGATCACTCATACAATCTGAAATTATTTCTAAAATATCCTTAGATTTAAAAAATACAATATCAAGATGTGGATGCATTACTTGATGGGTAGAAAATTTGAGCTCAGAACAGACCATTGTGGTCTGAAGTATTTGTTTGATCATCCTACTTTGAATGCTAGGCAAGCGAGATGGTTGGAGTTTTTATGTGAATTTGATTTTGAAATCAAGCACATAAAGGGAAAGGAGAATAAGGTAGTTGATGCACTCAGTAGAAAGGTGCAGGAAATGCATGTCTCATCTCTTAGGATTTGCCAATTAGATTTGAGGCAGCAGATTGTTAGTCATGCTACTGGAGATGAATTGTATGAGCAGGTAAAAGACAAATTGCAATAGAAAAGTCTTGAGAAGAAGTATGAGGGATATAAATTGGAAGAAGATGGAATTCTCACTTATAAAGGTAGAATTTATATTCCAGATGTAGCAGGTTTGAGGAGAGTTGTTATGGATGAAATTCATCAAGCTTCGTATTCTGGTCACCCAAGATATCAAAAGACAATTGCTACAGCCAGGAAGCAGTACTTTTGGCCAGGAATGAAAAGGGATATGGCTAAGTACATTTCAAGGTGCATGAAATGTCAATAGGTAAAGGTTGAGCATCAACATCCAGCAGGCTTGTTGCAGCCTTTTCCAGTTCTAGAATGGAAATGGGAAGTTATTTCCATGGATTTTATTATAGGATTGCCGATGACTTGGAGACAACATGATTCTATCATGGTTGTGGTAGACAAGTTGACTAAAGCAGCACATTTTATACCGATTAAGTCTACACATAAGACCGATGACATTGCAAAGATATTCATGAACGAGATTTTCAAATTGCATGGATTGTCGAAGGCAATAGTCTCTGACAGAGATGTCAAGTTCACTTCCAAATTTTGGAAGGGGTTGCTTACAGATTTTGGTACAAAGCTAAACTTCAACACTACATACCATCCTCAAACAGATGGGAAAACAGAGAGAGTTAATAAGGTTCTTGAATACATGCTTCGCACGTACGTAATGGACAAACCAACCAGGTGGGAAGATTACTTACACTTGGTAGAGCTTGCTTATAACAATAGACAGCAGGAATCCTTGGGGATGAGTCTGTATGAAGCTTTGTATGGAAGAAGGTGTAGGACACTAGTGACTTGGGATAACCCAGTGAACAGGATTGTGCTTGGGCCAGAATTGCTCAAGGAAATGAAGCAAGAGGTTGTAAAGATTAGGCAGAATCTGAAAGCAGCATAGGACAGACATAAAAGCTATGCAAATAAGCATAGGGTGATCAGGGAGTTCAATGTTGGGGATCATTTTTACCTCAGAGTGAGGGAAAGGAAGATTTCCTTGAAGCTTGGAAGTTGTGCCAAGTTGTCACCAAGATATTGTGGTCCATTTGAAGTGCTTGAAAGAATAGGGCCAGTTGCATATAGACTTGCATTTCCTGCTAGTACTAGATTTCATAATGTTTTTCATGTTTCTTTGCTTAAGAGATATGTACATGATCCTAACCATGTGATAAATTGGGATGTGATTCAGGTGGAACCCAAGGGAGAGTTTCGAACCGAGCCAATGCGCATCCTCGACAGGAAGGTCACAATGCTCTAGAACTGGGCCATAGGTTAGGTAAAGGTGCAATGGGAGCACTACGAACCTGAAGAGGCTACGTGGGAGCTGGAGGATGCCATGCGGTTGGCACATCCATTTTTGTTCAATTCTGCGGAACACTGAGGTGATACAAGTGTATCATTTTGTTCAATTATGTAAAGCACTGAGGACAATGCTATTGAAGGGGGAGGGGAATGTAACACCCCGATTTTGACCTCGTTGCATTAGATGTATATGATGTATATATTGTAAATAATCATGGTGCGGAGCTAAAGGCCAAGGCCCCACCATCGATTAGTTATGCTATCTTTCGGATTGTAATTTTCACTGATGGTATATCGGGGCATGCGACATACCTATTGAGTTTTGTCATCATGTAAATATGCATCTTTAATTAAATGAACCCCAACTAGCTACGTTCATGGCAACTAAATTGAGAAGGGGCATGATTTTCACAAGGATAAGGGTGGGGGATGTCAAACCTTGGGAAATGGGGGAAAAAGCCATGTGTCACTTTCCCTTGTCTTATCCAACCACCACCATTGAAAACTGGTACTGTTAGTTGGGGCAGTTATGGATGGGAGTGGAGTGGGAAAGAGAATGACTACGCCCCTCATTCCATTCTCTCCACTATGCATTATCTCCATTTTCTGTTCATTCCTCATGATAGTCTGTTCATTGTCCTCATAGACAGGCTTCTTTCTCGTTTGGTCTCATGCAGCCAGGAGAGAGGAGCCATCTCCACTGTTATTCACATTTCCCAGATAGAGGGATCTGGTGTGTTTCAATCCATATTTGGTATTTGGTGTAAATCTTCTCTCACACACTGGGTTCTGCATTGTTGTTACTCACGCAACAAGCTGGGGCCGTTCAGTCACTACCACCCACGATTTTTCCTGTGGAGAGCCATCTTTGCGCTCAAGGACTGTGTGTAAGTTTTCCTTACCGATTTGTGGCTCATGCATATGTTTTTCCCTCTGTATTTTGGGGCCTAGTGCAAGTTTACCTCACGCACAGGTTGGGAGACTATATTCTCTTCCCCAGTGTGGTATGTGTAAGTTTTCCCAATGACTTCGTTGTCTAGAAGGAACTGTTGTTTTCCCCATGTTGTGAGTTGTGCTCACTAATATGTTTTGGGACTGCTGTAATTCGCTTGGGAGTCATTTTGGCCACGATAGGTCCAAGAACGACTCAGGAGTCGCTTTCCCTGTTTAAGCTGTAACTACTGATTGTTTGCATTCGTGCAAGGGTTGGTCTTCGAACTGTGTTGGAAGCATGGATGGGGGATTGGTTTTCTTAATAAACCTGGTGTGTTTGGAAACCACACAGACAGAGATAAATGGATGGCTTTCTTCTCCATAGCCCTGAATAGCACTGGAAGGGAAGTCAGGGCCTGAGGGACTATGTAGCAGAGAAGGGACTGATTCCTTGTGTTGGGTGTGTGTGGGTGTCTTAGAAGTCAGGGTATTTCTGGTGTAGGTGTTCCTAGCTCTGTAATGAGCTCACCAGCTTAGCATTTAGCCTTTCCCAACTCCTGGATGGCCTGATAAACCTGACCATGTTGGCTTGGCTGTCTTGTTGACGGCCTGATAAACCCAACTGTGTTGGCTTGGCTGTGTTTTGTGTATCCTTGGCTATGAGTAAGCCTTCTTGTCCCTTATTCCTTGGAGAATCATGCCTAGCTCGGGGGTGGCGGCATTGCTGAGAGATTAAGGAGCACACTGGCCTATGGTTGGGTGGAACGTTGCAGCGACGTAGCTGGTTGTGGAACGAGTTATTTATAAGATAAGTAATCTTGTCTATTTTACTTCTGCAATCCTATTTACTACTAATGTTTATGATGAACATGTTGAATGCTTGTATGAATGCATGTTGCTTCCATTGTGTATGATAAACAATCGTATTTGTGTATGTTCTAGTTCAAAGCATTTTGTTTTCAGCATTTTATGAATGCACATGTTCATGGGGCTGGCAGCCTGGATGGTTAAGGCCATGGTAGCGTCCTCTTCATTGGTCAGAGGGCCAGGGATGTTACAATAAATCTGGCACTAAAGTCATAAGTTATATCACCTTGGAACTACGTAGTATGACATTGTTTTAAGGAATCAGCAGGCTTCTCTAGTTCATCTGGAACTTTGATCTTGTGCTTCTCAAGAAGCTGAGACATGATGTCCATATTCTTATTGAAACACTTCTTCTCTGAATGGAAACCCTTGCTGCAATAAGAACACTTGGATGTGCTCCCTTTCTTCTTAACTTTCTTCATTAAATCTTCATAAGAATCTTCATCTTCAATTTCTGACTTTGGCTTCTTCATAATTTGCTTCTCTTTTGATTTGAATTTCTTGCTTCCTTGAACCAATAGAGCATGATCCTTTTCCCTTTTAATAATTAAGGACACCCATATGGATCAATTTATCTTTCTCCTTTGTTAGTGAATCAATAAAATAATTTAAAGAAGGCATTTTCCACTTAGGAACAACAAGCCTAGTAGCATGAAAAGTAGACAAAAAAATTAGTAATCAGGACCCAATTTTGAAAGAATGGAAATGATTAATTAATCATCTAATTTCTCAATCCCACATTGCTTGAGCATTAGAACAAGTGCCTTGATCTTGGTGAAGAAACCCTCAAGAGAATCAAAATTGCTGGGACTCGGTGAGAATAACTCAATCTCCAATTGACGTGCTCTTAGCTCATCTTGAACTCCAAAGAGAGACTCCCGTTGAGTCCATTCTTGGTTTGGAGTGGTCAAACCATCTAGATGAAAGAGTATATCAGGAGAAATAGAGAGGAAAATCAATCCATAGGCTTCATCCAACCTATTATGCCACTTAGCTTTCTAAATCACAACATTGGGCTCATTCTCCAAAGCTAGAGTAACTCTGTACAATCCTCTACTATGCAATAGAATGGGGCTTTCCATTCGTGGTAGTTGAAGGTAGTAAGATTTATTGATGAAGGAGAATCCATATTTCTGAATTGATGTGCTCAAGAAGAAAGTATATGCAACCTGCAAAACAAACTAGGATAAAATCTTGTGAGCTATACAAGCTCTTCTTCAAAGAGGGATAGGAGACTGGATGCGCTCCTCAACTCAGTAGAATTTGATCAACCTTGCTGCTCTGATACCATGTGGAAATAATAGATCAATTTTATGAGCAATGATGCTAAGAATAAGTATAGGAAATAGATCTTGCTACTAAGAATTCTCACAAGCATACACAGGAAAAATAGAGAGAAGAAAAGAGATTGAATCACATGAATGAAGAGATGAATATTGGTGTGTATCCTTCCATTGAATAATGATGGATAATAGTGTACATAAATAGTACATCCCTCATAGGAAAATCAAATTGTATGGATACAACTCATAAAGCTAAAAAATGATGACTTACCAAAATATAGCAAACCCCCATAGGTGGCTAAAGCACTTCCCAAATCTATTAAGGACCTCATGAATTGGAAAAATCACCATTGAGTTGTCAAGGAGTTGGAAAAAACATGCTAATCCTATAAAATTGATTAAATGTCATGAAGGATGGGTTGGCAACAAAAGGACCCAGTTTCCTAGTTTGACTAGCTTTACCTTATCCATAGAAAAGCAGAAAAAGCAAATAAAGCAAAATCTGTAGTAAAGTGTTGTATACTAATTCTAGATGGTCAAAAGGTGGTCAAGATCAACCCATAATTAGAAATAAATAATTCCTAGGATATAGATGGCATGTATTGACTTTAAGGTGAAAGTGGATTCCAACTAATTAAGGTAGTGGGTGAATAATTAATCAAATAATGATTAATTATTCTATCCTAAGTTATGAGTGGGTTTAATATATTCCAACATAATTCTCTTGGAAAGTTTTTTCATATCCATGTTTCATTTGTTGAACCAAATGCATAATTATAGGATTATGTTAGATATGTTTATATCCCTATACATGTCATTCATTTTCAAGAAATAGAGGGTGTGAATGAGACAATTCATCTTACCGTTCTGTGTGTATCCTCTTGTGCATTTTCTATTGTTTTTAGTTGGAGAAAGTGACTTCACAATTGGAATCAATTTGAACATCACAAGCTTAACTAAAACTATAGCATTGAGAAAATGATTAATGAAGGGTGGAAAGCTTAGCAAAATAGTGATACTATCAAAAGTATTATTATATCTAAATTTAAAGAGTTTGTTTCAATACAAAGAATTAGAGGATAAAAGAAATTAAGATATTACAATGAGGTGATCAACCCTAGAACATAAAAAGTATCTCTATTAGTGGTGTAAATAAGAAAAGCAACATTGGTAAAATAAGAATCAACTCTCACTATCGTCATAGTGAAAGAATTCATAAAATGCCATGGAATAAAAGGATTTGTCATATTTCTGACCACTGAAAATTTTAAGCATCCATAATTTTCTTTAAGTGCAAAACTTTGGCAAATCTTACTAATTCTTAAATGTCGAACCATAAAATGTTGGACAATATTTTTGTAAATTCAAATTTCTAAAGCTTCTATATAGTTTCTAGACAAATCTGGCGATTTTTAGAGTTAAAAAATGTTTTCTTATGGCCAATAAATTTAGAAAAAATATGGCAATTTAGAAATCGTTTTTTGGAAAAATGGTAAAAAACTAGTCCATATGCTAAATTTAGCCACTAAAATTTTTAGAGTTTATAAAATGGTTGAAAATGAAAATCAGTTTCAACATAATTTCAAAATATTCATTATAATTGGCTGAGAATATATATATATATATATTCTCTGGGATTCTAGGGCAATTTCTCTCTTTGTGGCCACCATTTAAATTCTCTTTGTATAGCAATGAGCATGATCTCTCTTTGAGAGTGAATCAACTTGCAACATTGATGAATTAAAGCGAAGAATAGAAATTATGGCCGAGATTCAAGTGAACTCTCGCCTTATTTCTCTGCAGATTAAATCATCATTTACCAACAACTATTAAAGTAAGACTTGGCACAGTCACCCTACAAAGTCTTTATGAACGAGATTTGAACGAATTTATGAATAAGATTTGAACAAGGAGGATCACTGGGATTTGAACGAGGATGAGCACTTTGATTTGAACTAGAAGGCGGAACTACGATTTGAATGATTTGAACATCCCCAAGATATTGAAGGGTTTCCACAGATTTGAGGAGATTTTCATTCCTTCATCAAATATTTTTATCTTCTTTGAGGTCGCACTGCTTGAATGAGGACGAGCACTAATCTCACCCTAAATGCGCATAGATGCATTTGATCTCTACGATTTGAGGAGTTTTTGAAGCCCATTTGATCTCTACGACTTTTTATATTAGGTGCACACATTCCTTATCATTTTTTTTAATGCATATCTACTACTCATATATTTCTTTTTGTTCACAAGTATGAATAATTCACCGCATCTACCAAAGATTGTCAAAGGTAGACCTAGCATAGTTACACTACAAAGCCTTTATGAATATATAGAGTCATTAGAGAAACATAGAGAAGAAAGAGAAGCTAAGCTACAAATGAAGTTAGAAGCCATGCTGGAAAATAAATTTACATCTCTTGAAGACAAGATCCAAAAACAAATAGAAAATAAAATGAAACTATTGGAAAATAAAATGGAGACCATAAAAATTAGATTACAAGCAATAGAAAAACAAAGCCAAGATACGAACCAAACATCCCAATAAGGGGATGCTGATACTTTATAAAGTCTTAAAATGAAGGACATGATTAAAGAACTAGAAGAAAATTTTAATAACAATCTCACCCTAAATAGTGTGGCAGGTAAATTAGATATCAAACCCATTAAAGAGGAAATGAAAAAATTGACAGAATTAGACCATGAGCGGAACAAAAGGACCTTGAACCTTATAATCTTCGGTTTGAAAGAGGAGGTAGATGAGGATACATTAGCCCCAGTACAGACATAATTAAATAATAGATTACAAATTTGAAACAACATGTCTCACCAAAGAAACAAGGTTGGGAAAATTAACTGAGAATAAAGGAAGGCTGATCCAGATAAAGGTGAGCACTACTAACCATAAGTATGACATACTTAGTAAAACATCAAGTCTAAAAGGAACGAGAATATTAATAAATGAATATCTCATTCCAGAAGATCAGGCAGAATTAAGAAAGAAGGTTTGAAAGGTAAAAGAAGCTAGGAAGGAAGGAAAATAGAAAATAATCAGAAATAGAAAAGTCGTTATTCGAGATAGAAACCAAAAAGATAGTAATCAATAACAATTCAACATGCTCTGGATTCTTTCTTGGAACTGTCGAGTATTTCCATGGAACAAAGGCCCTAAGCTAAATTGGATCTCTAATGAAGTTGATATTATATTGTTAGTTGAAACTTGGGAGCATGAAGAATCTGAGGTCCCTAACATAGATGGCTTTGTACTATGGTCAACCTGGAACAAGCGATCCTATCGTAAACGCATTGGGGGTATAGCTTGTTAAATTAGGAAGAACATCTTCCCCCATGCTAGGATTTATAAAAAAGACCCTTGCAACCAATATATTTGGATAGAGATTACTGACATTAATGATAAAAAACCTACATAGCAATCTATTATTTTGCCCCTATTAATTCTAACTTCTATAAGAAAAACAATTTAGATAAAAATTATCCTTACAATGGGTTAGAGAATGATATTTCTATCCTAAGAAATGAAGGTAATATCCTCTTAATGGGTGAATTTAATGCTCGAACCTCAACCAACCAAGCTATTCTTATAAGCAATAATTCCAACCCTAATCCTCTTTGGTTAGATGAAGACCTTACTCTAGCTTACAGGTACAAAAGAAGATCTAAAGATCTAGGGGGAAATTTGATTGGGTTTGATCTATTCAAGCTCTCTAGTGCTCAATATCTCATAATTTGTAATGGTCTAAAGAAGTGGCCCAATTCTAGCCATATGACCTGTATCCATGGGCTTGGTAGTAGCGTGGTAGACTATGTTGTTTCTGATATCCCTTTATACAAGGAAATAATAGATTTTGACATCTTAAACAACCACGAGCCTGACTCAGATCATGGACCTTTAATTGTAACTCTCAATTTTGTCATGAATAGAGATCCATAGAGGATAATCCTCATAGCAAAAAAAAATGATCTTTAACAGAAATAAAAATGATCTTTTTCTAAATGAATTAAAAAATAATTTGCTTCCATTATCAAGTACAGACAACATAGAAGACCTCTATCATAATTTTACTACATCCCTCTCACATTCTATTAACAAGTTCTCAATTTAAGTTTCAAGTAATAAAATAAATAGCAAAACCAACCCTTGGTATGATAAAGATTGTAAAAGTGTGAGGAGAGAAATTAACGAAGATCTTGATGAGTCTCTTAAAATTGACAAGATAAAAATATACAAATCCCTAACTAAAAGGAAAAAAATGCAATATATTCATAAAAGACAAGAAAATCTCTTACACCTCTCTAAGGTGGCTCCTAAGAAATTCTGGAGGCAGATTTTAACTAGAAAAACTAAAAATAATAATAGAATTGCTTTGCACGACTAGAATTCCTATCTTAAAAAGATTTATGAATCCCCAAATGTCATAGATAACTTTGAAACCCTGCTCACAACAGAAGAAGTTTCTCATTAGAAGACATAGATTTCGGGGTTAAGCGCCTTGCAAATGGAAAAAATAAGGACATTGAAGGTTACCAGGCAGAGATATTAAAAATTGGAGGTCATTTCCTCATCCCTCACATCCACAAGCTATTCAATCAAGCGGTCAAACAAGGGTTACCCAAACCATGGACTCAGAGCCTGATTATCCATATTTTAAAAGATGGGGATACAAAAAACCCTTCTAATTATCGGACAATTATGATTGGCCCTATCTTAGCCAAGTTATATGGTATTATTTTGGGAAAGAAGCTCAGCATATGGCTTGAAATTGAAGGTAAGAAGGATAAAGGCCAAGCGGGTTTTAGAAGGCAGCACTCAACAACGGACCACCTCGTTACACTCAGGATCACTGTGGAGGATTTTCGTAATGATAAATCCAATCTCTTTTGTTGCTTTGTGGACTTTAGAAAGGATTTTGATACAATACTTAGAAACAACCTATGGAACAGATTAAAAGAGCTAAGGTTTGAGTTGAGAGTTGTCACAATAAGGTTATATGAGAATGCCAATGCCAAGTTTAAGAGCAACAGGAGGTGGTCGAAAGATATGAAGTGTAATATCAGCGTTAAACAAGATTTCCCCCTCTCCCCTAACCTATTTGGCATTTACATCGATAAGCAAGAATTTTGTTTAGAGGAAGCAGGTTGTGATGGCACGATCTTAGCTAGGATAGTCATCATCCTTCTTCTCTATGCTGATGATATTGTTCTTTTGGCCAGGTGTCCATATGATCTTGATAAGCAGCTAAGTCTTCTTAAGGATTTTTTCTCTACCATGGGTATGACTGTTAATACTGATAAAACAAAAGTTTTGACTATCAAATCCAAAAAAAACACTTATGCAAATTTTGTGTATGACAATAGAAACTTGGAGGAAGTGTCTTCTTACAAATACTTAGGAATGGATATTCATCACAAGCTCAACTAGAACTATAGCATTGAGAAAAGGATTAATGGAGGGTGGAAAGCTTATTTTGGTCTCGAAAATAATTGTAAAGAAGCAAACCTTGTGATGTGGGATAAAAAGAACCTCATCTTTGAAACTTTAGCCCCTCCTGTTATCTTGTATGGGTGTGAGGTTTGAGGTTGCAACATCTCTAGAGAATCCTGGAGAAAGATTGAGCAAATCCAGAAGTGTTTATAACATATAACCTCAAAATTAAAAACAATACACCCTACCCTATTATCCTTATAGAAGTGGTTCTTTCCCCTATCGAAAGCCTCACTATGACTAGGCTTCTATTATACAAGCACAAAATCAATAACATGGGAGACCATAGACTTCCTAATCTAGCTTTAAATTCCAGCCAAAATCACCTAAGGCTTAAGCGAGGTCGGTATAAAGATAATAGGGCCTGGTTAAACCAATGGGAGATCGATGAAACTGTTGCATTGCAAAATATTAATAACATTAAAAATATTGTTACCTCTAAGTTTAAAGAGAAAATGTGGTCTGAGAAATTCAGAGGCTAAAATAAAATTAAGATATTATAAAGAGGTCATCAACCCTACTCTAGAAGATCAAAAGTATCTCTTTGTTTTAACTAGTTCAAAGAAAAAAATTAATATAGCCAAGATAAGAACAAACTCTCATGAACTCCATAGTGAAACAGGTCATTGGCGAGTTCCTAAAACACCATGGGTGGAAAGGATCTCCCATCTCTGTGAGAATATGACCATTGAGGATGAAAATCACTTCCTCTTAGAGTGCCTTGCGTACACCAACATTAGATCTTAGTTTCGCACCCACATTAGATCTCGGTTTCATAATTTTTGTTGCAATACCGACCTTCCTAGCCTATTAACTTGTCAAAATTATACTGATCTAGAGGCTGTCCAAGCTCTTTGAGCATAGAAATACAATTTTAAAACAAACTAAATAATTCGTTTGTTTAGGTGGGATAGACCAAAGTTTAGTCTTAGGGGAGGTTAACCATCATCACCATCTTCATCATCTATATATATAGAACTTTCTAACCTTTTAATTATCATAATTAAAATAATTTATCTCATAATCATCCTTATTTTGTATTGTTATTTTTTTAATTTATTAACAAAATATTTTTATAATAAAAAAAACAATAATATAAATAAATAATAAATAAATTTTCTGTTTAACCCATTAGTCTCTTTTGATAAATATATAAATAATAATTACACAAAATAATAATAATAATAACTCATGCAATATAATATTTTGATTTAATATATTTAAATAAAAAAATACACTCCCAACTTAAATTTTAGCCATGTTTGAAATTAAAATTTTGAATATCTCCAAACAAGATATGCACATATAAAACAGTTAACTAAGTTAACTATATGATCAGCTGTACTGTACTTGACAGAAAATACTAAAATTTTTAAAAACAAGGGGGTGACGATGCTCAAGAGTCCAAACAACAAACAAAACTAATGGAAAAACGTCACTTATCGTCTTCTTCACAACATGAATTATACAATTAAAAAAAAACATGAAGTATACATTAAAAAAAATAAAAATGGAAACATGATTAGAAAGCAAACACATCAGTTGCAGCAAAATAAATATAGAGGGTGTCTTAAAAGAAATAAAAATGGGAACATGATTGGAAAACAAACACATCAGCATTAAAGGAAGATTAGAAAATACAGAATAATTCTTAGCTCACCGTTATCTAAAATTGCACAAAAGTTAGATATCAATTATTTTATAAAAACACTATTCTTCACAATGTGAAATATAGATAGATAGATAGATAGATAGATAGATAGATAGATAGATAGATAGATAGATAGATAGATAGATAGATAGATAGATATCAGTTGCATCAATGGAAAATTAGAAAATACAGTCTCAATTTAGTTCACCCTTATCCGAAATTTTATAAAAATATTATTCCTCACCATATGGGATATAGAGAACATATCAGTTGCATCAATCGAAAATTAGAAAATACAGTCTCAATTTAGTTCACCCTTATCTGAAATTTTATAAAAACATTATTCTTCACAATATGAAATATAGAGAACATATCAGTTGCATCAATGGAAAATTAGAAAATACAGTCTCAATTTAGTTCACCCTTATCTGAAATTATATAGAGAGAGAACATATCAGTTACATCAATGGAAAATTAGAAAATATAGACTGAATTTAGTTTACCCTAGTTTACACTTATCTAAAATTTCACAAAAGTTAGACATATATATCAATGGAAGATTAGAAAATACAGAATGAATTTTTGTTCACCATTATCTAAAATTGCAAAAAATTGGACATCAGTTATTATCTTAGAGAACACTATTTTTAAATTTGACATTTTACAGTTTTCTATTTAACTTTATATCAACTAACTCACAACAGATGTTATATATAGAAAATAAGTCATTAATCTATGACTAAGTTAGCCTACAAATCTTCACATTTAATATCAATCTGCTCTGAATCTGAAAGAGAAGCCTTATCCTCAAGTTTAATAGCCTCTATGAGCTCTGCCACTACCTCACTCACGCTTGGTCTATAAAATGGTTCAGCCTTAGCACATCTACAAGCAACTTTGGCAACACGCGTGATTGATTCCAAGCTGTAATTTCCACCCAACCTTTTGTCTATAATTTCGTCTATTTGGCCAGGAATTGTTTCCATCTCTATGAAAGGTGTGACCTGTAAATAAACATATTAATTTTAGGTTACTATCATGTATGAAGAAAGAACACAGAAGTACTCAATAATTCACATGATTTGTCAAGCTTAAAAAAATATACAATGACATAGTGATGTTTTAGAATTAAAAAATAAAATTTATTGAGAGGTGAGAAATTATTAACAATTTAATAAAAACTGAGGTGTTTTTAGTAAAAAAAATTCAATCAATTGTAAATAAATAAAAATGTAAAATGTTATTAATATATTAAAGCTAAATGAATAGATTCCTTACCCATCGAGTGAGGTTTCGTTTATCAACCGACAGTGTTGCATCTATGGGTGGTCTACCACATATGATCTCTAGCAGAACCACTCCAAAACTATATATATCACTCTTCTCTGTTAACTTTTCAGTGCTGAAATACCTGTTCAGACACAATTCAAAGAAAAAGTACGTGAAATTAGCAAAAAAGTAAAACTGTCTGCATTTAATACAGTTCCTTCAGCATCAAGAATATTGCAAAGGGAGTGCAATTAATCTGTGTAACATACTCTGGATCGAGGTATCCTGCAGTTCCTTTCACCATAGTCGTAACATGAGAAACCTCCCCATCAATCCATATCCTTGAAAGACCAAAGTCACCCAGTTTTCCGTTCAAATTGCTGTCTAGAAGGATGTTTGCGGTCTTGATATCCCTGTGAATAATCCTCGGGATGCAAAATAAGTGCATGTATTGAAGTCCTTCAAACAGAAATGGAAAATATTGTTAACTGTAAATTACTTAACATTTAAATAAATAAACCACTGTTTCGACTAAAAAAAATCATAATACAGTTTACATCAAAGAAACGACAAAATCTAAAAAACTACCGCATGCTGCATCCAAAGCTATCTTAAGCCTTGATTTCCAATTTAGTTCCGAATTTCCTGGACGTGGATATAATTCTCATTAGTCAATGTTTTAGATTTTATATCACACATTCAACAAAACATATCAATTAAGAACATCTATATTTATATATATTTACCATAAAGGCGATCCATCAACGACCCTCCAGACATGTACTCGTAGATAAGCATAAGTTCTTTCGATTCATTACAATAACCTAGTAAAGATACCAAGTTTTTATGATGGACTCTCGAAAGAACATCAATCTGAACCCAGTCATGAATTTTATTAGAAATGGCCATGAGTGCAGCCAAAACATTTTCATCAATGTGGTTGATTATGTACTTTAGAAAATTGCAGCCAGAAATTGAACTGTAGTTAAAAATAAACTTGAAAGCATATAACATGGTTGAAGAATGTAGTCACAGCTACCTCATTCAAAAACTGGTAAACTCCTTGTTTGGAGAACATTGATAGCACTTTTACCGCTACGTCTTTTCCTTCGGGTAATTTACCGAAGAATACCGATCCAAAGCTACCTTTTCCAATAGTCCCACTAAATTTTTGTGTGGCGGCCATCATCTCATCTCGAGTGAATGAACAGGACTTTTTTGGATTTGGCAATGGAACTATGAAATTCGAGCTAAACTTCGCATCGCCTTTTTGTTCTTTTCCCACCCGATCCCGATTGCTTTCAGTTGTGACACGTTTTTTCCTCTGGCAATATAGAACAATACCTGCGATCGTTGCCATGATTAGAATTCCGCCCACCGCTATTTCTAGGTATTCCTTCAATTTCTTCTTGTTTGAATTCGGCGGCCCGCTATGTTGCACTCGGCCGGGGGCCTCAGAGTATCTGGGACACACCAAAGAAAAATATTTTTATATAAACCTGTTTTGTAAGATTAATTTGAATTTTACCTATAAAAAATTTCAAAAAAGTTTGGAAACACTAAAATTAATTAAATTAATTTTAGTTGAATATATATATACAAATATAAAAAAGATATATATAATTACTTCTGTGTCAATAAAGACCTTTGGAGTTGTTCATGAATTGAGCCACTAAAATTAGTGTTTTCTATTAACCTGCGACAATCCACTGAAATTAGTGTTTTCTATCAACCTGAGACCATCCCAAAATTTAAAAAATAATAGTTAATACCAATTTTAATTCATTCTGGAACTGGCAAAAAAGAGAAAATGGGACTGATTTATGTTTGACCCTGATTATACTTACTATCTTTCCAACATCTTTTAATTGGAGAAATTTGGCAAAGGTCACATCAACTGATTATTGTTGAGTGACCTAGAAATGGAAATAATGAAAATGCCAATTCTTTTATTTAAAATATAATTAGCCATTCGAAGTCCCCGCGGAGATTTAATTCAAGTCCTAGTTCTATATTATTAAGCTGCTTAGTTTCACGTGTAAGATAGTTATTTGTTTTTACATTGGAAAAATCTTAGTTTTTATATATATAAAATAAGGAGTAAGCATGTTTAAGATTTGAGCTTTTTAATTGTGGAAGGAGAAAAATATAAAATTAAAGTTTCATAAAGAAGTTGGTTATTCTTCACTTATAAGATGTGTTTTTTACAAGGTGAAAAATATAAAATTAAAGTATTATGAAAAGGCTATTAATTTAATTAAAAATGTTATAAACTATTAATTTAATTTTAAAAGATTATATATAAGTTTAAAAACAAATTGTGTTTTAAATAAAACATATAAGATATAAATTAAATAAGTTTAAATAAAAAATTGTGTTTCAAAAAATATAGAATAGATAAATTTAAATTTTTTTTTAAAAATTGTCATTAAACTCATTTAAAATATAAAAAACATCTTTGTGTATAACTAAACATAATTGATTGTTGCTATTATATTATAAATACTATTTTTTTTTGGAAGAATTACATTGATACGAGAAACTATTTTTTTTTTGGGAAGAATTACATTGATACGAGAAAGAAAAGTGTAAAAGAATACTTACAGGTTAACTGGTGCCTTCAACTGTGCAATAGGCTCAGGAACTGATCCTGTTAGATTCTTTTCAGACAATTTTTTCCTTCGGGACCAATCTCTGGCAACAAGAAGGGTATAGTAAGCTATTGCAATCCCATCTACGATGTGATCACATTTCAGTGTATAAAAATGTAGACGAATGAACTGGAAAATCAGGTATAGACATTGAGAACTCAGCTTGAAATATTACTCTCAAGAATTTTTTGGAGATGATGAATTCTGAACACAGTTTTCTCACCACTGTGTAATAGAGACATATTTTATTCGCGTGGAAAGGTATCATTTTTATTAACAGATTGCAATGAATTTCAACCAACACCAGATGATTTAGGATGATTCGATTTGCATAGCTTAAGCCTGCAAAGTGCTTACCTCATCGTCGAATTTCCACCAACGTTCGTTCTTGAATTTAAACTAAACATTGTTCTTGGCTTAGCCTGCCCATACATGCCATCTCGGAGGGTTCTCAACTCGATAGCATTGATAAGAGGGTCGTCACTTTCTGAGCTTCTGATCAAACAAACATACAGCTTTCTGTCCGAACTAGCAAATATATTTTCTCTAAACATTGGAGATTTATCTGTGATGGTTATGTTTTTAAAGGTCAATATACCCAGTGTCTCGATAGAGAAGCTGAAGCTAATTGGCAATTGTTGGAATCCACTATAATTGCCAATGGCAAACCATGTTCTTAAGAGGTAAGACACATTGGGGGCGACAGGCAGCTGATAGCAAGACTTGTTTAAAGGCTTTGGGAAAAACCGTAGATTATGTAAGAAAGAACTGTAGGCCCCTATGTCTCCTGTGTGGCCAACGTCTATGTAATTAATATCATTAACCCATGTTATATTGTTTTCGTCTGTGTGATTTTGTTTGCCCCCACAGTCGATGCTCAAAAATCCTGCTTCATGGGCAGAAATTAATCAATAAAACAAAAGCAACTGATAACAATTAAATAAATGATTGACTAGTTCTGTAGGAGAAGATATTAAATGGACAATTCTAAAAAAATTATGTACTGATCGAAACATTTAACATTCTGGAAAGAGCGAACTCATGAGCAGGTTAATTTAGAATGTAAAATCACCTGGCTGAGCAGCAATAAGAGCCAATAACCATATTAGCACGCCGACTCGCCCTATCCAACCGCCCCAATTGCCATAACCAATATTTTTCATAGTTACGCCCATTTAGAAAGTGCTCGGGAGTTCTGACAGTAAATTGGAAGCTGAGGAACTGCACAGGAAGCTATGAAGTACGGTTCATAAAGCCTGACGACCTTCCTACTTATTTTGAACCATTCATATCCATATCCTCTAGTTTGATGATGAAGTTATTCTCTAATGATCGGTATAATAGAAGAATTCTGGAATATTGGTATAAACGACGTTGGCCAGAACTAATGTTATGATGTGTGAAATATGGGCATAGACTAAGTTAATCATTTATATTGATATTCACACTTTGAATTTGAATTTGACCCATTAAACAACGAACTTAAATCATTTAGAGAATATTTATGACCTTTCAAAAATAACTCCGTTTAAAGAATATTTATGACCTTTCAAAAATAACTCCGTGTACTGAATTGAATCACTAGGGGACGGCTGCAAAGTGAACATACTAGTGATTCCCATCACCCATCGAGATAAAAACACGTTCCAGGTGAAGTGTGAACCATACAATAATCTTGACGTGATTGTAACCGGATGTTGTCCTGAGCGTTTTGGTATTTGCACGATTCAGCAATGAAAGACAAAAAAACGTTCCATGTGAACCAACAATAATATTGACATCAGTGTGACAGGAGGTTGTTCTAAGCGTTCTAATATTTGTACGATTCAGCTAAGCCCGAAAGAAAAAAAATCTTCACGTTCTTGATGGTGGCGTAGATTTAATATCTATGTAGAATTCCATTGGTCTCCATTCACTGCAAGGCATGTCCAGTGTACGTAGTCAATACGGCAAACTTACGAAGACTGGAGTGAATTATTGAGGTGGCTTTGCCCAAGTCAATAGAGTAAAGTGGACTTGCAATGGAGTAAAATTAGTGAAGGTTGATCAACAAAAATAATTTATTCTCAAGTCTTGAATTGTTATTATACTAGCAACAACCACATTAAATTAATTAATGTGTCTGAATAAGTAGATAGGCTTAAATTTAAATTTAAGCACATATTATAGGGAAAAACACATTAAAAGTATGTACCTAATTTACGCCTATCAACTTATTCAGACACATTAATAGCATATAGGCATATCTTCAAAGTATTAGTAGTGTTAGGTATAACTCCCGATTCAATTTTATTCCAATGCCAATGCATATATTTATACAATAGATATGACGGTTGTGTTTCACCTTCCGCCCACCCTTTTCGGCTTCCTAGATTTATTTATTTATTTACAATAATCCCTACGGATTATATTCTAACAATCCCCCTCTTAATCCAAAGGGGTGTTCGTAAGTCCGAGCATGTTTCTGAATCTTTCAAACTTTTCTCGTCCAAGCGCTTTGGTGAAGATGTCTGCAATTTGATCATTTGTGGAACAATGTCGAAGATGGACTGTCTTGGCCTCTACATGATGTCGAATCAAATGATACTTTGTGTTGATGTTTTTGGTTCGATCATGGAATCTAGGATTCTTAGCCAGCTTGATTGCAGAAGTATTGTCAACCAATAATGGAGTGGAGTTCTCTTGTTTTTCTTGCAAATCTTCAAATATCTTCTTGAGCCATACTATTTCTTTCATAGCTTCAGCTGCAGCCACATAATCTGCTTCTATTGTTGAATATGATGGAACTGACTGTTTGTGTGATCTCCATGAGACAGCTGGTGATCCAAGACTCATAGTGTATCCAGAAGTTGATACTCCTGTCTCCTTATCGCCATCAAAATCTGAGTTTGAGTACCTAGTAAGTTTGAAGTCATCCACTTTAGAGTACTTGAGTCCAACGTCTTGAGTCCCCTTCAAGTATCTTAGAACTCTTTTTGCAGCTGACCAGTGTTCTTCACAAGGTTTATGCATGAACCTTGAAAGTATGCCAACAACATAAGAAATATCTGGTCTAGTTATTGTAAGGTAGACAAGACTTCCTACCAGTTGTCAATATTTGGTCGCATCTTCAAATTCTTTTTCTTCGCTTGATGTGAGCTTCATTTTCTGTTCCATTGGAGTAGATATATGATTGCATTCTGTCATGCAAAATTTGTTTAGTAGTTCTCCAACATATTTTTTCTGAGATAGGAATATGTACTTAGGATGTTGAGTGACTTCAATTCCTAAGTAATAGTGGAGATGTCCCATATCTGTCATTTCAAAGATATTTTTCAAATCTTTCTTTATGGATGATATATAGCTCTCATTGTTCCCTGTCATCAAAAGATCATCTACATACACCACAAGATACACAACAGATCTTCCAACTTTCTTTATAAATAGTGTTGCATCATCAAGATCAAAATGTTCGAAATTTAACTTCAAAAGATGCTCGGTTAGCTTTTCATACCATGCGCGAGGCGCTTGTTTTAGGCCATACAAGGATTTGACAAACTTGCATACCTTTTGTTCTTTTCCTTTCACAACAAAGTCTTCTGGATGAGACATGAAGACATTCTCTTTCAAGTCTCCATTCAAGAAAGTAGTCTTCACATCCATTTGATGAACTTTCCACCCTTTCTGAGCAGCTAAA
>LPNX010812438.1:242308-286091 GCA_001517045.1 Pseudotsuga menziesii
TCACTGCATCACCCCAAAACATTAGTTTTACATTTTTTAAAAACATCATTGAGCGAACCATATTCATTATGGTTCTATTCATTCTTTCTGCTACACCGTTTTGTTGAGGATTGTAGGGAACTGTAGTCTGATGTGCAATTCCATGTTGGCGAAGATAATTTTCAAAAGCATTTGAAGTGTATTCTTTCCCATTATCAGTAAAAAGTGTACCAATTTTTGATTGTGCTTGTTTTTCAATCAATGCATGAAAGTCTTTGAATGTTTGAAATGCTTCTGACTTTGTCTTTAAACAGTAAATCCAGCACATTCGTGAGTAGTCATCAACAAATGTCATAAAATACTTATTCCCATTTGCTGAAGGAGTTGGCATTGGGCCACATAAATCAGAATGCACTAGTTCTAATTTTCTACTTGCTCTGAAATTAGATTCATGGAATGGCAGCTTACTATGTTTCCCTAATATACATGCATCACATTTATTCTTCTCTTTAGGAATGGTGGGAAGACCAAATACACCATTCATTCTCAACAAACGAAGACTGTTATAATTTAGATGACCAAATCTTACATGCCACAATGAACTAGATGATAAATTACCTTCTCCATGCTGAGAGAGGTAGGCATAGTTCTGAAATCTTGCGGATGAACCCTTGAGCTTCAGCAGCTTTCCATCTTCGTATCCAGTCATGATGACTTGGTTGTCAGAGGACTTTCTTATTTCAACGATTCCATCAAACATGTGGATGGAATGGCCTTGCTGTCGAATCTCCACCAAGGACAGCAAGCTTCTCTGCAACTCTGGAAGATAGAGAACGTTCTTCAACAAGAAATCAGGGAATCCAGGCATCTTCAGTCGAATGGTGCCCATTCCCTTTGGTTTAATACTTGACTTATCTACAAAGTACACTATGCCATCTATTGATTCATTAAGTTCTTCAAAACAGTATTTTCTAAATGTCATGTGTGATGTTGCACCAGTATCAAGCAGCCAACAATCTTTGTAAGATGAAAGAGAAGTCATTTCATTAATTCCAAGATTACAATGTGCAACAATACAAGAATCAGAAGATTTACTAGCATATTGATTTTTACTGTTATCTTTCTTCTAGTTATGCTTGTCTTTAATGGAGTCCCACGAAGCCCAACATTGAACTGATGTGTGCCTAGTCTTTCCACACCGCTTGCACTACAAATCTGATCTTTTGTTGAAGTTGTTTCTGCCCCCTCTGCCTCTGAAGTTTCTTCTTCTTCCTGGTCCTCTCTTGCTGCAATCTCCCTTATAAGGGTCTTTGGATTGGTCTTTTCCGGCAAGGTCAGCACCAATACTAGATGCCAAAGATAGCATCTTTACAACTGTTAGTGTAATTTACAATAATGAACTTGATATGACAAAGAGAAATAGAAAAAATAAGAACCTTGCAGGTCTACAGTCTCTGCCAAGGTGATTTACAATCTCAACTTCATGTTTTAAAGATGATACAATGACAAAGAAAATATTACAACCAACAGTCAACAATTATCTCAGCTCTTCAAAACTTTATACAGTCAACATGATGGGCAGTGTCAGCAATCTCCTTTCACAAGATCCACGCAGTCTTCACGATCAATTGTAGGTCGCAGCAGTATATGGAGAAGATCGCAGTCACAAAAAGCATATATACTCAACGCATATATTCAGCTCCAATATAGATTCACGCAGCATATATAGATTCAATATATACTCAGCTTATACAATAGACTCACTCTCCATGCAGCATATATACAACTCTCCACGCAGTAAGCTCCACACATGCAGCTCTACTCAATTTTGATTATCTTCTTGCAGGTTTTCAAAGCACGCAGCAGTCTAGGGAGAGCACCAGCTCGATTACAACAAACACTAACAATGTGAATGAAACTTACAGACTCCACGCAGCTATATACAATCACAGGCCCATACAACAGCCTCACCATTTAGCCACGCCATTCATAAATATGAAACTATTTCACTTCACACTTCACGCAAAGTCTAGGGTAAATTTAGGGTTTTTGTAACCAAGCGATCACAAAAGATTTACCTTCACGCTCATGAAGAGAACAGTCTTCACCCAGTTGAATGAGGGCGTGAATCTTCACCTCCACGCACTTGAGAAACAAACTTCACGCACAGGTGGCAGCTACTTGGTCAATGGGAAATCACCAACTCTTAGCTCCACGCTGGTCGTAGCAATACTAATCACACAGTCACGATTCAGCATTCTCCTCCACGTTGATCTTCAAAGTTATAGCTGCCATTTGCATAGCATTTTTCTTCTGCGGTGCCATGAGCTTGGAGGCAGAACAAACTCAAGAAATCAATTACTTTAAATTGGTTCTGCAGTGGCCGGCATCTTATTACATTATGAGAATGGGTCGCAGCTCTCACAACATGAGTCGCAGCTCTCACATTTCACAAAATATGGGTCGCAGTTCACAAAATATGAGAGTAAATGGGTCACAGCTCTCACAACATGAGTCGCAGCTCTCACATTTCACAAAATATGGGTCGCAGCAATATATTTCAATATATATCAATCAACATTATTTACAGTCACCAGTCTTTAATCTTCAACAGTCTCTTCTCCACGCAGCATCACAACGCGGGCTCTTCACGCAGCATACGCAGTCTTCAATCTTCAATATCAGAGAAATAATACCAATATCACATATATCGGTCATCAAGATACCAATATCAGTCTGATATCTCAGTCTTCATAACGTTGGTATTGTTTCTCAACGCAGTCTCACTGCAGCCTCAAACTCAACATGCAAGAGGAGGAGGGCGATTCATTCAGCTAAGAAATTAGGGTTAGGTATACACTGATAGGTATACACCAAACTTATGAGCGTTAATTCATTTGTAATGAAAAACAGTAAAATTGAGGGCACACAGGCTGGGTTTCTCATGCCACTGGCAGACTGACGGAGCAGGCAGTCTGGCAATGGACTGGCAAGCAGAATGCCAAGACTGAAAAGAAATGCAGCGGGCAGGAGTTATGGTAGGCAGGCAGCCAAGCTCTGATACCACTTGTTGGTAATAACTCCCGATTCAATTTTATTCCAATGCCAATGCATATATTTATACAATAGATATGGCGGTTGTGTTTCACCTTCCGCCCAACCTTTTCGGCTTCCTAGATTTATTTATTTATTTACAATAATCCCTACGGATTATATTCTAACAAGTAGCAATAATATTATAATATTATTTAAATAATTGTAATAAGATTATACTTAATTAAACAAAAATATCTCTTAATAAAACAATCTTAATGAAGTGATTTGATTTGATTAATTAACAATGTAAAAATTAGTTATTAATAATATATTTTAATTATGATGTTACATTTTAATTAATTAATTACATTATGAATAATTACATCAGGGATATGTTCTTTAATTAAATTACTATATTCAAAGTAATAGTGAAATACTATTAATAATTCACAATAATATTATATATCATTTAACACCTAGGGTTATATCATAATGTCTACCTGACATGAATATTATAGGGAAAAAATTGGTTATATCATAATGTCTACGAGATATGAATATTAAATATTAGAGAAATTTTTTTATAGATTATGATAAGTGCAAACATATGCATTTGATTAATTTTCTTGATTCATGGTTAATATTCGACTTAATGAAGACTTTGGTTGTACATAGAGATTTTTTTTCTTGAGATATATTTTGATCATAATGAAAGAAATTTTAAGATATAAAATAAGAAAATAATGTATTTATATTTCAAAATGAAAAAATAAACTCTAAATCAAAATTATTAATTAATATTATGAAAATTTAAAGTCTAAAACATTATCTTTTAGAATTTATTATAGTAATTTAATATAATTTATCATCAAAGTCTTGAATTGAAACAAAAATAATTTATCGTCAAAGTCTTGAATTGTTATTATATATATATATATAAGATTTTATGGACTGATTTAGGAAAAAGTCTTCTTAAAAACACCTAGGTGTCAAAGATTTTCCTTTGACAAAGTCAACCACCATCGCTTTTTACAACCAATTAACTCATCCAAAATAATTACAATATTTCAACATTTCCCTTTTTTTATTACTATCATTGAATGCTTCAACATTTACAACACTTATATTTAAACATTTCTTGCACTTACGTTTAAACATTTCTTGCCAATGACTTTGACAATATATTAAAGTCATTTCTTGCCAATGACTTTGACAATATATTAAAGGCATTTCTTGCCAATGACTTTTTTAATATATTAGTCAACAATGGTTTTTTTACTTACAAAATTTTAATTGTATTTTACTATGGTTTACAAATTCTTTAATGAAGTGATATATAGTAAATTGATATGATTATTATTTTGGTGAAATTAGTGGTTTTTTAACAAAGTATTGTTGAGTTGTTGTCACATTATAGTCTAGTTGGTCTTTTTGGTCTTTGTTTATTTTTGTTGAGGAAATTGTCACAATGAAATCCTTCTTAAAGGCCCATGAAATCACACTTGAACCAAGATTGAAGGTTGAACCAAGATTACTTTTCATGTTATCTATGCTACCTGCAAATCACTCAACGCTATATAAAACCAAAAAATCATCATTAGTACTGGAATATAATATGCCATATCCTGTTGTTACAACAATCTATCCCGCATTCTCTTTCCAACTTGCCAATGCGAGTCTTTTGGGTTTTCTATGAAATCATAAATCAAATTGATTGCATATATTATATTTGGTCTCGTGGCAATGAGATATAAGACGCTGCCAACCAATCTTTTCGGGAAAGTGGGATCAACATTAGATCCATTGTCTTTTTTGTTGAGATGTGTCCATGTTAACACTAGAGTTGGTGTTGATTTACACTTCATCATCTTGAACCTCTTCAACACATCCTTAGCATACTTTGTTCGACACAATTTTTTTTTAAATTTGACTAGACAATAAATACCAAGGAAGTATCTTATTAACCCAAAAATCAATCATTTCAAATTATTGTTTCAAGATTGATTTAAACATATCTACTGGAAAATTTCTTATGAATATCATATCATCAACATACAAACGAACAATCAAGTTTTGGCTTTGCTCCTTCACCTTTATATACAATGACGACTAATTGTCGCTTCAATGGAACCCATTATTGACTAGATATGAATCAATCATGTTGTACCAAGCTCTAGGAGTTTGTTTAAGCCCATATGAATATTTATTCAATCTATACATATTATCTTCATGCCCTTTAATTTTATATCACAGTGGCTTCTCCACATAAACTTCTTCTTCCATATAACTATTTAAAAATGTTGACTTCACGTCCATTTGATATGATTTCCACTTTTTTTGAGTTGTTATAGTTAATAAAGTCCTTACTGTATCTACCTTGGTCACTAGTGCAATTGTTTCACCCTAATCACTTCTAGCTTGTTGTGCAAAACATTTTTCCACTAACATGGCCTTGAACTTTTCAACTTCTCATTTTTTATTGAACTTGGTTTTATAAACCTAGTTATTTCCAATTTAGTATTTGGTAGATCCACCAGATCCCATGTATCATTCTTCTCAATTGAATCCATCTTTTCATCCGTTGGTTTGACCCAATTCTCTCCTTTAACTACTTCTTCAAAATATATAGGTTGGCATGAAAATAATGCAATTTTGAATGCACATCTAGCCGATTATAAATTCCCCTTAAACTTCTTTCCTTTTTACGCTTTAAGGAATCAATAGTATGATTAGATTCATTGTTGGAATGAGGACTAGGAACATATTAACTAGCTAGAATATATGACTCACCTTGAGCATAAGTCCTTAGAGTCCTTGTTGAAGTACCTATAACTTGTGATTAGGTGTTTGAACCTTGTTGTCCACCTTATGCAATTTGTACCTCTAATTCTTCTTCTTCTTCTTGAGTTATAGCTTCTCCAATAATTATGGCCATGTTTTTAGTCCCATCCCATGCTTCTAGACTTCTTCTGCTTTGAATTCTACATATCTATAAATATAGAATTCCTGAGTGGCTGGATTATACAACTTGTACACCTTACATTGTTCATTGTACCCAAATAACACGCATTTCTAACATTCTCCTCAATTTATGGGGCACATGAGCATATTCCATACAATCAAACACTCTCAAATAGGATACACTACAACTCAAACATTTGCATGCTTCCTGTGGGACTCTATTTTTAACACTTTTGGTGGGATATTTATTCAATATATAAGCAGATCAAACTACTACTTCTCCCTAATAATAATTTGGTAAATGTTTTTCTCTTGACATGTTCAACCCATGTTCATGATGGTTTTTCCTTTTATTTCATCCACGTCATTCTGATGAGGTGTATACCTTACTTGAAATCATTATGTAAAGATGAATCTTCATTCATGTTTATTCTTGATTCATGGGATAGAAAATATCCCAATAACCCCTCTAATGCTAGCTTACTCAAATTCTTGGACTCTTTAATAACACCATCAAATGCATCAAAGTTTTTGGGCAAGGTTTCTCTAGAACTTTTTGATCTACAAGATATTCATCATTCATTCTTACAATGTTCATGAATTGGGTCATAAGTGGTCTACTAACTCTAACTCCTTCATCTTCAAATTTCCAAAATCTCTTCTCGAATTTTGTAATTTTACTATCTTTACATTGGTAATGCATCGATAATTTGACTTCAAAATGTCGCAAGCTATCTTTTATAAATTTGTTACTAAGATATTGGGAAAGATATTATCATATAAAGATTGTTGGATGAGACATAGTGCTTTTGCATCCTTCTTCCTATTCTTTCTTACCTAAACTTTTTGGGCATTTATGAGGGCTTTCTTAGTTTCATGATTAGGTAGTTTTGGATATCCTTTGACTACAAAGTTCCAAACATCCTAAAAATGCAACAATGCCCTCATTTTTATCACCCAAACTTCATAATTATTCTCCATGAGAATGGGGATATATGGTTGTGCAATGCTAACTTCTTAAAACCATATTTTTTTCACAAAATAAACATATTTTATTTCTTTTTATTTTTTTTAAATCGTTCAAAAAACAAAAAACAACATATATAAGAGAACTACCCACTTAAGATTTTTAACAAATATATCTCATTAAAGGTTTAAACATTAACTAATAACAATTCCTCACCACTTGTTTTAATTTGGAATATAAATTATTTTTTTAAATCGTTCAAAAAACAAAAAAAAAACATATATAAGAAAACTACCCACTTAAGATTTTTAACAAATATATCTCATTAAAGGTTTAAACATTAACTAATAACAATTCCTCACCACTTGTTTTAATTTGGAATATATATATATATATATATATATATATATATATATATTACAAATTCAACTTTTTTAACAAATATATCTCATTAAAGGTTTAAACATTAACTAATAACAATTCCTCACCACTTGTTTTAATTTGGAATATATATATACACAAATTCAACTTTATTTAGCAATTTCTCAATAAAAATAAGTGTCCTTGAACTACCATACAACCATACACAAGAGGAGGGAAGCCAACCAAAAAATATTCACACTGAAACAACTATGTCCGCTCTCATTATCCAACGTCTCCCCGCAGTAGAACAAACTTTTCTCAACCTCACTATGATACCACTTTAATGGAAACAAAAAGGTTTACTAAGAATGTTATAACATTTACCAAACAAAAACAACCCATAATATAAATTATTGTAAAGTTACTACATTTCAATCAACTTGATTTGATTTGATCTAATTTGATGATTACATTGTTTCACATATATAATAAAAATAAATACAACGTTTTCTAAATACATACAAAATCGTCCAGAGTGACACACACTAAAAATATTTAGGTGCGAAGATATCACTAAATGTTATGTATATTATAAAGTAGATTCAATAATCGACAAAGTCAACACTTTAATTAGTTCAGCGAAAGTAATTAGAATAAATAAAATTACTTTTTTTCACAATCATTAGTTCTAGCCAAGTAGGGCTCTCGCAGTCCGTTTTGGATTTAAGAAGGATTTAAAAAAGAGATTTGTTGGATATTTAAAAGAAAATGAAATCTGATTTATAATAGTTTAGGATGGACTTTTATTTGACATTTAGTTTTGAGTTGGCTAATTTCTGGACCATTTGCACTTTTTCAGATAAGTTTGGTGGGAATTGGCAACACAATTTATTGTTGAAAATGAGATTTCCAATGTTAAAAAACTGTACCAATTTTAGGTACAAATGGTTTAGAGTTTAGTTTACTGAACAATTTTCACTGGATTTTAATGGTTTTTTAATGGGTATCTTCACCTTAGGATTTTCACAAAGCATTTTTGCTTAGGATTTTTTACTAGACAATTTGAGATGTTTACATTTTTGCTATTCTCATTGTTGATTATACTTTTTTTTTAATAAAAATCCATTACATTTATCCAAAACTCTGAAAGGGAGATCTTGCAAAATAGCCAGAATAGTGTTTGCAAATATATAGAATGAAAGAGAAATGTGAAATGTGAAAAGAAAACTAAGAAAAGAAACAATTTACCAAGAAGGAAAAGTTTATAATCTAGAAAATACAAATGTGAAGAACAAGATTAAAAAGTTAAAAGAAAAGCTAAATAATAATTTAGTCCTAAATAGTTTGAGTTAGAACATGAACATAACTAAAGAGACTTGATCCTCATAATTTTGTATTTAAAAGATGAGAAAGAAGAGGATATCCTAGCACTAGTCAAGGAAGAATTACAAATTTAAACAATTTGTCTGGTAAAAGCAAACATGTTAGGCAAACTAATTGAGCATAAAGATAAGTTAATTCATGTTAAAGTAATCTCTAATGACCATAAATTTGCCATACTTAGTAAACAAAACTCCATTCTAAAAGGGTCATAAATATTTATCAATGAAGATCTCATTCTAGAGGATCTAGCTGAATTAACCAAGGAAGTTCAAAAGGTAATAGAATCATGAAATGATGGAAAATTGGCAATAGAAAACATATTATTAGGGATAGAGTGAAAATTATAATAATAAATATAAATTTGGGACACTCTTAATCCTCTTTAGAAATTGTCATGACTTTCATGAAGCAAAGGTCCCATCTTAAGTTGGATCCCAATTGAAATTGATATTGTACTGTTTTTTAACTTGTGAGCATGAAGAATCTAAGGTCCATAATATAGAAGGATTTGACTTGTGATCAATATGGAACAAGAGATCCTAGCACAATGGGATTGGACGAATAGCTTGTTACATAAAAGACAACATAATATCATCTTAGGCTTCATAAGAGAGACCCTTTCAATCAATTTATGTGGGTGGAGATTTTATTATTTATGCTAAAAATAATTATATAGAAATAGGGTATTTTTCACCCATTAATTCTACATTTTATAAGCAAAATGGTCTAGATAAAAATTGTCAACCCTAATCCTTTATGGCTAGATGAGGACCTTGTTTTCGTTAGTAGATACAAAGAAACTTGAAAAGCTTGATTGGAAATATTTTCAGTATCTAGTTAATCGAGCTCTGTAGTTCTCAATATCTAATATTTGCAATGGTCTAATGAAGTGTCCAAAATCAAAGCAGGAAGCTGGTTAAACCACTTATGTAAAAATGATAGTGTTCTTTTTATTTCACTGTCATGTTTCGCTCGCTATATCGCTTAGAAAGGTGAAGAAGGGTAGGGGGAATTCCTCCATCCATAAGATTCGAAAGGCCAACCAAATTTGGTTTATAGGAAGCGAAGCGATCCACCAGTGTCATGTATTCATCAATTAGGAAACAATGTCATAGATTATGTGATATATGATATCCTTATATATATGTAAATAGTAAATTTTGACAACTTAAATGACCATGAGCTCAACTCTAATTATAGACATTTAACCCTAACTCTAAACCTTATCATGCACAAAATCCCCATAGAAAAGAATTATGTTAACCAAAAGCACTTGATATTCCACAAAAATAGAAGTGACTATTTTCAAAGATTTAAACAATAAATTAAATATCTTATTAAATAAGGACAATATTTGAAGACATCTATCATAATTTTATGACAACCCTCTCCACTTTTATTAGCAAGTTCTATATAAAGGTGTCGTGTGAAAAGTGCAATAGAATGACCAACCCTTCATATGATCAATAGTGTAAGGTTGCCAGAAAATCTATTAGGAATGTTACTAATAAGTCCTTAAAATACAAAAGATAAATAGGTAAAAAAAACATAATTAAAAGGAAAAACTATATTTTATAACAAAAATAAATTGCACATCTCTAACTTGTAAAACTACAAAAAGCAATAAGAACCTCATTGAGGGACTAGAATTCCCACATAAAAAATATTTATGAATACCCTAATTATGTGGACAACATTCATACCCTTTTTTTAGAGCAATAAGTTTTTTTCTTTATACGACATAGAGTTTGGGATTGAGTGGCTCACAAAAGGGAAAGATAATGACATAAAAGGATACTACACATAAATGTTAAAAATTGGAGGGTCTAACATCATCCCTCGCATCCATAAGCTCTTTAATTTAGCAGAAAGTAGAGTTCCCCTATACCTTGGAAGTAATGCCTCATTATTCCTATTTTTAAAAGTGGGGATAAAAGCAGTCATTATAATTATAGAATCATTATGATGGGTTCTCTTTTAGCCAACTTATATGGAATTATTCTGGAAAGGAAATTTTTCATATAGCTAGAAATCCATGGAAAAAGAGATAAAGGCTAGGTTGGTTTTAGGAACTATCATTCAATTGTGGACTACCTTGTTATGCTTAGGATCATTATAGAGTGTCTCAATAATAAAACCAATCTCCTATGTTGCTTCAATGACTTTACAAAAGAATCTGACATTGTTCCTAGAACTAACCTTTGGACTGCTTTAGAAGAGATAAAAGTTCCTTTTGAGTTGTCAGTTGTTGTAATATGGTTGTTTAATAATGTTATTGTTAGGTTTAGGAGCACTAAGAGTTTGGTTGGAAGAAATTATTTGTAATATATGAGTAACTAAATTTTTTCTCCTATCCGCTACCCTTTTTGGCATATACATCGAAACGTTAGGGGGTTTTTAAAAAAAACATATTATGTTGGCATGACTTGATATGCGATATTCATCATCCTTCTTCTTTGCATTGATGATGTTGTTATTATGGTGAGGATTCCCTATGATATCAATAACAAACTAAACATCTGAAATGATTTCTTCAATTGTACAGGTATGATTTCTAACACTAGCAAAACAAAGGTTATGATAATCAAATCCAAAAATATCACTTACGGAATTTTTCATATATGAAAACAAAAACTTGGATGAACTAAATTCACACGAATATATTGGAATCAATCTTAATCACAAGATTAATGAGAACCATAGCATTAAGAAAATGATAAATGGAGCATGGAAAGCTTATTATGGGTTCGAAATAGTAAATGAGTAGAACTTTGGTTTTGGGATAATAATAAAATCCTAATTGTGACTCTTGTTACTCTTGTTATATTATATAGTTGTAAAGTTTGGGGTTGTAGCATTGTTATAACTCAAATTGGCACTTCTTCGTTCATGATGACCATTCAAAAGGTGGCACTCAAAGTGTCACTGATCACTCACAAAAAGGACACTTAAGATGGAAAATACAATGATTTGATCCCTTATGAGGACCCTAGGGATTTATAGTGATATCCCAACACCATTCTCTGTTTAATTTTAGCTAAGCCGAGGATCTTCAAGTTTGTATGAATTAACTTTGAAAACAAGGTTGCAGAAGAGAGGAAGAATTTAATAAAAACTGATCAATTATTCTTGGAAAAATTGCACACACATGGAGACGAAATTGAAAGAATAACAATATATCCATTAATTAGTGATCTGTATGTGATATAATGGTGTTACAAATAGGATAATTTGAATTCCTTAGGCAGGATTCGAATCCACCAACCTGGATCAACTCCAGTGATAACTTGGTGTGGGAAAATCACCACTAGAGCTCACTAATGTAATTCGAGTCAACTAAATCAGTTCACAATCAGTTAACTAATCTAGGTAGGTGAGAAAATGTGCCCAAGCTCCCTTAAATCATGCAAACTAGCACCAGGATGACTGAAAGTGAACTAACTGGTGGGAATCGAAGCATAACTGAACATAACTGAACACCAACTAGTTTCAACTACTGGTGACTTCTAGTGGCACTCAGAGTGGGTTCCTAAATTATAGGGATTGGTCTTTGGAGCTCCAAAACTCAAACATACATGTGCATTAAGTGTTAGATGGGTCCCATATGAGCCCAACATGGTAATAGTGAAGCGGCAATGACCTCCTAAGCTAGGAAAGAATTTAATTAATCCTAACACCCCCCCTTAATCCTAACTTGGACATCCTGGGCCCTGGAAACTAAGACCAAAGGTCACATATACAATATAAATTCAAAAAATGACTGATTAACAACTGAGGAAATGGGGAAGATCTCATGGGAAAACCCCCTCAAAATAAGAAGGAAAAACCAGGAACAATAACTGAATCAATCCTTTACACCAAGAAAAAAAATATTTCTCAGTAAAAAGACTTGTGAAAAATTTCTGCAGTCTACATCTCTATGGAGAAGTAATGTCATTAGATGGTCCTTGATGTGCACTAATTTCCCGGTACTGTGCATGTGTATTAGAATTGTTGTGCCATTATATCGTTAAGGAATGAGTGCAATCAGATTCATAATTATTATGCAGTGAATGAGAATGAAAAATACACACTAAACAAATCAAATCTCATAGGAAATAGACATGTATTGCTCAGTTAATTACAATATCATATTCACTACAATATCTAATGTTACAATAGTGTTACATAAGGAAGAATTCAAATAATTAGGGATGAATTTGAATCTACCACTGGATCTAATTGTATGTCATTGTATGGCTAACTAAAGATGTCTAAAACACTATTAGAGATGACTAGCTAAGCTCGAGTTATCTAATTCAGTCTCTCAATCAGTAATAATCAGTTAAACTAGTCTAACTAAGGTAGTAGGTGAGAAGTAGGTGAGAATAGGCGCCTATCCACATGCATCCATGCAAGACTGGCACTAACTGAACTGGAGGACAACTAACTGAATGTAACTAAAGCATAACTAAGCTTAACTAGTTACCAACTGCCAACAACTGAAGAAGGTTGGTGCTGGGACTCCCAGTGACTCCTAATCTGTAGGGATTAGTATAGAAGGCACCTAAACTAATGCATGCAAGTGCAGTCAGTCTCAGTTATCCTCTATCGGTGTTTTCCACACTCTAGTGACTAGTACATGTGGCCCCATTAGGCCAAGTGGACCCAATGGTACTAGTGGACCCAATAATTAATATAAGACTTCTAATTTAGGCTAATATAATATAATAGATAGTTTGAACAAGGGAGGATTATAAATCCTAACACCCCCCTTGAATCCTAACTTGGACAACTGTGGGCCCTGGAAACAAGGCCACAAGTCACCCAATATACAATCTAAAAGATAAAAAATGTTGCTTAATAAACTGAGGAAATAGGGGAAAACCTCATGGGACCCCCCCCCCCCTCAAAATAAGCAAGAAACAAGAAAAATACAAGCTATATTTAGAAGAAATAAGCGTCCTCCTTAGAAAAATAACTTGTCAAAACACTGCTGCAAAATTGAAAATCTATGCAACAATATGGTTCTTCTATGCAACATCATATTGAATTTGTGCATGTGAACCTCTCAATGTCCTTATGAACCAATAAATCTGTGTGTTTCTTATGGATGGAGAGGTGGAGAATGATCAATTTTATTCTTCCGTGGGCCAAGTGGTTGATCATTCGCTATCATCATGTATCACTTTCCTAGAACTTTGTTGCACCACTCTATAGGGAGAGAATCTGTGAGGGAAAGAGCCACATGCTCATTCTAATACTGGGACCTAGTTCTCCTTCTGTCTTCTACACCAGATTCCTAGCACCATCCCCAACTGCAGCAATGAGTTGTTGAGTCCATCTAGGATTAGGCCTTTGGTTTCGAATAGGTGTTGGATTTGCATCTAGAATCTCATGAGGTTCAGCCTCAATAACAAGATCATGCTGGAATTGATCCTCTTCATCTGAATATGAAACATATAGAAAATCGTCATCATCAAAAGGTAGTGGAAGAGTGGTTATACCTTCTTGTGCTTTGGATGGTGGTGCATCACACAACTGATCTTCTTCAAACTGAACACTCCGCTCAATGAAGCATTTCTTAGTTGCAACCTCCATCAACTTATATGCTTTTGCATCTTCTGCATATCCCAGTAGAATGCATTCACCACTTTGGGCTTGGAAGTCCTTCCTCTTGTCAAGTGGTATTCTAGACCAAGATTTGGAACCAAAAACTCTCAGATGAGAGACATTGGGCTTATTCCCATGAAGTGCTTTGAATGGAGTGGCCCTAATTACTGATTTATGAGGTACTCTATTATGCAAATATGAAGTGCAATTTACATATTCTTCTCAAAGAGAAGAAGGGATATTCTTGGCATGGAGAAGACACGTTGCCATCTCCTTTAGTGGTCTGTTCTTCCTCTTAGACACACCATTCTGTTGTGGTGTGTATGGAACTAAGTGTTCCATTCGAATTTCCTCTAATTCATAATAAAACTAAAAATATCCTTTGATGTACTCTCCTCCTTTATCAGATCTTATGGACTTGATCATTTTACTAAAACAATTCTCAACCATATCTTTAAAAACTTTAAAAATATCAAAACTTCTTATTTATGTTTCATAAAGTAAATCCAGCAATACCTAGAACCATCATCAATAAAGGTGAGAAAATACCTGCAACCATTAATGGATGTTGTAGGCATAGGTCCAACCACATAACTATGTATCAAATCAAGTATAAAGGAAACTTTATGTGCCTTCCCAACTTCATACCTATTCTCTGGATGCTTACCTACCAAAGCAACTAGAACATTCCATTAGAAGTTTGGATGAGAGGAAAACCTTGAACCATTTTATCATTGTGGAGTTGTTGGAGATATTTGAAAGTGATATTCCCAAATATCTCATGCCAAATCTTACTGGTGTTGTTGGCATGAGTCAATAAAGTTGTAGGAGGTGAGACAGGCAAGAAATGTGATAACTCATAATCTTTAGTAGAATGATTTGCAATACCTTTCACTATGAGCTTTCCAGTAGCTTTTTCTATGATCTCAACTGAACCTGAGTCGAATGTAACTCTCTTGGGAGATCCTGTATGGGTCATCTGATAAAAAGACAACAAATTCACTGCAAGGGAGGGCACATAGAGAACGTTTTTTAAGTCAACATGCTAGATTTTAACTGAACCTCTTCCTGCTGCTAGAATTTGGGAATCATCTCCCATCTGAATATTAGGGCCTTTTGATAGTGTGATGGTGGAGAAAGATTATTTGGAGGCAACCATGTGATTGGATTCTCCTAAATCAATTCTATATGTTGTTGAATGAATAAGTCTATCCTTCAAGGCATGACACCTTTTATCATCTTTTGGTTGTGGTCCATCATCTGACTTATGTTCTCTTTCTGGTAGAGCAATTTTATTCTGCTTGAGGAGGCAAGTCGGTTGGTCCACTTGCTTCTTCATACAAGAGTATTATAGATGAAAACCACTCATACAATAGGGACACATCTTCTTTTCAAAAAATTTCTTCTTCTTATAGCCCTAGGCTCCTTCAGAAGTCTTATGATTCTCTTTAGGATTCGAATCATATGCTTTAGGCTCCTTCCCCTTAGGTCTCCCTTTAACTTGTGCTTTGGTAGAGTCTATCACTAGCAAAGCTTGGTTTTTGGAAGTCTGGATGACTCCCATTTGGACCAACTTCTCTTGCTCCTATTTTAAGGACTCAACAAAGGAATCAAGTGAGGGCATCTTCCAATTGTCAACAGAAGCTCTTTTGGAATGGAAGATTGAGACAAATATAGAATACTTAGTACCTAGTTTTCTAAGTATGGAGAGTACATGCTGCTCATCTTTTCTTTCTATTCTGCACTATCTGCATTGAAGTGCAAGAGACTTGAATTTAGTAAAGAATTGTTGGATGGTCTCAAAACTGTCTGGATATGTGAGTGCATAGATAACTGAAAGCTTCATCTAAGCAGTTCATAAACTTGTTTTTCTTAGCTAGATGATGGGACTCAACCTGCCTTCCAAGTATTATCCTAAAGTAGACCTTTTTTTTTTTTACAATAATGGTTATGGGACTTTTAGTATTAAAAAATGGCTAAACGGCTGCCAATGGCCTTACAACAACATTTCCAGGTCCAACTACAACAATTACCCAGTAGTACGGAGCTAGTCGCTCCCTTTGCAAAATTCCTGTATTTAACTAAGCAAAGACTATAAACTGGAACAACATGCTGGATCAATCCATTCTAGTCTTGATGCTCCCTTTGCAAAATTCCTGTATTTAACTAAGCATAGACAGAGATTTCATAATGCTGCAAACAGAATATAAACTGGAACAGCATGCTGGATCAGTCCATTCTAGTCTAGAAGCACCCTTTGCTAATTCCTGTATTTAACTAAGCATAGACAGAGATTTCATAATGCTGCAAACAGAATATAAACTGGAACAGCATGTTGGATCAGTCCATTCTAGTCTTGATTTGATCCTGATCTTCTTCCAGGTTGTGATCTTCTTTCAGGCTTATTCCACATCGTGATCTTCTTCCAGATCGTGATCTTCATCCAGATCTTTGTTGGCGCTTCCTTCTCTACCAATCGAGGATCTGTGGGCACACTGCTTACTAAAGCATCTTAATACAGGATCGTGCTGCCTTCCCCTTCTGCTGCGTTGAAGAAACTCTACATATTCTTCATCATGCTTGAGCTGGGTTCTTTCCTCCTTGGTGGACTGCAATTGGAGCCAATTTGAAGCTTCAATACTGATAATTAGAGTCATGAGACGACCTGTATGATTTGAACACTTGATAGATGGAGTTTCAGTCAGTTTGTTGGCTTTAATAAGAGGACGCCCACTCTACAAAACCTCAAATATACCAGAGATCATAAAGACATCCTTCCTTTTAGAATTAACTGGACAAATGGTGATCCTTTCTATCCCATCAGCCATCAAGCTAAGGAATTGGATCATGATGCTCAATACCATTGATGAGGAGAGCTCCCTTGTTCAGGGAGGTACCAATGTTGGCTTCATGGTCCGCCCCTTGATTGAAGGTTCTGAGGACGTGATAAAACTTAATTTCATCAAAGTCTTTAAGATGATTTAAAACTTTCCGGAAGTAATGGGCCAGAACCATATTTTTAGGGGCCTTTTTTAGGTTTAACTCTTGTATAATGATGCTGGAATCCCCAATGACAATACATTTCTTGATGGAGAGCCTTCTATCCTAAGACAGACCCTGCCAGAGGGCTAAAATTTCTGCAATGTTGTTGGTATTCTGACCCAACCCCCAAGAAAAATTGAGAACAGTTTTCCTTGAGCTATCAAGTAAGACACCTCCACTTCCTGAATTTTCGGGATTCCCTTTCGAGGCCCCATCCACATGCAGCACATGCTTTTCCATCTAGGATCTCCACTTTATGAACTCTAGCTCTTCCAGCCTTATTTCCCAGGGAGTATGTTGCTTAGTGGTTTTATTGATTCTGGTAAGAAGGGAAGAGTCAAGATTATGAAACCAGCTGTAATCATCTTTGTCAGCAATTACTTCATTGTTGATGTTGGATTTTGAATTTGCCAGATCTCCCAGGAGCGCTTTCACCTTGAGAGCTACTTGGTGCGGAGACCTTGCCGTGTCCCTAAAAATCCTATTGTTTCTTTCCAGCCACAGCTTCCAGCAAAGGATTTTTGGAACCCACATCCAACATTGTTTTAAGAGCTTCAGCTTGGTGAAGGAGAAAGGGGCTACCTCAAGCCAATATGTAAACATCGTAGAAAGAGCAGGGGGAGGGGCTAAGTTCAACTGCCCAATAATGACAGTCCAGAGCTCTAAAGCAAAGGTGCAATTAAGGAAAATATGGTCATAGGATTCCTCGTGGCAGGCACATAACGAGCATCTTGAAGGCCCTTCCCATCCTCTTTTTTCTAAATTATCCCAGGTAAGGATGCTATCGTGCAGAAGAGACCAGCAGAAAATATCTATTTTGGGAAGGGAGGGGTGATTCCAAAGGTTTCTCCAGACAGAGGGGTCAGGGGCTGTCCAAGGGATAGCCAACAATGTTGAGTAACCAGCAGCCACTGAATAGTGACCGATCGAGGAGCCCCAGCCAAGTTTATCCTTATTTTTGGCCGAAAGTGGGGTGAAACCTTGAAGATCTTCCAAAAGGGACCGCACTTCATTTTCCAAGTTTTGAGGGAAAGCCCCCAAGTCCCATTTCTTCCAGGTATCGTCATTATTCCAAACTGAAAGGTCCCAAATGGTGGTTTGACTTACGGAGTGAAGCCAATTTTTAATGTTGGCCATCCCCTCCTGGTTCTGAAGAGAGGGCTGTCCTAAAAGAGAGTCATCCCAGAACTTGATTTTTTTCCCATTCCTCGGAATCCAGGTGAGATTGGAGGATATCAGGTTAATGGATTTCATGCAAAGAGAGAGAGGATGGGGGATCCTTTCCTGGTACAGGGGCACCATTCCAGGCATCTTTCCTTATGACCGAAGAAGTATTTGGTCCGAAGAGCTTTGGAGCTCCAGGTGGTTTTTCCACTTATCATTTTCCAGAGAATATTTCCTCCCAAGGCCACATTATGCATGGCCACATCTCTGATTTGCAGCCCTCCTTCCATCTTTGGAGCTTTGACCTTATCCCAACTGATAAGGTGCATTTTCCTGCCTTCACTTCTTCCCCCTTCCTAGAGAAATTTTCTTAAGAGTCTATCAATGTCTTTCACAATTCCTTTCGGGGCTAGGAGGATGGATGCTTGGTAGATAGGCATGACAGTAAGAACAGAGTTTATGAGGATAAGCTTCCCCACTTTGTTTAGCCAGTTGGTTCCCCAGGCCATGATCCTAGCCTTAAGCTTGTCCATCATTGGCATCCAAAGGCTGTTTCTTGAGGCTGTTTTAACAAGCGTAATTCTGAGATATTTGATGGAGTCCCACGTGGTGGTTCCATCCATTTCCAGAACCCTGGAAATGTCAATAATTTCAATAGGAGGGCAGTTCCAGCCGTATATTTTTCTTTTCCTCAGGCTGATTTCACTGCCAGAAATTTCTTTATAAGCATCCAGCTCCCTCTTGAAATCTCTCACTGTGGAGAGAAAGGCATGGCCCAAGAGGAGGGTGTCATCGGTGAACTAAGCGTGATTAATTCTTTTAGCTCTCGGAGAGATCATAAGACCTATCAGCGATCTCTGCTGAAGACTCTTGTCTAGTTGGAAACTAAGGACCGAAGCTTGAAGGGTGTAGAGAAAAGGGGATAAGGGGAAACCCTGTCTAATCCCCTTAGTGGCTTGGAAGAAGTCTGCAGGCCTTCCATTAACCATAGGGGTGATCCAGGGCCCTGAAATGCAAGCTTTGATCCAACTAATCAACTGAGGATGAAACCCCATCTTGTGCATCACAGTAAAAAGAAAGTTTAGCCGGACTCTATCAAAAGCATTAGCAAGATCCAGTTTGACTATCATACCTTTCTCCTTTCTTTGGCAGCTCGAGTGAATTGCTTCTTGCACCAAGATAATGTTGTCTTGAATATGTCTACCTTGAATGAAGCCTCCCTGGTTCTCCAGAATGATCTTGGGAAGTTTTTTTTTTTATTCTGTTTGTATGACTTTAGTGATGATTTGGTATCCAGTATTGCAGAGCGAGATGGGCCGGAATTTGATGAAGTTTTGAGCCCCTTTCTCTTTGGGAATTAGAGCTAGAAAGGAGGATTTGGTGCTCCTACCTATTTTATTGCAATTCTGAGATTTTCTCACCATTTTGACCAGGTCTTTTTGGATAATGTCCCAGCAGGCTATGAAGAATCTAGCTGTGAATCCGTCAGGCCCGGGAGCTTTGTCAGGATTCATCCCATGAATAGATTTTCTTATCTCTTCAGAAGTTATAGGAGCCGTCATCATCCTGTTATCTTCTTCTTTAACCAGCGTGGGGACTGCTGAGAGCAGATAGTGATCTTGCCTTGGAGGAATCGCGTTCTCTTTAGTGTACATATTTTTAAAGTGCAAGTGCACTGCTTGCTTTATTTCATCCATTTTATTGAAGGTTTGCCCCTGGAAATGGATCTGTCTGATAGTATTGTGGTTCTTTCGGCACTCAGCTTGTTTGTGGAAGAAAGAAGTGTTCTTATTGCCTGCTTGGAGCCAGGTACTACGAGATTTAATTCACCAGTATTCTTCCTCTCTTCTCAGAGCTTTGTGAAGCTCCTTTTGCAAATCGATCTCAGCGTTTAGCAAATCTAGCGTGGCTGGTGCAGCCTCCATTTGAAGCTGATGTTTTTCTAACACCCTTTGAGCTTTTTTCCTTTCCAGGATGGGGGAAGGTAGAGTCTTTGCCCAATTTTTCAGTTCAGCTTTGAGCCTTCTCAGCTTTTCTTCCCAAATGAAGAAAGGAGAGCCCGAAACATTCTTTTTCCAGGATGCTGAGACCAAATCATGGAATCCCTCCATTGAAACCCAAAGGGGGATAAATTGGAATGGGATCGGGCCCATGTTTTCACCTGTGGATAGAGTGAGTGAGATAGGCTTATGGTCCGATGTGCATGCTTGGAGAATTTCAAAGGAAGCGAAGAGGCCCAGCGTGAGGAAAGAAGAATGAACTAGGAACCGGTCCAGCCACGCTGAGATGTGCCCCGGTCCCACTCTTTTATTGGACCAGGTGAATTTGCCGGAGGTGGGTTTGATATCATCCAGATCCCAGTCCAGCATGATGTCTTCAACCCATTCCCTTGCCGGATCTCTTACAGGAGAGCCTCCTTTCTTTTCCCAACGGGCGAGAGTGACATTCATATCACCGGAAAGTACAAGATTTTCATGATTATTAGATGCTAGGAAAGAATTCAGCGTTTCCCAGGATTCTTTTTTTTCCCCAAGAAGGACCGGGGCATAGATATTAACCAGGCTTACCATTTGTCCCGATTCTTTGTGCAACAATTTCGTGAACAACCAGTGAGTGGTTCTGTATTCATCAAGGAGAGCGAGCAAAGAGAAATTCCAGAAGGTGCCTATCCCTCCTGAAGATCCCCTAGCGCTTACGGCTCTACCTTCTCCTTTCTTCCAAAAAATTTTTCTAGCCTGGATGGTCTCAAGCTCCTCCATTTTCATCTCCTAGATCAGAAGTACATTTGGGGAAGACATTCTTACTATATCTTTGACTGCTTCTTCTTTGGATTTACTTCCCAGCCCTCTGCAGTTCCAGGAGACGTATTGCATTTAGGAACCGGAGGGGGGGGTGTGTGGCTCCTTTCGAAGCCTTACCTTTTTTTGTGGATCTAGTTTCAATCATATCCGGAATGGTTTGCTGAAGCCCTGCTGTTACGTCCCTATAATATTTCTCCTCTCTTTTTTTCCTCTCTGGCTTCCTTCCTCTTGGGACCTTCTCAAGGGTTCCAACTGAGTTGCTGGTCTCTGTAGCCCCCCCATCTGAATCCGCTCCAGTTTCGGTGCCCAGAGAGATGTGTTCCTCATCAGATTTTGAAGGGTCTTCTGCTTGATGCGTTCCATTGACAGGTCTTGGACTTCCTGAGGGGACTGGGGATTGAGAGGCTATATCGATGGGGTCTTTGCCAGATTCCTTTGATTGACCTGCAACTTCTTTTATTGGCTCCTGTGGAGGGCTTGGGTTTGAGGCTGATGGGTGGTTCACCTGCACATTCTTTTTTGTACCTGCTTTTGTTTTCTTAACCTTTTTCCATCCTTCAACATCTTCCTTTTCAGCTATTTGGTTCTTTGGGCAGTTTCTCTGAAAATGCCCATGCTCTTGACATGTTCTGCATTTGAAGGGTAAGTGCTCATAGTCAACTTTTTGGTAATGGGACCAGGATCTGAGAGATATCTTCATGGCCTCCGGGAGACCTGCCTCCAGGTCAACTTCCACACATATTCTAGCACAGTTGTAAATGGATTTATTGTTTGCTCTATCAACAAATTTACCTATTCCATTCCCTATCTTCTGAAGAGCTTCATAATTCCAGCAATGGACTGGCAGATTGGGAAACCTAACCCACACAGGCACCTCCTTAGGCAATTCCACCGTGGGGTCGAAATTCAGGGTCCAGCGGTTCAGGTACAACCCCTGGGTACCCATAAAATATGGCCCATTTCTGAATATGAGATCTTTGTCTTCCTTGTTTATAAACTCAAATAGGAAGAAGCCACTGCTTAATGGGTAATAGGTGACTCCTTTTTTGAGGTGGGGCTTCCAGTTTCTTTGGATCCAATCATCTGTTGTTTTTGCTGAGGGCCATAATCCCATGAACTGGCCAACCAGACCTCTCTCGGAGAGAGCAAGAGCTATTTTTACTGACTGTGTCTCCGGCAAAGCGATTTCTGGTATTTCTTCAAGATTTTTAATGAATTTAGGGACTGAAAGGGAGGATTTGCGCTTTCCTACACTGGCTATTAGCCTCCTGAAAGCATCCTCATTAGAGATCGGAGGGGGAGGGTCCGTATCCCCACCCCCAGGGGCGGCCATGGCCGAGAAGCTGCGCTCCTGAATGCTCCTAACCCTAGCGTGCTCCTCACGTTGTGCTCCTCGTGGTCTCAATCTTATCTCTATTCTGAAGTAGACCTTGTTGCACAATGATACTTGCATATATTCCCTCCAATCAACATAATTGAAGGGTGTTAGGATTCGAGGTGTAGAAGGTTGAGAATCCATAATTCTCTTGTTGGAAAAGACAATATATTCACACAATCTACGTAGCACTTGTATAATTTCACTACAAAACCAAAATCATTCGAACTTGTTAGAATCAAGACTTCCCTCTAGACATGCACACTTTCTTAGGGTCTGTCACACCCACACCACCACTCTGAATAAATTCAAAGGAAGCAAGGAACTCTTTGTGGGACTTTTGTGGAAACACAACTGCTTATGGTGTGTAATGGAGAGTAGACAAACTTGAAGCTTTCCTAAAATGGCTCTGATACCATATTAGAATTGTTGTTCCATTATATCATCAAGCAATGAGTGCAATCAGATTCTTAAGTATTATGCATTGAAGGAGAATGAAAAATATATATTGAACAAATCAAATCTCACAGGAAACAAACATGTATTGCTCAGTTAATTACAATATCATCTTCATTACAATATCCGGTGTTACAATAGTGTTACATAAGGAAGAATTAAAATAATTAGGGATGAATTTGAATCTACCACTGGATCTAATTGTATGTCACTGCATGGCTAACTAAATATGTCTAAATCACTATCGAAGCTGACTAGCTAAGCTCCAGTTGTCTAATTCAGTATCTCAATCAATAATAATCAGTTAAACTAGTCTAATTGAGGTGGTAGGTAAGAAGTTGGTGAGAAGTAGGTGAGAAGTAGGTGAGAATAGGCACCTATCCACATGCATCCATGTAAAGGATGGCGCTAACTGAACTGGAGCACAACTAATTGAATGTAACTGAAGCATAACTAAGCTTAACTAGTTACCAACTGCCAACAACTGAAGGATGTTGGTGTCGGGACTCCCAATGGATCCTAAAATGTATGGATTAGTCTAAGAGGTGCCTAAATAGATGCATGAAAGTGAAATCAGTCTCTGTTAAGCTCTATTGGTGTTCCCCACACTCTAGTGACTGGTGCATGTGGCCCCATTAGGATAAGCGGACCCAGTGGTACTAGTGGACCCAATAATTAATACAAGACTCCTAAGTTAGGCTAATATAATCTAATAGACAGTTCAGAAAAGGGAGGACTATAAATCTTAACAATTTGAACCTCTCCACCTTCTTCCAATCCAATGATAAATATGAGAAGAAATGGTGTTAGTTTTGCATCCAATCTTGCTTCTTTCAAACCCCTTTGATAGTATGAAAGGGTTGAACTTGGGATGTCATGCCTAGGGCCTTCTTGAGACCATACAATGGATTCCTAAAATTTCATTTCAAGAGAGAATCATTGTACCCCTTAGTCTTTTCCATGTGGATTTTCTTCCCAATTTGTTGATTTGAGTGGCATGGTCCAATGTCTCATTGTTCTTTAGTGAGAAGTGTTAGGTTAAAAGGAGCATCATTAAATAAAAATATGCGAGAAAATAAACATTGCAAGCAACATTCAAGATAGACACACAATATACCCTAAAAACCCCATGCGGGGAAAACCAGCACCAATCAAGATCTTCATTACATGGCAAAAATCGGCCATCCGGGCCAAATGAGCTAGCCACCTCTCACCTCCAGGACACTATACAATGGAGACTCCTCAAGCCTTATAAAGGCTTAATCACATGCAATACCATGGGACAATACCATGGGCTACAACAAACCATGTGCCCAAACCATGTGCTAGACCTAACCAACTTTGACTCGATCTCAAGTCAAGGTTAACCCTAACAAGAATAATTGTTGATCAGACCTTACTATCATGAAGCATCTCTCTTGGAGTTTGTAGCACCTATATGTGAGAAGTGGGTTTGCTTGACATAGCGCAAGACTCTCATTCTAAAACTAAGATCTTGTTCTTCTCTTGTCAGATGACTCTCTAGTCATGTTCCCATCAACCTCAATAACCCTTTGAGACCATTTAGGCCTAGGATTAGCAGTAGGGACTGGATATGGATTTGGATCTAATTGAACTTAATCTTCATTTCCAAAAATTGATTCAAATTGATCCTCTACTTCATATTATGAATGTGAAACATTAATGGAATCATTATCATATGCACAAAGGTTTAGGTAGAATGAATTTACCTTCCCTTTCAAATGGCATCTGACAGTGCACTGGATCTGAGTATGGAAGAAAGTGTGAGAATTCATATGCCTTAGAGGCATGGTTTGTAAAACCTTTTTCTATCAACTTCCCAATTGAGATATCTGAGATATCCACTGATTTAGGACCAAATACAACTCATTTTGTTGAGCCTATATGAGTCATATAATATACAAGAAACAAATGTTTTGCTAAGGAGGGCACATGGAGGACATTCTTGAACACTCCATGCTCTAATTTGATTGAACCCTTCCCTTCATCTTGGATTTGAGTGTCATCTCCCATGTGAATACTTGGACCATCAATAAGTTGTAATGAAGAGAATGATTCGTTGGATGCAACCATGTGATTGGAGGCTCTTGAATCAATGAGGAAAGCACGAGATTTTAAAAATCCAGCCTTCAGTGCATGACATATCTGTTGATGTATTTGTAACTTTTGAATGTATTCACTTGTATATATTATACTTCATTTCATTGTACCCTAATGTTCCTATTGGGAGAATCATTAATATAATCAAGTCATGTAAATTCATATAGGTTAACCCTCCTTTGTAAGTCAGGGCAATAGTCCCCACAATTGAGGGGTACTAGGGTTATTAGAATCTCCTAGTGAGGTCGGCACTGGTAAGTAATTATCAAGTGAAAAAATAGTATAAATAGAGAGTGAGCCTCTCTATTTGAAACACACACTCACTCAACTGTATCACATGAGTGAGAGAAGAGGAGCTTGCACAAGTGAGAGAGAGAACATTTCCATTGGTGCTCATTCTATCTCTAAGGAAGTTGTGGGGTTTTCTCCTTTATGGTTTCCTCGAGGAAAACTCTTTGTGTCTCTTGTCTCTTGTGATTATTGTTGTGCATGTTATTCTCTCAGACAATATCCTAAGATCATATTGCTTAAATGATAAAAATCTAACATGGTATCAAAGCTAACCTTAGAAGAAGACACTATGCAGCCGCAGAAGCTAGGGATTATTACTTTTGGGTCTCTCTCCATAGATCATCAGCAAAATGAGGCTGAGATAACTCTCCATTGAAGGGTGCATCTTTCTGTCGAAGCAGAATCTGATTCTAAGCATTTTCAGTTTTTGACCTACCACTACAGTGGGAAATTAAGGATTTCCACAGAAGTGAAATGTTTGATTGAGCCTAGCATATGATTTCTCTCCTCCTCAAAATCTAATTTTAGAGATCAAGATCGAAGTTTTTGGTTGGGTAGAACTCTAGGAAAGTCAAACCCTAATTTTCCCCTAAACCAAAAAACCAGCACTATAGAAGATCAACTCCAGATCCAGTTTTAACATTCCAAATTGGTAAGATCTAAATATTTTGTATTTACATTTGAGGTTCTCAGTCAAGATGTCTCATCACACCAAGTTTGATGAATAGCTTGAATGAGATGAAAACTTCTGAGCATGGAAGTATAGGATCTCACTGGTTCTTGAAGAAAATGAATTGGACACCTACATAAGTGGAGAGGTTCTAGTTCCAGAGGGAGATGAGGCTAAGGCCTTACACAAGAAGAACTTGGTCAAAGCCAAGAGGATTATTGTTGATTCAATCAAGGATCACCTTATACCACAGGTTTCTTCCATAAAGACACCTAAAGAGATGTTTGATTCCTTGACCAATCTATTTGAAGGGAAGAACATAAATCAGAAGATGACTTTGATAAATCAGTTGAAGAATTTAAAGATCCAGAATTCAGAGACCGTATAGTGGTAATTTACAAGGGTCTCTCAAATCAAAGAAGAACTTGAAGCAGTGGATGAAGAAGTAGAGAATGCAGAAATTGTGATGACCACCTTGAATAGTCTCCCTAGGTCATGGGACTCCTTAATTCAAGGGATTTGTGCTATAAGAAAGCTAATCACTTTCAGTAGGATGTGGGAGGAATTCTCACAAGAAGAATCTTGGATAGTAGCTTGAGAAGAAAATATGGGAAATGAATATCAAGCTCTCACATCACACACCAAGAAAATCATAAGGGACTACCATCATCGAAATGGTAAGCATTCTCACTAGAATTGGAAAAATAATCCTAGAAGATATAGAAAAGATCTATCCAAAATTAGATGTTATACATGTGACAAGAAAGAACACCTTGCCAGAGAGTGTCCTAGAAACAAAGGTGGCTATCACAAGAAGAAGGGAAACAAAAGAAGACATCATGCTCACACTGCAGAGGATGATGCACCTCCCAGAAAGAGAGTCAAAGAAGAAAGTGAAGACTCTTCAAGTGATGAAGAATATGTTTTAATCTCTGCTCTCACGGGAACTGTCACACATGGAAGAAATGATTGGCTCATAGATAGTGGGGATTCCAAGCATATGATGGGATTCAAAGAATCCTTTGTGAAACTATTTGAACATGAGTCACCCCACAAAGTGAAACTTGGGGATGACTACCAGTATCCCATAAAATTTAGTGGTGAATCCTCCTATAAGCTAGACTCTGGAAAGTCTATGAATATGAAGGATGCCTTGTTTGTACGAGGACTAAAGAAGAAACTTCTTTCCATCTCTGCATGTTAGATTTTTAACATTAAGCTAGCATTATATTAGGATCTTTAACTAAGAGAATAACAAGCACAACAATCAAACACAAGAGACAATGGACACAGTGTTTTTCCTCGAGGAAACCATAAATGGAGAAAAACCCACAACTTCCTCAAGGATAGAATCAACACCAAAAGTAAAACCCCAAAAAATAAGATGATCTCCCGACAGCAGTAACCTCTTTCTTCCTAGCCCCAGTGTCTTCTTCTTCCTCAGCTATGTGCTATAACTGAGTGTGAGTGAGTGTGTGATAAATAGAGAGGCTAGCTCTCTATTTATACTAATTCCTGACTTGACAAAACCCTACTAGGGTCGACTTCACTAGGTGAGTCTAACAACCCTAGTGCCTTGAAATTGTGGGGACTTTAACCCTTGACCAATAGGAGGGTTACCCACAATGACTTGACATGAATTTTTTACATTATAGAAACTCCCAATCAGAACATCGGGGCATGACATGAATCAATTACATTACAGACACATCTCGAAATAAACATTGGGCTACAATACATAAGATACATAAGTGAATACATTCCGAAGTTACAATTACATCAACACTCCCTCTTAACTAGGAAGGTATTCTCTCGACACAATTTATCAGCACAAGTATTCTTCTATGTATCATCTGGATCATCCTCGAGTTCTAGTCATCTTCAATTTGTCTTCATCTTCAAGTCATCTTCATCTGGATCTGGATCATCACTGGATTTGGATCATCACTGGATCTAGATCATCACTAGATCTGGATTATCACTACTGGATCATCATCATTGAAATCATCACAAGTGCTATCTCATGATTCTTCTCATCACAGGAATTTCTACAGAGCCAGCCCTTTTTCATGTTGGGTGTAGTCCTAGCCTCCATGTAGGTCTTCTTCAGCGCTTATATTTGACCCTAAGTCAGAATGGCCCATCCTGTTGGAGACATTTACCACCATACACACTCTTTTTGGTCAAATTGGCCTAGTTAAACCACTATCCTAAGTATTATTGACATTAATTGACATTAGTGGAGCATTAAATGTCATCATCCAGTCTCACCCACGACTACCTTCAGTCAAGGAGGCTAACTTAGCCTTCTCCTACATTCAGGGAGGCTAACTGGAGCACTCTGGGGGTGATCTGAGTGATATTAATGCACCTAATTGCTAACTGGTGGTTACAATAAGTTAAACAGGTCAGTTAAGGCGCCTCCTCTCATTAAATATATTATTTAATGATTATTTAATGAACTGGAGTCAACAGGGCCGCCTCCACGAACTTTTGATGTGTAGTTCAACTTCATTTAATCTCATCGGGGTTCATTGGAGTCAGTTTAGTGCTACCTCTTGATGGTTGGTGAGCTGTGACATGTGTCTGATCTCTTTCAGTTGAGACTCAGTAATTTATTGCACTCCAACTTCAGTTAGGGTTAGTTGACTCAATTAGGGTTTTGATTAGTGGTTAACTGAGTGTGAACCATGGCTTATAGTCAGTTACGCTAGACTCACTCATTCAATTTGAATGACCTCCTAAGGAATTCGAATTGTCTCTTCATTCATGCTTGTACCATCACAATGTAATTGTAATTATTCGTTCTTTATTGAATATTGAGCGGCTACTATTCCTGTAGACTGATTACACCATTTCATGAGTTATTTGTTGATTAATTCTTGATGAGATTGATTCTTTGTTCCTAGATCAATAGACAATATTAATATGGTATCAAATCTTACGGTGGGCCGAAGCTCTATCTCTCAAAAACAAGCTTTTTGATAGATTTCTGCATGAAAATTGAGCAATAGTTCAAAAATCCAGCACTGCACCAAAAGCCAAGGCTTACCACTTAATAACCCTAGTCCCAGACTGAGCTTTCTTGGTAACTGACCAGGTGGCATCAGCCCTTATATCTCATCAAGTAGGAACCAATCCCTCAATCACATCAAAATGGCCATGCGCTCACATCTGATCATGTAAGACTACATCTTACAGTCGTATCAGAAAGGCCCTTAGTCCCAAACTGAGTATTCCTGGTAACTGACCAAGCACCTCCATTCCAAGAATGGCAGCAACCCTTATATATGATCATGTAGGAACCAATCCTACAGTCATATCAGAATGGATCAGCACTCAGATCTGACATGGAAGGAACCAATCCTCTCACCATGACAGAATGGCTCAACCCTTACATCTGACCATGGAAGGAACCAATCCTCTCACCATGTCAAAATGGCTCATGGACTCATCACTTCCCCTTGGAAAGAACCTCGATCTGGATAACACAAATATTCTCCCTGAAGTACTCAAACTTCATTATGGCCAATGGCTTCATCAACACATCATCTATCTGTTCGTCCGTCACAACATACCGGATCTTCACTACTCCCCTATGCACCATATCCCTAATATAGTGATACTTGATATCGATATGCTTCGACTTGTCATGGAACACAAGGTTCTTCGAAAACTTCACACAACTTCGGTTGTTGCAATATATACAAGTAGCATCCAACTGTAGATCAAATAGATCAGATAGTAGCTTCTTGAGCCATACTGTCTCACAACTAGCTGAACAAGCTGCAACATACTCTGCTTCAGCTGTACTCATTGCCACACAGGATTGCTTCCTACTAAACCAAGAGATCACACCTGATCCCATACTAAAGCAACCCCCTAAAGTGCTCTTCCTATTGATGGCATTGCCTGCCCAATATGAATCAACATAACCCTCCAGGTTAATATTCTGACTCGCCTCATACTTGAGCCCATAATCAATTGTACCCCTTAGGTACCTCAGAATATGCTTTGCAGTAGTCAAGTGAACATGTCTCGGATCTATCAAGAACATGTTCACAGCAAAGCAAATATTTGGTCTTGTGTTCATCAGGTACATAAAGGACCCAATCATCTGACAATACATTGTAGCATCAATTGCTTTTGATGAAGCATCACTCAATAGCTTTAGGTTCGATGCCATAGGTGTGGTCATGTCCTTGCAATCCATCATCCCAAACCTCTTCAGGATCTCTACTACATACTTCCCTTGTCCGAGGGAGATTCCATCTGCATTCTGCCACACCTCCATGCCTAGAAAATAATGCATCATACCCAAGTCCTTCATTTCGAACTCAGCAGCAAGATTTCTCTTCATATCAACAATCAACCCATCCATACTTGTTACAAACAGATCATCTACATATAGTAGGAGCATCACTGGGTTGCCACCTTCAACCTTGTATAAAGGTTGGAATCTTCTTTACTCTTAGTAAATCCCAAACTGGATAGAAAGCTGTCAATTCTACCGTACCATTTCCTGGGTGCCTGTTTCAAACCATACAGATCTTTCTTCAATCTACATACATGAGACTCCCTGTCATGTGTCTCAAAACCGAAAGCAGTCTTGACATCCATCTGTTGTATCTTCCATCTCATCACTGCAGCCAGAGCAAGTGCTAATCTGATGGAAGTGTATCTGGATATAGGTGAAAAAATTTCTTCATAATATATTCCTTCTTTCTGGGAGAAACCACGAGCAACAAATCTTGCTTTATATTTTTCTATGCTACTGTCTGCAACATGCTTGATCTTGTAGATCCATTTGGAAGTTACAACAGACTTCCTTTTTGGTCTTGGGACAACATCCCAAACATCATTCTTCATGATCAATTGATACTCTTCGATCATAGCATCCTTCCATTCTTTCTGTTTTGTCGCTTCTTCTGTCACGTCCCCATCCCTTCCGACTGGAGAAGAGGATGCGACCATGGTGTTAGCCATCCGGGCTACCAGCCCCATGAACATGTACATGAATAAAAATGCTCAAACAGAATGTGTTGAAATAGACATGCACAGATGCAATTATTTATCATACATAGAAGAAGCAACATTCATTCATACAAGCATTCATTCGACATGTTCATCATAATAATTAATAGTAAATATGATTGCAGAAGCAAAATGGACAAGATTACTTATCTTATAAATAATGCGTCCCGCAACTAGCTACGTCGCTGCAACGTTCCACCCAACCATAGGCCAGCGTGCTCCTTAATCTCTCAGCAATGCTGCCACACTCGAGCTGGGCATGATTCTCCAAGGAATAAGGGAACAAGCAGGCTTACACATAGCCAAGGATACACAAAACACAGCCAAGCCAACACAGTTGGGTTTATTAGGCCATCAAGGAGTTGGGAAAGGCTAAATGCTAAGCTGGTGAGCTCATTTCAGAGCTAGGAACACCTACACTAGAACTAGCCTGACTTATAAGACACCCACACACACCCAACACAAGGAATCAGTCCCTTCTCTGCTACACAGTCCCTCAGGCCCTGCATTCCCTTCCAGTGCTATTCAGGGGTTGTGGAGAAGAAATCCAAACCTCTAGCTGTATCTGTGTGGTTTCCAAACACACTAGGTTTATCAAGCAAACCAAGCCAACATCCCTGCTCCCAACACAGTCCGAAGACCAACCATTGCATGCATGCAATCAACTAGCGATTACAGCTTAATAGGGAAAACAATTCTTGAGTCATTCTTGGCCCTATCGTGGCAAAAATGACTCTCAAGCAAATTTACAACAGTCCCCAAAATGTAAAGAAGACCACGGCAAACACAGCCAACAATGTGGGGACAAATCAGTGACCTGATCTGAACAGTGAAGTCACCAAGGAGCTTACACAGTCTGAGGATGGAAAGAAAACCAATTCGTAGCTGTTTGGAGGAAAAACATATGTACATACCACAATTGGTGAGAAAAACATGCACACGACCGAAAACGCGAATGGACCATCACAGGGAACTCGTGGATGAAAACGCACAGCTCCCAGCTCACTGGTTGAGCCCCAAAACAGAAGAATACCTGTGTGCAAGGATAATGGACAGAGTATGGTCCCTGCGTGAGGACGAACAACCTACATAGAGGACGCGAATTGCAATGCGTGGGTGTTCAGCACAGACATGGAGAGAATAATGAAGGGTGTATTCATTTTCCTACCCATCGTGAGGTTCATCACTGGTGGAGTATGCGGGTAGGCAAGGACTGACAGTCCTACCACCCCACTCCCAAAAACAATAACTGCCATAACTTTCCCCAGCTACCAGCAGAATTTATTAATGGAGGTGGTTGGGTAAACAAAGAAAAGTGACACATGGATTTTTACCTCATTGCCCAAGGTTTGACAATTCCCCCCACACCCTTATCCTTGTGAAAATCATGCCCCTTTCGATTTAGTTGCCGTGAACATAGCTGGTCGGGTTCATTTTAATTATGGATGCATATTTACATGATGATAAGCTCAAAACGTATGCCGCGTGCCCCGACATACAATCGGTGACAAATTTAAATCCCAAAACATTGCATAACCGATCAATGGTGGGGCCTTGGCCTTTAGCTCCACACCATGATCATTTACAATATATACATCATATACATCTAATGCAACGGGTTCAAAACCTAGGCATTACATCTTCATAGTTGGAAGGTTCTTTATCGATGAAATCACATAATAATGCTACATATACGGAGCAGGACCTTGTCCTCTTTATTTCTCTATGATTCTCTTCTGGAGCCCCATATCTTTCTGCACCTTGGATAGCTTCTCGTACCCAAGCAAGTTTCCTCTTATGAGGATTCTTCTCATGAGGTGGATCTACAGGGTCTTGAGGTTCTTCAAATTCTTGATCTTCTTCTTGAGTTTATTCGTTCATGGTTGTATCATGAATTCTGGGTGCTTCTGCTTCTTCAGGTTCTTCAGCAGGTCTCTTTCTGTATTTGTTATAAGCTAAGTATTCATCAAATGTCACATCCCTGCTAATGTCAATATTCTTAAATCCTGGGAAGTATATTCTGTAAGCCTTCAATATTTCAGAGTGTCCCACAAATATACGCTTCTTTCTTGAAGGATCTAATTTTGTCCACTTCTCTTTTGGAATGTGTATGTACACTAGATAGATGAATATTCATAGATGGCTAACTTCTGGTTTCTTGCCAGAAAATACTTCTTCAGGTGTCTTATTCTCGAGTAGTCTATGTAGAGTACGTTTCTATACATACACCACTGTTCTGGCAGCCTCTGCCCATAAATGCATAGGAAGATCTTGATCATGAAGCATAGCTCTTGCAACTTCCGTGATAGTTCTTTTCTTCCTTTCTGCAATCCCATTTTATTGTGGATTATATGGAGTGGACAACTTCCTCTTAATCCTTGAGTCTTTGCATAACTATTTGAATTCATTTGATGTGAATTCTCCGCCATTATCTGATCGAAAGGTCTTGATCTTCTTTTCTGTGTGGTTCTCGATCAAGGATTTGAATTCCTTGAACTTGCTGAAAAATTCATCTTTGTTCTTCATGAAGTAAATCCATGTCTTCCTAGAAAAGTCATCAATGAAAGAAACATAGTATACATACCCACTTAGTGAACTTGATGACATTGGTCCGCATACATCGGAGTGGATGATTTCCAAGATTCCTTTTGCTTTGCTCTCGCTACTTGGAAAAGTCTTCTTTGTATTCTTTCCTTTCGCACATCCTTTGCAGACTCCATCATGTTTTGCTTGTATTTCTGGAAGACCTTCGACAACTTTGCTTGCAAGTGGTAGTGCTCTGTAATGCACATGTGCAAGCCTTCTATGCCAAATCTCATTTGGCTCTTCTGTTTCATGGATCAAGGCTTGTTCTGGATGGCCCTCCAATTTGTACAGATCTCCCTCTTGTTCCCCAATTACTACTGCATCATCGAAGGTCTTTCCTTTTGGACACATGAGAACTTGGCCATCTACAAATGCAACCCTCATGCCTTTTGCATCTAATGTAGATATGGAGAAGAAGTTCTTCTTGAGTCCCAGTACAAACAATACATCCTTCATCTTCATGGACTTTCCAGAGTCTAGCTTATAGGAGGATTCCCCACTACCTTTTATTGGATACTGCTAGTCATCTTCGAGCTTCACCTTGTGAGGTGATTCATATTCCGATAGTCTCACAAAAGACTCTTTGAATCTCGTCATATGTTTGGAATCCCCACTGTCTATAAGCCAATCATTGCTTCCATGTGTGATGTTTCCTATGAGAGCGGAAATCAAAACATATTCTTCATCACTTGAAGAATCATCACTTTCTTGCTTGTTTCTCTTTGAGGAAGGTTCATCATCTTCTGCAGCATGAGCATGATGTCTTCTCTTGTTGTTTTTCTTCTTGTGAGGGTTTCTTTTTCTTTTAGGACAATCTCTGGCAAAGTGTCATATTTCATCACAAGTATAACATCTGAGTTGAGATTTCTTATAGGAAAAGTGCTTACCTTTAGAATGATTATGATGATGGTCCCTTCTGGGTTTCTTGGATTGAACTATGAGAGATTAATATTCACTTCCCATATTTTCTTCTCAAGCTGCTATCTAAGCTTCTTCTTGTGAGGATTCTTCCCAAAGTATGCTGAACTTGAATAACTTCTTTCTGGCACAGATCCCTTGAATGAAAGAGTCCCATGTCCTGGGGAGACCATTCAAGGTGGTCATTACAATCTCAGCATTTTCCACTTCTTCATTTCCCGCAATCTAGTTGTTCCTTGATATGAAAGACTGTTGTGAAGTAAGACTAGATGGTCTCTGCATTCTGAATCTTCACATTCTTCAATTGGTTCCTCAAATTCATTTTCATGTTTATGTTCTTTTTTTAATACTGTTTGGTTAGGGCATCAAACATAGCTTTAGGTGTCTTTAGGGAGGACACTTGTGGTATGAGGTGATCCTTGATTGAATCAACAATAATCCTCTTTGCCATAACCAACTTCTTCTTTTGTAAAGCCTTATCCTCATCTCCCTCTAGAACTGGAACCTCCTCACTGATATAGGAGTCCAACTCATTTTCTTCCAGGACCAGGGAGATCCTATATTTCCAGGCTTGGAAGTTATCAGCTCCCTCAATCTTTTCATCAAGCTTGGTATGATCAGACATCTTAACTGAGAACCTCAAATGGAAATACAAAAGATTTAGATATTACCAGGTCAAGATGTCGGATCTGGATTTGGAGCTGAATTTCTGTGTGCTTGTTCAGGAGCATATTAGGGTTTTGCTTTTCTGGAGTTCTGTCCAACCAAATGATTTGAACTTGATCTCTAACTTTTATTTTGAGGAGGAGATCAGTCTAGGCCTCGGCTCACTGAAAAATTCCACTTCTGTGAAAATCCCTAATTTCCAGCAGTAGTGTCGGGTCCAAAAATGAAAAACCTTAGAATTGGATTCTGCTTCAACAGAAAGATGCGCCCTAGGGAGGAGAGTTATTCCAACCTTATTTTGCTGAAAATATGTGGAGAGAGATCCACAAAGTAGGAAGCCCTAGTTCCTGTAGCTGCATAGTGTCTTCTTCTCAAGTTAGCTCGGATACCATGTTAGATTTTTAACATTAAGCTAGTGTTATATTAGGATATTTAACTAAGAGAATAACAAGCACATCAATCAAACACAAGAGAAAATGAACACAGTGTTTTTCCTCAGGGAAACCATAAATGGATAAAACCCTACAAATTCCTTAGAGATAGAATCGGCACCAAAAGTAAAACCCCAAAACAGTAAGATGATCTCTCGACAGCAATAACCTCTTTCTTCCTAGCCCCAGTGTCTTCTTCTTCCTCAGCTATGCGCTACAACTGAGTGTGAGCGAGTGTGTGATAAATAGAGATGCTAGCTCTCTATTTATACTAATTCTTGACTTGAAAAAACCCTACTAGGGCCGACTTCATTAAGTGAGTCTAACAACCCTAGTGCCCCGGAACTGCGGGGACTTTAACCCTTGACCAAAAGGAGGGTTATCCACAATGACTTGAAATGACTTGTTTACATTATAGAAACTCTCAATCAGAACATCAGGGCATGAACAAGGATGATTTTAGGGGCGAATTATAGCCCATTGGCGAATTTTAAGGGGTGCCCAAAAAAATATGGGCGAATTTTTAATATTAAAATGGTTTTTTTTAATTTAATAAATTAGGCCATATTTTATTTTATATATAATTTCCCTTGACTAAATAGCCCGCGCGATTAACCTATGAAAATTCATAAAACCTAATTTCGCCAAGCCGTCGAAGGGAAAATCGTGACATTCACCCCGATTTCTTCGGTAATGGAGGTGAAATCGCCAAAAATTTACAGTTTTGGAGGATAAATGAAGACGATTCGCCCAAATTTATGGTAGATGGGTTAAAAATTTGGTATTTCACCCCATAGGCCCGATCCTTCCTCCACGCATGAGGATAGGGTTGAACTACGCGATCAGAGGAGGTCAGGCTGCTTCATGGATTGCTACGCTGAGGAGAGACCTGGATACTATTATCCGGGAGTGCGACACCTCTTTAAGTATTATCTTCTTGTATGGATGGCTTATAGATGCTTGTAGGCCTTCTTGTTTTTAGAGTACCCAGGGGCTTGTAGATTGCCGAGTCATCACGGTGAGGTTTCTTAAATCCTTACTTCAGGATCATATCAGAGAGGTTGAAACCCAGTTGAAGAGTCAAACCGATACAAAGCAACAGAGAGATCTATCTTCTAGAGTCACAGAATCAGACCTCTCATCCGCGATGGATTTTTGGGTAAATTTGTTTTAGTTCGTCCCTGATTTGTAGTCCCATGCATTGGGTATGGAGCAGCACAAGATTTGGGTTTGCTTTAGGTGAAAACGGATGGCACAGATCTGCTACATCGATTTCCTTCGAGAGTTTTCCTTGCAGGTCAGCCAGGAGACTGGGTTCATTGATTATGACAAGCTGGAGGAGAAAGCCTTGGATTTCAGGCCTAAGCTTATTATCTGTGGAGGCAGTGCTTATCCCAGGGACTGGGATTATGCTAGGTTCCACGCTGTTCATCCATTTTTTGGCTCTTTTTTTTATACATATCTGTCACATGTTCTGTCTTTTCTTGATATTAAAAACACATACTTATTAGCTTAAAGGGCACTAGTTCTGAGAGTGGATGATATTGGTCACACCAAGAAAAAAGATGGTCTCTTAATAGTTAATACAAATGCATACAGTTATGAACTGTTTGAAATTGTTTACTTCATTTTAACTCCATCCATGTTCTAAATATGTTGAGCCCTCTCTTCTGTCTGCAGCTATTGAGTTCATGCTATTTTCTATTTCAGGGTGATATTCACAGGCATGGTTGTTGTCATACCAGACATATCAGCCTTATCCTCACTTGGTGACAGAGCAGAATCTCATAGAGAAGATCCTCAAAATCGAAGTGCAGCTAGTGGTTATGAAGGAGTGCGTGGGCTTAAATCTATTGGTGTACGAGATCTCTTGTATCGTCTGGCATTTATTGCCAATTCTATGCAGGTATTATAGGTTTCGTTATCCCTTACTGTACTAGATTAGTGATTCTCAAGTTGGGTAAGAATTCTCAATTTTTTTTTTCCGAATGTACCGCTTGAATTCTATGTGGATCTTTTAAATTATGTTTTCTCTTCTCACTGAATTCTTATTTCTCTCGTATCTTCGGCAGGTCTTTTAGTGAGTGCAATAATTGAAAGGTTCCAGTACATCAAATCTTGTTATAATTTAGAAAGTCGTCGTATGAACATAGGTCCCAGTTCTTTTTTTCTTGAAGCTGGAATACCCCTAAACATATCCATAAATTTCATATGTTATCTACAAGGATGGTTATTTTATTTGTACTGTGAACCTTTGGGATTATTATGCTTTAAAAATATTGAAAGGTTTCTTTTGCTTTTGTTTCCTCACTTCATTACTTAATGTGTATATGGAAGTATCTCTATTTCTTCCCCCATGGATGCTAATGTAACTTTTGCAACATCATAATTCAATTTGATTGTTTTTTGGGTAAAGGAATTTATAGCATGTTCATGTACTGCATGCAAAATTTTCTTTCTACACGGGTTATATTTGGGCTAAGAATAATTGACTCAATTTCCACAGGTACTTCTATAGCTTGCCATTTCTTTTATGGAAGGCACCCTTTCCAACTCCTTTGAGGTGAACTATTTTCCATTCTTTTTATGATGAATTTGTTTGCTAAACCAGAGACATTATTACATTAGCAAAGCTGAAACTTTTATGCAATGAAGTAATTCAATATCTTCCTTTCTAGGTTACTTTTATTTGCAGGGGTGGAAGTTTGCTGGAACATATATCCTTCAACTGCTGCTTCATCTTTTATATTGCTGATCTTCCATTCAATAATTTTGTGGGGACTGTGGATTGCACCCTCATAGTATCCTTACGTGCAGCAGGAAAAGGATGAAAAAGTAGCTTAACAAACTTTAGCAATTTATATTTATATTGTGTAGCATATTTATAGATTGGCACATTAACAAGCCAAAATGTGATCTTACATTCATGTCTACGCAAGATGTTCATAAAATGTGGCTGTTCAAAATAGTCTAGGACACCATGGTTTGTCTTGAGGGAATCTGTTCGGCTACATAATTTCTTCTGTACTTGATAAAACTTGAAAAAGTGGCCATTACTTATGGCGCTACACGCTACAAGTGAATATAGACCGGACTCTGAGCAGGTTACTAATTTTGTATAACATCATTTCTTCTTCTCCCTGCGGTATTTGGAAGTGATCCTGTGATGTAAACATGTTTTTTTGGTAGAAATGTGATCTGTAAAAGAGGGACTTATAAGTTATAACCCATTTGCATCACCAATACGGATCCTTTGTGAAATTTAACTTTTGGTCTCTGTTCTTCAGAATGGCTTCAAGGATCATTCTCAGTGTAGCCTGCACTCAACAACTAAGCTACAATGCAAATATTGATCAGTCCAATGAAAGAAAATCAGGACCATGTCAAACAATCAATCACTGAGGACTTGGTAATTGGTGTAGCTCCTCAGTGTGATATCCAACAAAACTCAAGCTAATAAGAATATAAAAGCTAAATCACTATTGTGGTTCTCTGAGTGGATTCATTGCTGATTACAAAGCTCTATTTCCAAGCCAATGCTAATACAAAGATAAGCTATTCTACAGGATTATGACTAATACTCAACTAACTATGTGTGTTGGAGTGAGTCATATTGGGACAGTGTCCATGTAGGTACAGAAGGAAGCAATCAATTTCCAACTAAATGGTTGCCAATAATGTCAAAACCAAGGCCCAATTCCAGTTTTAAATGCACGACACCACACAGTAGTTTCATCATTAAACAATCTACTAACTCTCAGTACCTTCAATGATCATATTAAATCCTGGTGCAAGAATGATTTTTACATGCTACATGACTGAGGATAAGAACAACATTTCCTTGGCTTTTCGATGCACTAATTCTCCCTTTCACCCACACCAATCAAAATATCTGAGGTGAACACGTGCATGTAGATATCTAAATTGGTGGTCACTTGTTCTCTATTCTATGTTTCTTCATTGTATTTTAGTGATTCCATAATTCCTCACCAATCCATCAAACCCATGGATATGTGAGTCATTTGATTCTCAGTTCACAATGCCATTAGTTGGTGGAAAATGGACCAATTCCAATGTGTTCTGTGTTCATAATCTAAGCACAATTCCATTATTATCCAATTGATTGAGACAGCAACGTAGCAATGAGGTGAATTGAACCCAACACTTTGTATACAGCCTGGGTAATCATTAATGTGCATACCAACAATAATTAAAACAGCCAACCAACAGTGAAAAACCTTATGGGTGTGAGAGAACATGCCCAGTAAGAGTAAAAATGCCCAACATCAATTAAAAAATGCCCCAGGCAATTCAAATTTTCCTTGGGAAAAGTAAATACACCTAGGCATTGCTAAATTCACCCCAAACACTGCTAAATTCGTTTAGGCAATGAGGAAAACGTTTCAGCAATGAGAGAAACACCCCAGGAAAAGAGAATTCGTCCAGGCAGTAACAAAAATGCCCAACAGTCAATAAAAACACCTAGGCAAGTGAGAAGTTCGCCCAACAGTCACTCAAAATGATTTTGACAACTTCTTACAGTGATGCAACAACTTAGAGATTTCGGCTATTGATCACTGGGCTTGGAGTGACATTTGGTCGTGGGAGAAAAAGAGTTGTTGGGACATCCATTACACAAGAATAACCAACAATGCATTAAATCCACAATTTTGATCTCATATCTTCCCCATTCACTCTAACCATTAATTAGCATCCATTAATCGTCCATAAGCTCCATTAAAACTCATAAATAAAGCTAACACAACAAAATAATGACATACACAGAAAATCAAACCACATTGGAGACATTATTTACCCTATAAACCCAAATGGGAAAACTAACGTTTAATGGTTGACCATCTTTTATTTTGGCAATGTGTGAATTACAAGGTGGCTTCACTACAACTCATGGCTCTCTGTGTCCTCTCCCGACAAAAAGCCATTTGAGAGTATTCTTACAAGAAGATATAGGAGAGGTGAGGTAATGGGAAGGCCAAGGGATTGATCATTCAATTCCTATTCCTATTCCTCATGTTTTCATTTCTTTATTCAACTAAATCTTGTTTTCTTTTTTCTATGTTTTGTCTTAATTCACATTTTAATTTGCATTGTCTTTTTATATATTGTAACCTCTTAAACGTTGCTAGATTGCATTGTAGGTACAAAGTATTATGACCACTCTAATGTTCGAATACATTTCGGATTACACCTCCCAATTGAGAGGTTTTTTGGTCTTCAAAAGCTTAGAGGACCAATCTCGATTGATGTGTGTTATGTCTGCTTCTTTGGGACATGGTGTTGACTTAGGCTCTTGGCCACGACTATGAATTTGGTTCTATCTCTCACTCATGGCTTTGGTTCCTAGCTCACTTGTTCATGCAGTGCAAGTGTCTGCTCATTGACTTAGCTCTAGGCAATCTCTAGACCCAAACTCTTTGATCATAATTCACTCCCATCCTTAGCATGCAAGTCTCTTGCATTTTATGGCTTTGAAAATGGTCGATCTTGGCAATCAATGAAGACAAATCAAATTCTAGACTACTTTGGTTCATTGTTGAATGTATGCAACACGCATTGGACGATGAGATCATAGTGAACATATTCCATCACAAAAGGAAGTGTGCATTGTCCTCTTCGACTAGGATAAATTGCTTCCCAACATGGAAACCTTTCTCTACTGGAAAGTCATTCTTTAAATAGTTTTCAATGAGTAAGACATCAACCTAGGCTTAAGATCTTTTTTTTGTTGTTTCCTTCCACTGAATGGTTGTTTGTTTCGTTGGTGAGGCTGACCTCTGATGCCACTACAATTTTGCAGACACTTTCTACTACTTGAGCTTCCAAGTCTAGGAGATCTTTATCACCTTTGGACTTCACTCTCCACACCCTTATCTTCATCGTTGTGGTTCTTGTGGTGAAGCTTTGGATGTAGTTGCAAATACTTTGCTTCCCAATGGCCACTCAACTTACAGTGGTGACATAAGTTCTTGCCGATGCGCTTGTTTTGTATACGTGGCTTTGAGTCCTCTATTAGCATGGGGAAGTCTTCTTTCCATTCCTCATTTGAGAACAATATGGATTTTGGCAAGTGGCTTGCTTTCTCCCAACAAGATGCCATAATATGGCCTTTTCCACAAAATGCACATACATATAAGTACCAATAGTGGTCAGGTTTGTGGTCTTTCCTCTTGAGATAGTGACAAAGAACAGATGCCTTTATTGATGCATTCCTCTTGGTCTTCTCAATCTGTAGAAAATTGTGCCATGAAAATGTTGAATTAATTAGTCTCATTTTTTTTCTTCGGACAATGCAGTTTGAACCTAGCCATTGAACCTAAGGTGGATGAGAAGAGAAAATTGAACCCAGCCATTGAACCTAAGGTGGATTAGCTCAACTGATTGCCACCAATGTTGCTAGGCATTTGTCTTGTTCTGTGCTAGTGGGTGCTCTGTTTGAATCTAGTGAGGCACACACTAGTCTATACCGATAGGTTTACCAAGAATGACATCCATGAATATGGGGAAGCGTTGCTTGGGTTTCCAGGTGAGGTTTACCTTGGACAATAAAATAGATTGTAACAGTTTTATTGAATACTTTTCAAAGAATTTATCCATTTTTTAATCTTGTTATGTATTTGTTCCAGAATTGAAGAAGTAATACTATAATTCACAAAATTCTAGAGGTAATTCTTAAATCAACAAGGACGAATGTACATTCTCCTTATTTTCTTACATGCTTAATTTCTATCATTGCCTTAAGCACATTATCTCTAATATCTAACATCATCACATTTTGACAAGAATTCTCCAAAGGTTTCCCCTGAGCAAAAATCTTTCTCAGCCTACCTGAAACTTTCTTATGTTTCCAGGATTCTACTTTCCATTCTTCTTTCTATTTGAGACATAAAAATCCTAAGAGATTTGAGTGAGTTCGTTCTGTTGTATGGTTATGTTATCTATTCTTTTGTGCTTTGCTAAAATTTCGATGGTTATTTGGTGAGTAGGTTGAAGTTGATTGAACCCTGAATTTTTATTTTAAATTCATTGCCTGATATTATTTTATACTTTGTGGTTGATTTAGTGTAAGGGCTGTAGCAGTAGTATTGCAAGTTGTTTAGTGCATTTCAGGCATAATTTTACAGGTTCAGTAGTGTCTGTGGTCTTCTAACCTGCATACATTTTGTCTCATTTAGGTTGTGAGTGGAGCTTGAAATTGTCTCATATTACATAGTTCAGCATATGTCAACTAGTCTGTGTTGTATAAAAGTAATTTAGGTTGTCCATTAAAATTGGTAACATGTCTGTATTTGTGTTTGATCATAGTTAACTCGTTTATAATATTCTAATTTCTAAGTATGAACATGAAATGTGCAGTCTTTATCATAACTTTTTCATATATACTGCCATTGCTAACATTTTTATATTTGCAGTCTTTATCAAGACATTGATACTGATGTTCTAGATTGTTGATATTCTAATGGGACTAATGTGAGACTATTTATACTCTTATAAAACATGTTAAACTATCACAAGCAGGCAGGAGGCATGGTGAAAGGGATGGGTGAAAAAAAAATTGAAGTAGATAAGCGTATCTTACATGATAGGGTATGTGATGATCATAAAATAAACATCATCTGTATTAATTTTGGAGCTTTGGTTCTAAATGGAAGTTGTATTGGGTTCTCAGCATCCTTTCCATTGTTTATATAGTGAAGCGTTTAGATGGACTGGTTATCTCTATATCTGGGCTATAACCATTATAGATGCTGTATGTGTCATAGCTTGTGTTGAGATTCCTTCATCTATCCATCTATCCATCCATGTCTATATGTGCGTATGCATATCTGCCTTTTAATTTATGTGGCTTCAGTACTTTTTTGCAAAAGTCAAGGATATGGAAGAAACTCAATAAAAAGAAAACAAGTTACAGAAAAGTGAACAGAATGA
>LPNX010812470.1:11902-23846 GCA_001517045.1 Pseudotsuga menziesii
CTGGATTTCTTTTTTAGGTTCTATGCTCTGTATCTGTCTTTTATGAAACATGTAACAGATCCAACCAGCCCAAGGAATCAACCTCAATACCTCCTGCATGAAGTTCAAAGCACTCAACTACTCAAGCTAGTCCACCGAAGTTTTTTTTTAGGTTCTATGCTCTGTATCTGTCTTTTTTATGTTTGAAACATTTGGGAAAAGGCCTTAACTATGAAGTTGATATTCGTCTTTAAAGAGGAATGATTTTGAAAATAATACTCAATCTTTCATTAATAATTATCCTGGTTTTGGACTTAAAAGGTTACTATAATGTGCTGCCTACTAGTTTTCTGTACAAATACTACATTATTCCATTTTTATGTATGTCTGATTATTAAGTTTCCTATAGTGGATTGGCTATATGTCTGATTATTAAGTTTCCTATAGTGGATTGGCTATATGTCTGATTATTAAGTTTCCTATAGTGGATTGGCTATATGTCTGATTATTAAGTTTCCTATAGTGGATTGGCTATATGTCTAATTCTTTTGAGTAGTCCACTGAGTAAGAGATGTTAAGTCCTGAGTTGTAATAGGGATTTTATTTGTTATATGTTAAACAGTGATTGATTGAAATCTTGTTCGAAGTATATATCATTAGTTTTTTTAAAATAGCTGATGCGAGTGTTTCTTGGTGCCAAAAAGCTGTTTTGTCTTCATTTATGTTATCTTCTTTTCTTGAAATAGACACTGATGATATTCACTTGATTGTCTAATGAATTAAGTTTTTACGTGCTTTTTCAGTAATTAAAGAGTAGGCAATTGTGAACTCAGAATAAGTTATTGTGTACAAGCATATTCTATCACTGAACTTTAAAATCAGCAAATATCTGAATTGGCTATGGGTACTGGGGAAGGTGGAACACAGTCAAAAGCTACAAAATCATATTCCTGACTGCAGGTAGGCATAGCTTTTCTGTTGTAGCAAGAAATACTTGTTAGACTTTATTCCAACAGTATTTAGGAAATAAAATTGATGTTATGTTTATTTGCTTTATACAGGAACAGCCAACCACACCTGCATATCCTGAGTGGGCAGCCGCCTATCAGGTTTTTGCTCTTTTTCAATCCCTGTCTGTGGTATTGCATTTTTTTGGTGTTTCCCTCTATTAAAGAAATTATGGATACCTCCAAGTTGTCTAACGGCGTGTTGCATGTGTAGGCATATTATGGTTCAGGTGTCACACCCCCTCCACCTTATTTTGCCTCCCCAGTTGCATCAGGTCCAACACCACCTCCATATATGTGGGGAGGATAGGTAACAGGTGCTTGCAGTTAAAATCCTGTTTCTTCAACAATCATCTTATTAAAGCTTCAACTAATATTATGGATTGGTCTCTTTGCCATCTCAGACATTAATGTCACCTTATGGGACGGCGCCTCCATACGCTGCAATGTATACACATGGAGGAATCTACACACATCCTTCCTTGCCTCCGGTAACTATTATCATCATGATTTAGCTATGAAGCTATTCTTTCATTAAAATTTAGATAGGATGGGCTTTTTTTGTGCTCTTCACCATGGATATAGTGTGGGTGTTGTTGAGGGAGTGGTGTTCTCCTAATTACGTACAAACTAACATGTGAATTGTCCTAACGTTTCAAACATCGTTTTTTGAATACAACTCCTAGGGTGCACATTCATTCAGTCAATACAGTGCTCCATCTGCTGGCAATCCAACAGAGGTTGCATTGGTAACCATACAAACTGTTGTATATAGCCTCTTTTGTTGATAATCCTATAGGATATCTAGCCATTTTTATTATTGAATTTGTGATCATGGAAACTTCAATGAGGTTTTGATATTTATTTTCATTGGATATAGATTTCAGTCCCGTCAGGCACTGAAACAGAAGCAAAGTCTTTGTTGGGTAAAATCCGGAACTCAATAAAGAAGGTAAAAGGAAATTTAGAAAAACTTCAGATAGTTAGCACAAAAGGAGGAAGTGGGAAAGCAGCATCTAGTTCTACAAATGGTGCATTCTCACAGAGGTATTTGAAGCTGTTTTTTTCCAAATAAGCCTGCAAAATTTGATTTTTACAACATGACTATTCCATTAGGAAGCACTAGAATGATTCTTACCTTTACTTAGATTAACTGAAATCAATTATAGACTTATTGAGTTGGTGTCCTATTTCTATCCTTTCAAATGGTTGCATATTACTTACCTAAGTAATTGCTGGTTGTAGTGGAGGCAGTGGTAGTGAAGGTTCAACTGAAGGTAGCGAGGAAGACAATTCACAAAATGTAAGAATTTATTTTTATTTTATTTAAAGGTTCAATTATTTCTGTACTCTATCAAATGTATTTTATTTTGGGTACTCTATCAAATGTGTCTTTGCTATTATATAATAATTATCATTGTTTTCTATTCTGTATACTTCTTAGGGATGCGAAACAGGGAGGAAAAGAAGCTTGGAACCACTAACCATGAATGGTATGTTTTAACAATTATGCATTACAAAATGCATTTAAAATTCTTGATGGCTATTCATGAATCATGTTATCAGGGGATCTCCTGATTCATCAGTGTTACTTTTTAATTTTTAGTACAGTTAGACCACTGACAACTGCTAGAATATTTAATCTTGAAAGGATGTGTGCTTCCTTTTAGAAAACCTGCGTTGTTCATGTTTAATACCTAGTCCCAAATCTTACTATCATGAGTCTAATTAACGGAGTAATTCAGTAATATTTGTTGCTTTCCACTACAATGACAGGAACAAGTGCTACTGACACCATTACTCTAGCATGTAATGCCCAGGCAGAAGCTAAAGCAACTATGAATAGAAGCACAATGGGTTTGGTTCCACCAGCACGTATACCAAGAATGGCAGCAGCCAATCTACCTACTACCAATCTGAATATGGGAATCAGTGTTTGGAATCAATTTGCCCCAGGATCTGTAACTCCTGTAAAAGGAAGACGGGAAACAACCAACATTGTGCCAGCATTAGTTCCCACAACAGCTCAGCTCATGCCAGGCCGTGATGGAACCACTAACCAAAAGACATCATCTGCCTACTTCCAACCTTACATCTCTTATCATCTGCCTACTTCTCCTTACATCTCTTATCATCTTCCTACATCATCTGACTTTTCTTTTTAGCCATCTCCTTTTTTAGTCCTAGGATAGACATCTGCTATGTGAAGGTGTTGAGATTCATGTTCAAAGTTCAAACTCAGCTCAGCGACTATGCAATGTTTGAAATTTTGAATTAATTCCTTGTATGTGAACTCTGTAAAAAGGACTGTTATATTTCTGCTATTAAAGGTTTTGGCCACAATTCCCATTAAGTTAAGGTCATGCTGCTGTCAAGTGTTATTTGATATGATGAAATGTTTAGCAAGTTGGGGTTGAATGTTATAAAGATAAAACAACCAAATTCTTATTCAACTATACAACCAACACCTAGCTTAAAACTGACCTGAAAGCTACAGTAAATCATTGGCTATCCATATAAAGTGTTTGTCAAGTGAGCAGACCGGATTTGGGTACTGTTTTGCCAGGCACCCAAAGCACATGAGCTAAGACAGCAATTGAGAATGAGAGGTTTAAGATGCCATGCGCTTTACTCTCAAAATTGTTCCCGACTGTGTGTGCTGCCTCTTCATGCTTCAAGCTCTCAAGCTTTAAGGTGATAAAATTATAGATAGTTCTTTGCCTTTAAATTTAATTGGATGGATTTGGTCTTTGGTGAGTGCATCTTAAGCACTTCTGGCTCAAACAGAGCCCATGCAATAAATTCTTGTTGAGCGGGATCTGTATTACTAAAAGTTAGATTTGGTGATTTGCAGGTACCTGTATGTTTGATGGGGCTTGGATATAGCCAATATGTATGTGTTTCTGGGGAAAAAGGGAGGTACAATCTATGAAGAGATGATTGGAGGAATGCATAAGACACTGATATTGAGAGGGATCGTCTATGATGGAAGTGAAAAGATGGGGAGGAGTCCTTCCAGCGATAGAAGAGAAGATGTTTTCCCTTCACAAAGTCCAAATAGAGTGACAGTTACTGTAAGTGATGATAAAGAAGAATTCAGCAGCCAAGAGATGATTGCAGCTCTGAAAACATTTTCTTGAGATAAATAATTCTGCATCCCATTGTATGTAACCAGATGCATTTTTACTAAAATAAAGGTTCCTAGTAAATTTTAGGGAGATGAAAACTAATAGTAATGTCTTAGAATATTTGTAAAAACCCAATCAGGTTGTTAAGTATTGAACTTTTACGGAAGCCATCATATCCATGAAAGAGCTACTAGGCAATACAATGGAGTTGGACTTCCTTCAGAGGTATTAGAAGTGTTTTTGTATTTGTTATAATAAGCACATATATAAATATTTGTTGGAATTGTTTGTTTTTGCCATGTTAAATCTTGTGAAATTACTATGTACATTTTTCAGTTATTTGTTTTTATTTTTACCGAGCAACACAATTTATTGCTTAACATGTGTTGTTTGCAGGTAACCTTACTCGCAAGCTTTGTAAAAACATGAAGAGGGATGCTACTGCAATGTGGATACAGAAGCACGTGTGCAGATATAAAGCTCAGAAAGCTAAGAAGTAGAGGTATCAGAAGTGTTTTTGTATTTGTTATAACAAGCACATATATAACTGTTTGTTGGAATTGTTTCTTTTTGCCATGTTAAATCTTGTGAAATTACTATGTACATTTTTCAGTTATTTGTTTTTATTTTTACCGAGCAACACAATTTATTGCTTAACATGTGTTGTTTGCAGGTAACCTTACTCGCAAGCTTTGTAAAAACATGAAGAGGGATGCTACTGCAATGTGGATACAGAAGCACGTGTGCAGATATAAAGCTCAGAAAGCTAAGAAGTAGAGGTATCAGAAGTGTTTTTGTATTTGTTATAACAAGCACATATATAACTGTTTGTTGGAATTGTTTCTTTTTGCCATGTTAAATCTTGTGAAATTACTATGTACATTTTTTAGTTATTTGTTTTTTATTTTTACTGAGCAACACAATTTATTGCTTAAAATATGTTGTTTGCAGGTAACCTTACTCGCAAGCTTTGTAAAAATATGAAGAGGGAGGTTGCTGCAATGTGGATACAGAAGCACGTGAGTAGATCTAGAGCTCAGAAAGCTCAGAAGCATGTGCAGTGCGGATACAAAAGCACGTGCACAGATAGAAAGCTGAAAAAGTGGGAAATTGAGTATGAAGATTCTATTGCTGATGCTTTTCCATTGAGTATGAACAGCCTGTTGCTGAGGGTTTTAAGTTGCTAAGTATGATTTTGAAGCTGTCGCGGGATCCAAGTATGGCTTAGGAACAAAGTACAAGTGGGATGATTTAGCTAATGTAATATTTTTAGAAGTCATCAGTGTACTAGATGATTTTCATGTAAAGTTATATGGAGATAGTTTTTGAGAAAACTAATTTATTGTAATACTTGACATTTCATATAATATAATTTGTGCGGTTTAAAAATTATATGGTTTCACTTTATATTTGCATAATTCAAATGTGTATTAGATGATGATAAATAATGTATGATTCTCTTTTTAATTTAAACATAATACCATATTAAAAATTTATATTGATTAATAATGGACACCATTAAAACTACTAAAATGTAATAACCACACATAAAACCACTAAAAATGACTAAATTAGTGACCAATAAATGAGATTAATGACCAAAATTCATATATAAAAGAACAAAAAATTGAGATACACGTGACCAAACAATGAGATATAAATGACCAAAAAAACGACCAAAATTCGCATATCAATGACCAAAAAAGAGTTTTGGTGGCTAATTTGCGGTCTTTTAATACGCGGCCAAATTTGGTCATATTCTAGTTTGCTATGTGGTCATTAATTTGGTCATAAATGTGGTCATATATTTGGTCATCGATTCAAATATGACCAAATTAATGACCAACTGACAAGCTATAAATGACCAAAATAAAAATGACCAATTTTGGTCGCGTAATAAAAGACCGTAAATTAGCCACCAGCGATCGCCAAACCAAAAGTGGTCATTGATATGCAGATTTTGGTCACTAATCTCTCATTTTCCACTAGTGATAATACATCAAGGTATAAGAGGTACATTACAAATCACGATTGTGAATTACCTTTTTTCTCACCATCAATAAGCCTTTCTTTTCTTCCAGCCGAGGTAAGTAATTAAGTAATTTGCATATAGTAATATGCTTGAGATGTATCCCTTTAAATAAAGGTCAGAAAAGACCTATTTAACTAAATGGTTAGAACTCTGATGTTAAACTCTGATGGTTTTATAGAACAACCCATAAACCTCATAATAGTGTTGATGTAAACCCCATTGCTGAGTCCTTCAGACTATAACCTAAATACTTTTGTCTTTGCCATGTTGCATGCAAGTCCACATTTTTATGGTGCTTGTCCAAGAGGACAATTCGTAGAATGAGCATGTGATTTATTACTTTTGTAAGGATCTTTTTGGGTTCTCGTGATTCTAATTAGTAGTCATGATGTGTGATTTTAGCCTCAAAAGCGATTTCATCATGTGAGGGAGAAAAGGATCTATATCCGGGGAGGTATTACGCCACAAGAACATCAACAAAGTGCACAACAAGGAAGGTATTAATGCAGAAGAACACAAGAAAGTGGTGATGTGTGACATCCATATGGTATAACCATATGTCTCCATTAATTTATGGTTTTATTGTTTGTATTTTGAATATTTATGCACTTAAATAAAACGTTGCTTCCAAAATGTTGTTTATTTTTTCCCAAAATACGTTGTTGTGAAAAGAGAAGCCTTCTCGAGTTCTTCCCATCTCCAGGAAACAAATTTTTAATGCTTCATTTTTGCGAACTATACTTTAAGTTTCCTAGGTTAATGCTAAAGTATAAATCTTCAATAGAAATTATTTGACACATTGTTGTGCTACAGAACATACATGAACGATTCGACGTCATAATAGTAGACCTCATAGATCCTATGGAAGGAGACCCTTGTTATTAATTGTACACAAAATATTTCGATGAGCTTCTTCTAAAGCCAAACCTGACCCACAAATTATTGTTTGTTACTGAAGTATAACATCACAATAAAATGGCTCAAATTATTATAGAAACTATTTCTTGACAGTCTTATTTTGCTGCTTCAAGCTGTACATCAATTAGGAAGATAAAGAATAGATTGATAATAATAAGGAATCCTTGTAGCAGTATTGTTTAGTTCTAGGCCTCTCATTGATAATTGCAGTCATCTTTAGCTCAAGGCTTGAGTTTCATAGACTGTTCTATTCATTTAATTTAAAGTTCTTAAATATACCAAATTAGAGGATAAATATCAAGTTAGAGGAGCCTTTGATTTTGAGAGTCCCCACTCACTAAAGTTTCTGAAATCAACGTAGCCCAACCAATAGTGTCATAGAATGTGAATTATAACACTGTTAGAATACGACATAGCTACGGCTCACAATCTTCTCAATTTCGACAATTTTTCTTTAAATTTAAAATCAAATCAGCAGAATTGCCTTCAAAAACTAGTTAGGGTTCAATGCGAGGGCTCAAAACCGCAATTTCTATGCATGTATGCCAAGAAAACCTCAGTCACTGTACCTCTCGATTCCCAGTTGACAATAGATTTTAAAATAGAATTAACAAGTGCATTGGGTATAATCAACTAATGTGCTCATGTACTTGAGAGGTATAATGGAATGGGGATTGCCCTGTTGTTTTGATGGACTTGTTCCATTTCTCTACTCCATCCTCGCTCTGTTTCGAACAACTTCACCCCAAATAAACTACCTTATCAGTAAGAAAGAAAATATGTATTTTATTTTGGTCCAACCTTCAGAAAAAGAAATTCAATATAAATATCTAAACTCTTAGGAAATTTAATATAAATATCTAAAAGCTCAGGAGAATGTTTGTATAAAATAGATTCCATCCAAATTTGGCAAGAACTACCTTATTAATAAGAAAGAAAATATGTATTTTATTTTGGTCAAATTTTTGGGAAAAGAAATTCAATATAAATGTCTACAATCTTAGGCAGAATGTTTGCATAAAACATATTCGTTCCAAATTTGGAAATAATTATTTTCTAATCTTTGCTTAATCTGTGAGTGACTCTTCCAATTAACTAATTCTTAATTCCATTACTGATATCACTCTGGATGGACTATGACAGGTTGGACCCGCAGGAATCTTAATGCACACAGAGGTATCCTCATCCATATGCACCAGAGACATCCCCTATTTTTTTTCGTGTATTAACCATATTTCATAGAAATTGGTCAAATAAAATGAAACGTGTGATTGAATATATGTAGCGTCGGATCACATTTGGCTCACATTCTAGAAGCTTCTTTATCCTAATTTTTCTTCTTGATGTAATTGAAACTTTTCGGTCACTAAGAACATTAAAATTATATAACAATAAATCTGCAGCATCAGATCATCGATGGGAGATTAACGTAAAGAATAAAAGGGGACCTGCTCATATCAAACTCCTACTATGAGAAACCCAAGGTTGACATGTCAATTGAAATTCATATCAACCAAATTTCAATCATAGAAATGGAATATTGTGCATTAACTGTGATGTAAATGCAATGATTTGGAGCACTTGATATTGATGAGGTAGCATACTTCCTTGATAAGGTAGTTCCAATTGGCAAGTGGCACGCTCATTTAACAGACATATATCGCATATGCAAACAATTGGCATTTTATTATGTTAAATTGATACAACCTATTTTAGATTAATATATTTTACAAAGAAAGATAATAATCATTGTAAATCCAAAGAAGATATTATTTTTAATGTTATTCTAATCAATACCCCTGAATTCCACTCACTTTGGTTCTCTTTTCTTTTTCAAATAAATGCCCCAAAAGATAGGAGTGATCTTCGATGTATGCAAACCATAATGGCTCCAATTTAGTTCTTAATTTTAACCCCTCTTTAGAGGATAACTCAGCCAACATCTAGGTGCAAGAACTACAATACTTCACAATTCTTCGAAATTGGAAATTGTGTGATCGTGCCATGCACTCTCGACAGAGCGCGGGTAACATTTTGTTTACATGTCTATTTGAATCCCTTCATTGATTGTTGTTTTTTTTATAATTATACTTAATACATATATAATAAGGTTACTAATACTATGTTGAAATATATTTTATGGATAAAAAGTTATGCAAATCATTTTTATTTTTATTTTTATTGGAAGGCCACTCACATGTTTTTTACATGTCTATTTTTAAGGTGTGCCATTTCATTAATTTTTTTTATATAATTATACTTAATACATATATATAATGAAGTCACTAATAATATGTTTAAATATATTTTTATGGGAAAAAAGTTATGAAAAAACTTTATATTTATATTTTTAGATGGAAATATGTCAATACATTACATTTTTATAAAATCAATGTCATTTATTTAACTATGTTTAGATTACATAATTCATACATTTATATCAAATCAAGTTATGTTTAGATTACATAATCCATAAGAGTATCATGTCAAAACTTTAGTGGACAGTCAAAGTTACTTACAGATCAAACAAGGTAGTTTTTTTAACAACTCGGGTGGCATTGCCACCTCCTGGCTCTTGTTAAGAAATAAAAGAGAGAGAGACTGATTTTTTTTTCCTTTATGTGAAGAATTTGGAATATATTTCAGTTGTTTTTTAATATAGAAAGATCTTTTTATTATTATTATCACTTACATTACCTAACAAGATCAACATATCCTCCACAATGACCTTTAAAATGTATCTTTATAACTATTGCATGCTTGAAACTTAACGATGGATATTTCCCCCCTCTCCTGTAAAAGTAGAAGAAGGTAGATATAACCCAAGAAAAGGTAACGAAATGTTGTTAATTCTATTGATTGCAAGAATAAATGTAGAGGAATTGGAGGTAATTCATTGCATCTTGTGAATTGCCTAATCCAAGTTATGCACATGATCATATGGTGTTATTGGAAAGCACGATGAGTTTTTTTTTGTTCATTTGAGTTCAAACATCAATGATGTTTGTTTTCATAGGAAGGTAGGGAAGCCCATCCGTGAAAGGGTTTCATTTTTTCATTTTTATGGAATTTAATTTATTAAGCTTATAAAAAACATGAGCTCTCTATGGCTATACTTGTGTGTACTGATATATAAAATTGGTAGACTGGTAGGTTCTGGTGTGAAACATTTTCAATTATCATATTTTCTACAAATTTCACTAGCTATTATATGATGAGTATTTTACTTTATTTAATACATTGTTCTATTTATTGGGTTATATTTTACTCCCCAATACTATTGTGTTGGGTATTCCATTATCCAACACAACAAATTGATTAGTCACCCCTACAATCATGGTTGGATCATTAATATCATTATATTATTATTTTATTTAGCATCGTATTTTATTATACTAAATGCATTAGGGATTATGCACAACACTTCCAATTCTTATCTTTCATGCGCTTCAAATCCTATGCTCAACACAAAAAAATTATTACTCATGTGCTCCATAGCGCATGCTTACCACAAATTCAAAGCACTCATGTGCTCCATAGCTCGCTCTCAACACAAAATATCCTCTGGCAGGTGATTTAGGGTCCACGCCCAACATATTTATAGAACTCATTCAAGCAACTAGTCTTATCTATAAAGAGATGAAATCTTTGTGATAAGCCTTTTCTGTCTATTTATCGTATCTATAATTTATTTGAAGGATAAAGAATTTGATATATATATAGATATATATTTAATGTTGGGACATTCTTTATCATATGTCTATTTCTTAAAATATAATTTTTCTTATGTATATATAGGGAAGTAATTGTTATTTCTCCATTTCTGTGCATATACAAATCGCCTATGAACATAGTATAAGCAGGAATGATATAAAATATGTAAAAAGAAAAATTAACATATTGTATGATCAAAGTTTATAAAACTTCCTTCATACAGTAATTATCAAGACAAGATGTCATTCTTGCCATCCAACTCCTAGAGGAGCCAAACTTATTTCCGCCAGAACCCTCGAGCATGTTTGTTGAACTATAAGAGAAAATTGTTATCAATGCATCATCTCTTTGCATCAATAGATTATTACCCTATCCATCACTAGCCTCCTCCTTATTCGATGGACATACTATATTATGGTACTTTTCCTATGACTTGGTCATTTATGAACCTCCTTCTCTTTAATGCTCCATGAGGCGTCCTGACTTGGTTTTAGGGAAGATGCTTCCTCCATCACTTGAGTTATCACTTAGTAGCTTTCTCCATTTGTCATATCCCCTTGGGTTATAAAACACTCTTTTAACGGCTAGTTCAATTCTCATTCTTATCAATTATTTAGGTATTCAATAATAATAATCCATTACATTTTTTTTTACTTTATCTATAAAAATATTAAAAAATATATATATCCAAGTAATAAAGAATTTAACAATTGTTTGTTGTATTACACCCTCCATCTTCCCATCCTATCCCTTCCCTCACTTCTCCCCCCTATTACATCCACCCCTCTTCCCCCATCATGCTATTTCCCTCCCCCTCTCCCCTTCAAATAGACTACCCCTCCTTCCTTCTCCCCATCATCCCCACTCCCTTCCTCCACCGTATTTTCCTTTCCCCCACCCACTGTGCTCTTTCTCTCCCCCTTTTCCTCCCTCCCTCTACCCTCTTTCCCCTCACTCCCTCCCTTTCAAAATACTCCCTCCCTCACTCTCTCTTCCCTCCCTCCTTTCCTCCCTCCCCATATCACTATGAAACACCCTCCCCTACTCCCTTCCTCTCGACTTCCCACCTCCTCGCATCATACCCCACACCTCACCCCCACCCTCTCTCTATCTCTCTCATTTCCTTGCTCTCTCCCTCACGCATCCCTCCCCTCTCTCTCTCTCCC
>LPNX010812504.1:1178-22340 GCA_001517045.1 Pseudotsuga menziesii
AATTGAAATTTTGTTTATCCAAGTCTCATTTATTAGTTTCCCTAGAGTTTTAATTACCTTCCTAAAGCTATTCAGGGATAATTGGCAAATTTCGAAAAACCAATTAGATCCACACAAGTGAGTGCTTTAACCTCTTTGATTTTTTTAGGGAAATACCAACACGATCATGATTTTCACATGCTCCATTGCTAGAGTTCTAAAAAAATTATTTTATGATGCAAAAATTGCATTGTATGTTACTAAACAAAAGCCTACATCCTAAAATTATTGAATAAAACAACATTTGAACCACATAATCATGCTATATGGGTGCCTTAAATGTAATTTGATGCCATGAGTCTAACAGAATCAAAGCTCCATTGATCCAAGTCTTAATTATTTATTTATGACAAGTTGGTAGCTAATGAATGGATAACCATTTCTTAACTAAAGTTTATTTAAATATTAATCAAGATACATTTAAGCATAACAAGGTTTTCCTAGCATGAAATGAATCTCGGTTGTACAATTGTTACACTCATGTTAATCTTATTTATGGGCTCACGTCGAAAATCTCAAATAGTATGTAATATACTATTGATGTAAAAATCAATAATTAAGTTAATTAATAAGAAAGAAACGAAAAGAGGAGGAGCCTTGTTTCTCACTATTTTGGTGGAGCAAATTCTTACAAAGTCAAGCCGCTAGATGCAATAAATATATAAATAGTGGTATGAGAGAAAGTCCAAATAAATGTTTATTGGGTGGAAGAGGGGCATGCTACAGCCTCGGAGTTATGTAACTCCTAAAATATTTGATGACAGAAAAAATGCAACAATTCCATCTTACCTTTGAATTGGGAAACCATTAAGTTTCACCTTGATGTCAATTCCAACCTATGTCACAGGGTTTGGCGAATTTCTTCTATGAAATTCGAAAGTCACCGAACTTAATCAAATAACTGAGATTTATTTAAGTTCAGTTAATTTCAACGCTGAGCTTAAAGTCTAACCAACCTGATCTAATTCAAATGAAAACCAATTTAACACGAACTTGAAGACGAATTGAACGAATTAGGGGTGAAATTTGTCGAATTTCAAGGCGATTTTAGTTTTTAATATAATTATTTTTTAAAATGTAACCCTATTCCGTCAACTTTTCTGCCTGTTCTTGCGTTCTACTGTCATTTCATTGCCCACGTTTGCTCCCAAGTCCGCTGCTCGTTGCCACAGCCCACAGTTCTGAGACCGCTGCTCGGTTGCCCACATCCCATTGTTTTCGGCATCCTGCTTCCACTGTCCACAACTTGGAGTCCGTACCACTGTGCACTACATTCGTGACTCCGCCACTCTCCGAATCGTGCATCCACTGCACAATTACTGCACCAGTGGTCCAGTGCACAGTCACACTCATGAACGGTGACTCTGTGAGTCGTGACTCCTCAGTGGTCCCTCAACAAGTGAAGCTGTAGCTGTTTAAAATTTTGAATTCTGTTAATGTCCTAAATTCTACTTTTTTATCATGTTATAAATTATAGCTATTTAAATTATTCTAATGTTGTATATTTTAATTTCTGATAGCTTATTAGTGATTATTACGATAAAATCTGCTAAATACATTCTGCCAGTTATAATGATAAATCTGCTATATTTTTTGTTTTATTTTAAGTTTTATGTTTTCTTCATTTGTTACTCATTATATACATGAAAATTCTTATATCAACAAACCTAATGCCTAACCTCATCCTCAACTTCATAAAAGAAATCTAATTTGAACCGAATTTCAAGGTTGTAGAACTCGAATTCGAACCTGAACCATGTGACATAGATTCCAACTATTATTTACAAAGATGGATGGCTAAATGCTTTAGAATAAGACATGTCTAAGCATTCACTTAGGTCGGTTTTCCTGTCTAAACCAATTGATAGGCAAAAAATGACATTTGAAAGGGTAGTTTTTAGAAAAAAAATAAAAATAATATAAAAAATAACATAATCGTTCAAATTATGTTTATCAAATTATGTTTAAAATATTTTAAATCATGTTTAAAATATTTATAACTATATATATAACTAAACAAATTACATAAATTAAAACCTTAAACATTACATTACACACTTCTCAACATTTCCGCTCAAAAAAATTTACAGAATAAGAGATTTGAGATTTTTTTCCTGTCGGCTTAGATCTACGCCAGCAAATATATCAAAACCATAGATTGGTTCAGAGGTTTGACAGTAAAATTCGGAAGTGGGTGTCTCTGCTATAGGCGTATCAATTTTTGAAATTTTAAGATATGTGTTTCTTCTGATTTCTGGACGATAACATTAAAAAAAATCCGATTTCGCTGCTTCTCATCTGTTCCTCTTCTCCCACACTAAATTTCGTCTCCTGGACAAATGGGTTCCTTGAAGTTTTTCCACAAATCCATGTAATTTTCGTTTCTGTATTGGTTTAATGATCCTGTGTCTCTTTCTGATTTACTGATTAGTTCAATACATTCACTGTGATTTGTTTTTTTTATGCGGTTAGGTACCTGACCGTTCCTCTTTTGCTCGGTTTCATGCTCTAGCTTGTTTATATTTTCTTTTCTGCAATTTGGCCATTCTATGGCCATTGACTTCTGTTTTGGACAAAGTCGATTTCTAAGCTTTGGGGTTCCGGCATAGTGGACCATGTATTTTTCCCTGTATCTTTGCTTGAAGGGGTTTTCTGCATTCAGCTCATACAATAGTCAGCTTTTTGGGCCACTGCTATTCAATAAACGAAATGATATTTCAAGACTTGATGGGGTTATCATCTTACCTCTTCTTATGCTATGGAGATAACACCTGCTAATGCAGTGAACCGGAGATGATGCATCTTTGATGGCACCCACTAGATTAGTCTGACATGGCCTTGATTGCATCAACTTCTATGGATACAACTCCCTGTTTGCAGGAAATGGATTTGTCTTTGTTGGGTTGTTGTCTGATTTCGGCTTTTGATGGGAGAAAATGTATGTTGGTCTATTTATTTTCGGAACAATGGAGCTGCCAACCTCATGAGACGTGCTTTTCCAATGTTTCTTGGTAATTTCTCGATTTTAATGTGATCCAATCCAAATACTGCCATTTTGAACTACCTTAAATCTAAAAAATGTCCATTCACAGTTAGAACAGATACTAGCATAGACTTCTTTATCAATGTAGATTCAATGCAGAACTACACACAACCACAAAGTTTGATGAAGCCTCATGAGTAGAGTAGACCCAGCACAAGGCACGGTTACATCTTGCTCTTTAGACCAATTCCTTGTGGATACTTGTTTCTAAGCTTTAGTCTAATTGGCTGGTATCTATAACTTAGGTTCAAACTCTGAATCTGAAAGGTTAGATAGGTGAATTAGTTAGTTATTCATAGTATTCTCTCATCCATGGTATTCATCCATAGTATTGTTATTATGTATTTTCTATTTATTGTCACCCATGATATTTACCCATAGTATTATTATTATGTCTTTCCTATTTATACTCGATGTAATAACCAGACATTCCATATGCTTGTAATGCTTCTGTCTTCTATCTTTATTTTGCTGACCTGATAGAGCCCAATACCCCATTTTCAGCACATGATATTCAAGGATGACCCTAGCTCTGAGCGTACAACCCAGTGGATGATCAAATCAAATTTCAAATTTTAACTGTGATCCGCGAGATCAACCTTCAGTCAACGGCCAACTATCACTTTATAGTACACATCAGCGATCACTCTTGGCGCTGTAGGTTTGTACACTGATTCTGCAGTCTAAAATATCTGTTAATTGGGTTTTTTAGGTTTTTTACATATATGGGCTTTATATCTTTAACCATGGTAAGATATTTTTGGATGGTTTATAGATTTTTATAACATCTTTTAATATTTCTCTTTTAAATGTTTATGAGCAGAGAAAAGGTCTTCATTATAGAGTTATTTCTGAAAACTTGAGAGACAGACAATGACGGAAAAGCGGCTGCTATTTGGGGATAAAAACACCGCTGATATAAAATTACGGTTGATCGGTTCAGATGGAGCAGACTATGGAGGAAATCCTGTTTATCTTCATTCTCAAGTTTTGGCGAAATCCGGATTTTATAAAACCATCCTTTCTGAACGCTGGTCTTCGGGTAAGCGGTGTGTCGAAGTCGAGGGAACAAATTCCCAGAATGTAGACGATAAGCAGCCTCAGCCTCTTGAAGTGGAGGCAACAAGTTCTCATAGTATGGATGACTATATTAAATGTATTAAGCTCATGTATTGCTCTGAAGCGAGCGAAAGCCTTTGTTTCTCCTCTGTGGATGAAGCCTTGGCTATTTTACCAGTTGCTTCAGAATTGTTGTTTCATGACTACATTCAGGAATGTATGGAATATTTGGATGCTGTTCGTTGGAGCCGTGAGCAAGAAAATCTACTTAGGGCCCTACTATCATTTCTGCAAATAAATATTTTGCCCAGTTTAGCTGCCAGACTTGGAATGAGTCCATGCAAGTCTCAATGTGAACATCTAAATGCGCTGGAGGGGTTTCTGCCACATATGTTATTTTTTATTATGACTGGGCAAGAAAACCGGTACGGTCTGACTCGTGACGGAATAGAGAAGTATATTGTAGGGTATTTTAAAGGAAATACATCCGCAGCAATAGCAGACAAGTGCAAGTCTGTGCTCTTGAAAGACATAATGGACAACATAGAACATATTAAATCTAAGAATAATGATAAGGATAAAAAGAACAGAGCTTGTTCTGCGCTGCTGTGGTTAATTGGAGTGATTCGGCAATGTGATGAAAAATTGTTTCAAAATGTTCTCTATTTGTTTTGTGAAGATACAGAGCTTGGTAAAGCACTAACGAGTCTCAAGTCTGAAAACCATAAACTGGAACTGGCTACTGTGAATACTTTGATGAATAGCTTTGTAGAAGCTATGGGGAATGGGGAGATAGTTACTCCTTCGTCATTTCGACTTTCTTTTCTTAAGAATTGGGTTGGTACGATGATCACGCTTATTTCTGTTTTCTCCCGTCATGATCGTAACAAATATTTGGAGATGTTGGCAGCATTGGACAAAGGAATCGCTAATTTAGCTGAAACACTCTCATTTGGTGACCAGAAAGTTATTTACAACATTTGGATAAACGCTTTCATGAAACACCCAATGCACCCTTGTATTGCGATTCAATGGTGGGCCGCGAAATTGCAGGATGCCATCACTGGCCATCAATAGGCAAAAGAAAACTCATACCATTGTTATCACATTTTGAAGCAAGCCATTGCTGTACTGGATATCTGATTTTCTTATTATATCTTCCTTCATTGCATAACAGGTTTACCAAGTTACAATCTCTCTTCATTGCATTTAACAGTTTTATCGAGTTGGTGTTTTTATTTTAGATACAATCTCTCTTCATTGCATTTAACAGTTTTATCGAGTTGGTGTTTTTATTTTAGAACTGCATAACATTTTTACATAGTTCTATTCTTTCTTTCAATTATATTTAACAGGTTTATCATGTTATACAGTTAGTGTTTGTATTTTAGAATTTGGTGTGGAATAGTATGATTTTCTTAGATCATATGAAGACGAGAAAAGTGTATTGTGAAAATTTTGATTTTATGAGCGTCCTTCCAAATTATGTATGTATGGATCACGCGTAGCTAGCAATTGCATAGATGACTGGCAAATACAACCCATTTGACTAGAATGGGTAATGATCACGGGGATTTCACTTAGTGAACATCTCACATAGCACGTGTGATCGTGGGATATAAAAGAATACCCTTAATTTCCATACATATTGACCCAAAATCTTTTTGTTGAAACCCCCTCCCATTACTTACAACATCCTCCCCACCCCTTTTTATACCTCAATCCTTATAAACCACCCCCACCTTAAACCCCTCATCCCCCAATACCTGCAATATATTCGTTCAATTTTTAATAATTTTAAAACCCACAATATGAACTAACGTGACACGATGTTGGTCAACAAGTGAAGCCCCCATGGTAATGATAACCCATTTAACTAGAAAAAAGTGGGCGATAATAGGTAACTAAGACATAGAACACTAATGATGAAAACTACACATGGTTAACGAGTATAACAATCAGGCATGTGAATATCTTGGAGAGATCCCATTTAATGTTATAGTCAAGCATTGAATATTATAAAAAGTTATAATTTTTTTTTGGAGTCCATGTTTAATGTTGTAGAGGATGATTGATTATGATAAAAGTTATAAATTGGATATGTAGGAAAAGATGTCATTTAATGTTGTAGTCAATGATTGAATATGATAAAAATGTTATAAAGTTTGGTATTTGTTGATATTTAATTATTGAATATGATAAAAATGTTATAAAGTTTGGTTTTTGTTGACATTTATGTTGTAGTCAAGCATCATGTCAAGAAAAATGTTATAAAGTTTTTTTTTTTTGTTGAGATTTATGGTTGTAGTTAAGGAAAATGTTATAGTGTTATAAAGTTTGGTTTTGCTGTCATTAATCTGAGATAGTAGGGAATTTATATATATATATTAAGAAATAAAAGTTTAATTAAAATGTGAAAGTTAAATCTATGATCATTGATGTTGTCATTTGGGAAAATTGTAATAACCCTCCTAAATTTTTATATATAATAATAAATGTGTGAAGCCCCGTGATACATGAGAAAGTGTGAAGGTTATTTTATCAATAATATAATATGTATATATAATTTTTTGGCGAACCTTTTACAAAATTATAAAATCTTCTGAAATAAGACAAGTCTTTCACAAAATTAGAAAACCTTGTACAATATTTAGCGAAATTTTCACAGAATTAAAAATCTTCTAAATTTTGGCGATTTTTTCATTGAAAGGCAAAAACTTAAGTTTTGAGAAATTTTGACTTAATAAAATTACCTATATGATATTGTATTTATTTTAGATTTGTCATGTACTCTTGCACTAGAACACCTTGTAAATAATATCCAATTTTCAAGCTAAAATGTTGACTTTATTCATCATAACTACTCGTATACTACTAAGTTCAAACCTCCTTAGAGATAAAATGGAGAGATGATTTCATAAATATTTGCAATTTATAGTAGAACATTTTATCAAAGTGTGAAGCTTATTTATCATACTACACTCAATGTAGAGCCAATTTTCACAAAATATGTTGGGCCCAATCATCCCCCTCAATCTAAAAGTATAGCTACAATAAAAATAGTTGTTTGAAGTACTACTCGAAATACTAGGCTTGACCAATGCTCTCAAAAGGCTTCAATGGATGGTTGCATAGCATCCACATTGACATTAACATCTTTCTAGCAAGGATGTCCCCATTTTCTTGAATGACCTACAATCAAGGCAAATAAGTTGTATAAGAGAAAGATAATAACATAACTCACAAAACATTAAAATGAAAAATAACACATTTTTTAGTTTACAAACTTTCCATAAAATACAAATGCTCATCGTTTATGATTCACAATAGGGAAAATTTTAGAAACACGTACCTCAACATATTCTTTCAAGCTTTATTTATAAATATGACCAGAATCCTAGAGGCTACATGTAATGATCTTTTAGTCATGCAATAAACAATAAAATTTCCTTAGATGAATGTCGGTCTCAATGCCAATAGGTCTCCTATGATGAATGCATAGAAACCTAGTAAGGCAGTGCATAGACCATTTTTCTCTTTTCTTAGCAACTCAAATCTCATTTCCATTTCTAAAACCAACATGTCTTATCAAAGAAAATATAAAATAAACATAGTAGATTATAAAATTAAAATGGTGAAGATGCTTAAGTCAAGAAACAGAGTGAAGTTTGAAGTGTGAAGTCATTTATATTCCATTGTAGTGAGATGGTTGGGGTTCCTAATCGCACTCTTTCCTTGAAGAACATCCCATCCATTTCTAGTTCCAGACAGAGAAGGCTTGAGATCAGAATTTTTGGTTTTATGTTTGCCACCAAAACAGGGTTTCGCCCCCCCTCCAAATGTCAAAGAGGATATAGTTTGAAGATTTTTATTCCCTCATTTGTCCTTCTAAGTTCCTTATTAAGGATTTCCTCAGTCGATTCTTTTGTGACTATTTTCAAAATCGTGAATAACATCCTGTCACATGTTCATATGCCCACAATATTGTCCAAAACTTTCACATGTTTAGACTCCAAACCTTGCACATGTTAGATAATGATTTTAGTTATTTTTCATCCACCAAATTTCTATCATGCGTCCTCCTTCCTACGATGTTAATACAACGGATGAGTCCATATGATTAAATTACAGATTTTCAGGGTGAGGAAAAGTTTATTAGAAGGAATTACGGAGATGATAGCCTTTTGATGATGAGGCAAAGAGTCTTAGAAGGAATTATGTTTATGTTGACCTTTTGGCCAACAGATTAAGGAAAAGAATAGGCCCGCAAAGTTAGCATGAGTTAATTTGGTTGAGCATAGAGGCGGAGTAATCAGTAGACAGAGTAAGGCATGAGATGGAGTTTGGGTGATAGAATCATAGAAGATTAAATAGCGTGATCTAAAGCAGAGTCGATGGAGTTTTGGTGATAGAGTCAAAGAAACTTAAATGGAGTGACCTAAAGCAGAGTAACACTGAAATCAAAAGGTTGGTTGAGTCATGGTATTAACTTTAATTTGGAAAAATAAGCTCAAAGAAATTTGTTCGGTAATGAATCAAAGGCACGACACGATGGTGTTTGAACATGTTGTTACATAAAATGATGACCACAATGAAACCCTACTCCCTCTATACCAATATTTCTTTTCTATGGCCTCGACAGGTCTGCAATTTCTCACACCATGCACTTCTTCCTTAACATGCTTCATTCATTCATGTTTGAAGGTCATTTTCAAGGTCTTGTACATAATAACTCTTGTAGCTTCACAATTGTCCTATATCCACTAATCGTCACCCAAAATTTGTCTGCGACTACATTTCTTAGTGTTGATGGAATGCGAGGGCAGTGGCTTAATGAGTGAATCTTTTTAAAGAGATTAAAACTTTCTGGTTATAGGTATCCTTTTCCATTTCTGCATTTGTCACGTAAAAAGCAGCTCCAAACAACCACCTACAAACATAATGTAGCAGCTCCAAACAACCACTTGCATCCATAATGTTGATGCTGAGAAATATACAACACAAATGCAAGTTACATGAACAAGTAAGAACTCACTTGGAGAAAAGAAAGTTCAAATACAAAGAAATTGTGAAGGTGATCTATCTATGGTTTATTTTGATCAAAGTTGAGGTGCCGCTCATGTTTGAAGGTTATTCATTCTCAGAGCCTAGAAAATGAAGCATGGGTTTCATGGATTAGGGCTGTTGCTATGGAAACAATTCATGTGACTGCACTCTTAGTTTGAAAAAATCCAATTTCAGCTTTCATAATCAACCCTTAATTGCTTCTTATGCACCCAGAATTGAGAAAGGGTTGCTTCTTGATGGTTTTGGGCTCGTCAAGAATTCCATTTCAGGGCTATTTTGGCGATGAGATATGATGACATGGATTATATGGGCTAGCAAATTTAGACCCAGTAAACTAAACTCATCCATTATTAGCTTCAAAATTAGACATAAATTCATCAAGATAAATATGAGTTTAGAAGAAGACATAAATTCGTCAAGATAAATATGAGTTTTTAGAAGACAAAAACAGAGATAAATTAGCTGGGTATTGTGATGTCTAAAAGAAAAATAGTCTTAGTCGTGAAGACAAAACAAAGATGAATTTTCATGCTGAATATGGGAGAGATAACTCTCCATTATTTCTACTCTGATTCCTACTATTGTAAATTCAAAATATAGACTAGGATAGAGTTTGATGAGCAGCAACATGTGGGAACAACATACAGTGAAACAATTTTGAGGTGAAACTTGTGCACTATGGTACCTATGTGTAATGCAGATGTTGGGCTATAAAATAAAAAGATTTGATGAGTTGAACATAGTTTTGTAAAAAAAATTGGAAGGCTAAAGCTTGTCTTGAGGACGATAAAAGTGTGAAATGATTCCATGAATTGAAATTTGTCGATACTTGATTATGATTTCCAGTAATCAAATGCTACAATAAATTTTTGTTTAAACATCATTCGTAGTGACCTTGGTGTAAATTATCAATCAGTTAAGAGCCGACACAAACATCAATTTTCCTTTGGGATTAGCCCGCCTTCATGTGTAGCTGACAGAGGATTCTTAATTTGAAACAAAATCTGATATGCCCAACAAATCTAGAAGAGGGAGGGAGAAGTCTAGAGGAGGGAGGGAGGGAAGAATATTCATGTGTAACACCCTGGTTTTGACCTCGTTTGCATTTAAATAAATGATGTAAATAATCATGCTATGGAGTTCTGGGAGAAATCCCCACCATTGATTTAGTGTTTATTTTTCGGCATTTAAGGTTGGGATGATGGTACTTTATGCTAGCTGAACGTTATAAGTTCGTACATCATGTTAAAATTTTATTTTTAATTAAAAACCTACATCCATCTATGTCAGTGCAACTAAATGAGATGGGGGCATGATTTTTCCTAAGGATAAGGGAGTGGGGGATTGGAAGAGTGGGGAGAAATTCGAAATGGGAAGAAAACCATTTCTAGATTAATGTTTTTAAATTTTCTTAGGAAGGAAAACACCAAAAATGGCTACTTTTCCCTCACGCAGGGGTGTTTCACCTTCCCTTCATGATTTGGACTATGGGTAACGTTTTGGAAACACATTCTGCATTAACGCAGCAATCAAAACCACTCAGAGTCCAAAACCTTGGGGATTCTCTCTTTTTTTTGCGATTTTTCTCCCCTTCACGAATTTCTCTTATTTGGCAATTTTTTTCCTTTCACGACTTTTCTTGTCTGCTAGTTTTTTCTTGAACACGTTTTCCAGAAATCGAATTATGTCTTTGATTTGAATAATCAACAAATGTTTTCATTTTGGGTATTTTGCGATAGCTATTTTGGCTCTAGCAATGCTTATAATTCGTAATTATTGTGTGTGTATGTAATCCCTGGCGTCTGATATGATTTGATAATCCCAATACCAAGATAACTGTGTGTGCATCCTTGTTTGGAACTTGAACTAATTTGAGGAATGCAAATGGAGTCTAGAGTTGCTTGATAAACCTAATGTGTGAAGGAACCTCACAGACCAATCTAGAAGCTTGGTTTTCTTCTTTGCATACCATGAATAGCGCTGTAAGGGAAGGCATGTCCCGAGGGACTGTGTAGCGGAGAAGGGAATGCTTCCTTATGCTGGGTGTGTAATTGTCTAGAAGTCAGGCTAGATCCATTGTTGGTTTTCATAGCTTTTAGCAAGTGTTGACTTCTAAGTTATGTACAAGGGAACTAGCATAGAGTGGAATCTAGGAGACTAGGTAATAAGACAAAAATTGATTTAATTAATGTCTAAGGTATGTAACTATGGGTTGATTATTCTAACACCCCCACTTAAGCCTGAATTTATGAGTAAATGTCAAAGAACTATAGGGCCTAGCAACAAGGCTTAGTCACCCTTTACATACTGCTTGTCCATACAACCAAGGAAAGAGGCAAAAACCCAGTGGGAAAATCCTCCCTTAAACATGGACAGGAAAAACAAAATTTGGAAATCTTGTCATCAATCATGCTTCACAGCATGATCAGCAATCCCCAACAATGATTTGAGATTGCTGAATATCTTCTCACAAAAAACTTTGGTGAAGATGTCTGCTACTTGTTCTGAAGATGCATAGAAGAGTACATGAATGGTGCCATTGTGCACAAGCTGTTTGATGTAGTGGATATGGATATCAATGTGTTTGGTTTGCTGTCTTTGAACTGGATCATTGCATATTTGAATGGTGTTCTAATTATCAAAGTAGATAATAGTTGAAAACTCCAATTCGAAGCCACATTCTCCAAGTATTCCCTACAACAACAAAGATTGAGTTGCTACATTTACAACTCCTCTATACTCTGCTTCTATAGATGAGAGTGCTATGGCACTATGCTTCTTTCTTGACTAGTTGATTGGTTGTTTTGCAAGCATGAACACATATCCTGATGCTGAATTTTGATCTGTGTTGTCACTTACCCAATCACCGTCAGTAAACTCAATCAAATCAACATCAAATTTTACTTTGTAGAAGATCCCAAGAGTTCTTGTTCCTTGAACAAAGTTAAGGATTTTTTTGGCTGCCCTCTAGTGGATCTCATGAGGCTGATCCATGTATATAGAATCCACACTAACTACATAAGATAGATCAGGTTGAGTGTGTGTAAGATAAAGCAAACACCCAATCAACTTCCTATACAGTGTATTATTTACAATAGGAGAAGAACCTGTTTCTTCAAGCTTAACTCCTGAAAGGAAGGGAGTCTTGCTTAGCTTGCAATATTTCATGTTGAATTTCTTTAGAAAATATAAGGCATACTTGGACTGATGTACTTTGATTCCATGTTGGGATTGAGCAATTTCGAGATGCAAGAATTGTCTCAACAATCCCAAATCTATCATAGAAAATGCATGGTTCATTGCATCCTTCAAGGAGGCAATATCTTTCTTTGAACTTCCTGTAATCAAAAGGTCATCCACATATAGGAAAATAATCATAAAAGAACCATGAATCAGCTTGAAATAAACATTAGGATCCGAATTGCATTGAACAAAACTCACTGGACAGCAAAAAGCCATCAATCTTGGCATACAAATCCTTGGGGGTTTGCTTGAGCCCATACAATGATTTATTTAACCTGAACACTAAAGATGGATTAGAAGCAAAACCTTTAGGTTGATGCATGTATATCTCTTCAGTGAGATATCCATTTAGGAAAGCACACCTCACATCCATGTGATGTACCTCCCACTGCTTCAAAGCTGCAATGGATAAAGCTAGCCTTATGGAGTCCATCTTTGCCACTGGTGCAAAGGTTTCATTGTAGTCAATACCATGTACTTGTGAGTATCCCTTGGCTACCAATCTTACCTTATATTTCAAAGGTGAACCATCAACAACAAACTTTGTCTTGAAAACCCACTTACATTGAACTAGCTTCCTTCCTGGGGGAAGATCAACCAGTTCCCAAGTGTTGTTCTTCTGGAGCAAGCTGAATTCTTATTTCATGGCTGTTTTCCATATTGGATCATGTGCTGCATATTCATATGTTTTTGGATCTGATTCAACCATCAGATAGCACTTTTGAGCAAATAAAGGATCTTTCATACAAAGGGCACTCTCAAACTGAGATCTAGTCCTCCTAGTGTCACTAGGATTTCTAGCTAATTCCTCAGCTACATGAATGGTGTTTGCTTCCCATTTTGATCTTGTAGGACTATCAGGATCTATAATCAAATCATCATTATCAGACATATCGGAATGAGCAAACTCATTAGTCTTCCCACTTACAATCAATGGATCTGGTGGTGAAGAAGACTCTCCAATTTCAATTGCTACTAAAGGCTCTTCTTGGACTTATTTCAATGAAAGATTTGTTAGTTCTCAAGTTTATCAACATGTACCCTTTTGAATCTTTATAATACCCAACAAATAAGCACTCTTAGCTTTGGGGCTACAAAGCGTTTCTCTTTTCAGTTGGAATTCTAGCCCAAGCCTTTGAGCCAAAAATCCTGAAATGGGTCAGATCTGGCTTGTGCGCACTCCAAGCTTTGAAAGGAGTCATACCCTCAAGCTACTTATGAGGTACCCTATTGTGAATGTATGTTTCATAGTTTATAGCCTCATCTCAAAACTTTAGTGGCAAAGTCTTAGCCTCCATCATGCAGGTTACCATCTCCTTCAGTGACCTGTTCTTTCTCTAAGCAACACCATTTTAATGCGGTGTGTAAGGGATCGAATGCTGCATCTGAATACCTACATCTTTACAATGCCAATTGAAATCAGACTTGACATACTCACCACCATTGTCATATCTGAGGATCTTGAGTTTCCTCCCAGACTGGTTTTCAACCAAGGCTTTAAAGACTTTGAAGAGGTCCAAAACTTTAGAGTCGTGCTTTAGGAAGTAAACCCAATAATACCTAGAAACGTAAGCTATGAAGTTCAGTGCATATTTGTCTTCACTCATCGACATATGAGAAAATGGACCAGCAATGTCACTGTGGATCAACTCAAGAGGTGCAGAGGTTCTCTCATGACTAGCTCTCTCAAATTTGTGCTCTAGGTGTTTTCCTAGGATACAACCTTGACAGACTCCCTTGGAAAACTTGATCTTTGGTAACCCTAGGACCATAATGTTTTCATTCAAAACAAAAAGATACTTGTAGTTAATATGGCCAAATATTCCATCCCAAATATTGCTTGGCTCATTAACATGAATCAGAAGAGCAGAGGGGTTTGAGTAGGGTAGAGAATGGGAAAACATGTATACCTTCAAAGTGTGATCAACTACACCTTTTGCTATGACTTTACCATTTGAAATCTCAGTGATTTCAACATCATCAAGGGAGAACATGACCTTCTTTAGAGACCCAGTGTGAGTCATCTGATACACTGACAAGAGATTAGAGGCAAGACCTGGAACATACAACACATTACTGAACTTATCATGGTCAAGATCAATCCTTCCTTTCCCCAAGCCGCCAATGAGAGAGTCATCTCCCAAAACTATTGGTGGACCTTTTGACATGTAAAGAGAGGAGAATGCCTCTTTTGTCGAAAACGTATGTCTACAAGCTTCAGAGTCTATGATGAAGCTAGGTGAGTTTGATGTGCCAGCAACCAAGGCATGTACTCTCTCTCTGTCCTCTAAATTTGATCCTCCTTCCCTCTTCATTGAGCAATCAGGAAGGGAGATGCTATTCTTCTTTAGGAGTTGGGTCAACATGTCAATTTTCTTCTTCATACAAGAGCTCTCATGATGATATCCCTTACTGCAGTATGCACACTTGCTCATTTCTCCTTTGTTCTTCTTCTTCTGGAAGTGCTTCCTGGAACCTTGGGGCTCCTCTTGAGACTTGTTCTTGTCTCTCTTTTGCTCAAGTGGATTTTTAGCTTTTTTCTTGCTTTTTGAATCCACCCTTGAATCTCCAGCAACCAAATCTTGGTCTTTGGAAGGTTTGATGGTGCCCATCATCACCAGCTTATCTTCTTCATGTGTGAGGGATTCCATGAACTCTGCAAGCTTGGGCATCTTCCAGGCTCGAGCTGTCAACTTGGTGGCATGGAAGGTCAAAACAAACACTAAATAGTCAGGTCCAAGCTTCGACAATATGGCCAAAACTAGTTTCTCTTCCTTCTTTTCGATCCCACATTGTTTTAGCTGCAAAGCAAGGGCTTTAAACTTGGATATATAGAGTTGCAAGGATTCGAAGCTACTGGGACTCAAGGAGATTAGCTCATTCTTGATTTGATATCCTCTCATCTCATCTATCTTACCAAAAATCTCTACAATCCTCTCCCACACTTCATTCGGTGATGTCAATCCATCAAAATGGAAGAGGAGGTATCCTGAAATGCTTAGACACAAAATACCATATGTCTCATCCCTTCTGTTGTACTAGTTGATTTTCTCTGTAGCTGGATTAAAGTCTGGCTTAGTTTCCATAGTAACCTTATAGAGACATTTCGCTCTCAAGAATATCTCCATCTCAGATTTCCACTCAAAGAAATTGAATGGAGTCAAGATGATCTTCTGAGATTGGTCCATAGCTGAGAAACTGTGGCCTCCAGTCAGCAGAATATGCTCCCAGTCAAGATGTTGAACCTGCAATAGTAATATGGAAGAAGAGAAATCAATCCGCAAAGGCTCTAATACCATGTGGAAATTGAACCCAAGAGATAGAACAATTACACTCACAAAATTGCTAATCAAACATGCAAAATTAACATCAAAGGAGATTGAAATTGGAGCATAACACTAATCTGTATTGAATAAATCTACAATAGCCAACCTTATGAAGTAATAGGCTGCTGCAATATATAATTACATGAGAGATTCAAATGCATAAGGATTCGATTCGAAAATGTCAAAAAGTAGGCTTACTAAATCTAGTCAAATCCCCCATAGGTGCATAAAGCAGTTTCCAAATCCACCAAGATGCTCACGAATTGGCTAAGTCAAGTAGGCAAGCTGATGAGAGATGGGAAGACAACTCACCGCTCTTATCCCTTTCTTTATTGGCCCTTCTGAGCGACCCTGGACCAGCCATTGGTTTCGGCCTATAGTTACAGGGTTATTTATGGCCTATTGTTAAACCCTATAACTCCCCACCTTATAGTGGGTCGATTGAGTGCACATGTATGCCCTCACCCCTTGGCTTTTTTGTTTCTATTCTTACTTATTATATTATTTCCCCTCCTTTGTTGGGAAAGAGCTCCGCACCTTATAAAAATTCATATACAACATCAATGCAATACTTTTATATATCAATATATTTGTGTTTCACATGCTTTTATTAGGAGAAAAGGAGGGAGGATGATGTGGGAAAAAAACAAGTCAACTACACCTAGTCTAGCTTTTCCTTTTGCCTTAATTCTCAATAAAACATGCATCTTTTCAGAAAAACCAGATATGCACTTTGGAGGATCTGGAATAAAGCAGACATGCTAAATCTAGTTTCTAGGAGGTTTCCCAAGTGCTCCAGGACTCATTTTTAGCAAGCGTTGACTTCTAAGTCATGTAGAAGGAAACTAACATAGAGTGGAATTTAGGAGACTAGGTAATAAGAAAAAAATGATTTAATTAATGTCTAAGGTAGCTAACTATGGGTTGATTAGTCTAACAACACTGTATCATTGAAAATTTATAAAAACTACACAGTCTACGCTATAAAATAGAATACACAAGCCGTAAAACATTTCAACATATCTCTAGATAGAAATTAAAACCCCAAATTGTTTTACATGATGTAACCATTTCATGGCTCACGATCAGTTATACAAATGCTAAAGCCTTAACATAAATTAAGTTAAAACCCTATCAATGTTAAGTCATAGCAAGGACATTCCATTCGTAATGTCAAACCCCAACAGTTACGACCATTGCCAAATAAACATTACGAACAAATTTAAAACAATATAGTCACTACGCTACATGGAAAGAGTGTCGTTGCCAAGTAATGGCATGGCTCTCAAGCCAAGCAACACTATAAATATTCAAATAAAGAATGAACACGAATTGACAGAATTTCCAACTACAAACCATAACCATGATATACACACAATAAGGTAGTGATGTACAAAATAACTACTATAAAATAATATAAAATTTTACATAGTCGTATATCCAAGGCCATGTACCATTGCAAGCAATGGTGCTGTCACCATTCTATCAAACCCAACACATTAACCAATAACAAAGAGTCTGTAATATTCACCATGACCAACATTAATCAAATAGAGTATTCATTTACATAGATGGATTCCAAACAGTCTCGGCCCGAAGGAGCCAACCCAACCAAAAACCCAAAATGATAAATGCATCTCTGGATGCTTTACAAGAAATTACAGAAAAATCCTTTTTCCAAGCGCAACCATTTAAACCCAAAACCAAGCACTCATCCAACGACGAGCTTCACGCTCGGTCACAACATCCACACACAAAGAGGGAACGAGTTTAAACTTGTTACAGTAGGGCTTATCAGTAAAGGGTAACACATTGGCCACTAGGGAGGCCCACGACCCATGCCATAAGGACCCTGCAACCTGCAACAAACCAGAACAAAGATGAGGAGTATGCCAAACCTCCCAAGTGAAACCGCAAAACAAGTGCAACAAAACTAGACCGAAGGACATACCTTTGAAGCGTTTCCAGACTCCAAACTTCACGCCATAGTTCATGCTAGAGACAAAGCTCACACAGTAAATTTGCAAATGAGCCATACCTTCATGCTAGTCCAAGTCCTAAGCTTGAGACCCTTGTTTTCCAAGGCGCATTAAATTCGCCACCCTATTCTCCATTACCTGAGATCAAAACCCAAAGACTATAGTTTATGCCACCCCAAATCGGTGCAATAATTGACCACAATGCAAGTCTTAGAACCCAACATTAGTATAGTATACTTAGCATATATCCATAATTCATGGAATATGTAATATGCAATGAAATGGCTCACGTTATGCGTTCAACCCTTTACACCAAGACCTTAATAAAACAAAGGGCTATGTTTTAATAAAAAAATCCCTATACATTATATACCATGTAAATGTTAAAGTGCAGGAATTATTAAATCAAGGTCATAAGACCATAAGCAATAATGGTAACCAGTATAAACATAGTCATAAAAAATTCCATATGTGCGTAAACAGTCGTGCTAACAACCATAATAATAATCACTAAGCAAGGGCGGTAATTCTATTCGTCATCCAAGATGTGAGATAGTTGAACACAAGTAGTATGTCTTATTTCAGTATTATAGTCAGTTTTTCATCGCCAAGTGCACGTGCACGCATCAAGAAAATAAATGCATTAGTTCAATAAGAACTAACTAAGCCCTGTAGAGACAAGTAACAATAGTTACCTTTTAGGTGTTTTTACAAGGGAAATAATCCCTGCCACTCCACCCGTTCACAATACAACCTAAGTAAGAATTATTCATAAACAATAATCAAACCTTATAACCAAGGAGTAAGCAATTGACCGTACATACATACATGTAAATCCATGACCATCAAACCCAGATATTAAGCAAGATAGGATTACACTAATAACCACATTGCTTATAACATCTAGAAGGAAGTATAACTCCTTACGACAATACAGTGCAGTGAAACAAAGTACGACACATTCCGTATAAGTTAATATAATGTCCAGTTCAGGCAGTATTTGACTAGCCTAATAATTTTTTTTCTTATTTTCAAATTTTGGGGACATTACAACCTAAGTCATGATTGCCAGTTTATGGAGATTATGTGTAAGGGCACCAACACCTATATGGCGTCCTTAACTATTTAAATATTTTAACTATAGTACAATAAGCACACAAATTTATTATATATATTTACATGCATTTGTGGCTACGTGCAACTAGATTTTTTGTTATCTAAGATAGTGCTTAAACCATTCAACAACATTTAATCAATAGATTATTAAGCAGTTAACAATATAATTAATCTAGAATCAAATAGAGGCCTTTCAAATTAATCTAGAGAAATACACAATCTATAGAATACATGTAGCTTTGTTTAATTTAGAAACCTACCCACCCTTTGATTCCACATCTATTATGCCATAGTCAATTCCTAAACTGAATTTTACTTTCCAACAAACTAGGAATAGCTTATATGATTCCTTAGCTACAAGAAAACCATAGGTTCCTTAATCCTCTATGGCCAAAGCTCAAAGGAAAACAACAATCCAACTACCAGTATCCCTTTCTGAATTTTTTTAGCCTAATATGTTCTATATCTTTGTTTAATCTAGAAACCAATACATGTTTGATTCCCCCTCTACTTTCGCACAACCAATGCTCATTAGGTTGAAAAATTTGCCAATATTCTCTAGTGGGCATAAAGATGAATCCGATTAGAAATATAGTGTGGAATAACCTCCTACATGTTTTTTATGGAAATATCAATGTGATCATAATGTCCATAGTCTCTATTGGTAGTGTTTTGAAAAAATGACCCTGTAATGCAAAAATTGCATTGCATGTTACTAAGCAAAACCATAGTTCAAGAGATTGTTGAATAAAAAAACGTCCAAACCATGGAGTCTTGTGAGAGGGGTGCCCCTATTTGTAAACATATATCACAAGTCCAAGGGAATTGGAATTTCATTAATTCAAGTCTCGATTATCAGTTTATGACAAGTTGTAACTCACTTCTTGAAGTTATTTGGGTACACTTGACAAGTTCCTACTTAAAGTATAAAAATCAATATGAGTAGTAAAATTGACTTTTGTATCTTATTGCAATTTTTTTAGGCCAATACTAACATGATTGTGGTGTCCACATGCTCTAGAGCAAAAATTTTCACAAATTTACCCTATAATGCAAACATTGCATTGCATGTTATGAAGCAAATACCTAGTTTTAGAACTTGTTGAATAAAAAATTGTTCAAGCAATGGAATCATGGGAGATTGGTTTTTTAAGTTGTAATCCAATCTTATTATTCTAATGGAATTGAAATTTTGTTTATCCAAGTCTCATTTATCAATTTCCCGAGAGTTTTAATTCACTTCCTAAAGCTATTCAGGGATAATTGGCAAATTTCTGATGGTGGAAGAAAAACCAATTAGATCACAAAAGTGAGTGCTTTAACCTCTTTGATTTTTTAAGGGAAATCCCAACATCATCATGATCTTCACATGCTCCATTGCTAGAGTTCTAAAAAAATTATTTTATGATGCAAAAATTGCATTGTATGTTGCTAAACAAAACCCTACCTCCTAAAATTATTGAATAAGACAACATTTGAACCACATAATCATGCGATATGGGTGCCTTAAATGTAATATGATGCCATCAGTCTAACAGAATCAAAGCTCCATTGATCCAAGTCTTAATTATTTATTTATGACAAGTTGGTAGCGAATGAATGGATAACCATGTCTTAACTAAAGTTTATTTAAATATTAATCAAGATACATTTAAGCATAACAAGGTTTTCCGACCATGAAATGAATCTAGGTTGTACAATTGTTACACTCATGTTAATCTTATTTATGGGCTCACCTCCAAAATCTCAAATAGTATGTAAACAACTATTGATGTAAAAATCAATAATTATGTTAATTAGTAAGAAAGGAACGAAAAGAGGAGGAGCCTTGTTTCTCACTATTTTGGTGGAGCAAATTCTTACAAAGTCAAGCCACTAGATGCAATAAATATATAAATACAGTGGTGTGAGAGAAAGTCCAAATAAATGTTTATTGGGTGGAAGAGGATATAAATATAGTGGTGTGAGAGAAAGTCCAAATAAATGTTTATTGGGTGGAAGAGGGGCATGCTACAGCCTGGGAGTTATGTAACTCCTAAAATATTTGGTGACAGAAAAAATGCAACAGAGTCTATCTTACCTTTGAATTGGGAAACCATTAAGTTTCACCTTGATATCAATTCCAACTATTATTTACAAAGATGGATGGCTAAATGTTGTAGAATAGGGCATGCCTAAGCATTCACTTAGGTCGGTTTTCCTGTCGAAACATGTTTATAGGGGAAAGATGACATTTGAAAGGATAGTTTTTATAAAAAAAAAAAAAAAAAAAAAAAAAAAAAAAAAAAAA
>LPNX010812504.1:22408-33209 GCA_001517045.1 Pseudotsuga menziesii
TAAAATAAAACCTTAAACATTGCATTACACATTTCTCAACACTTCCACTCTAAAAAGAATATAGAGAATAAAAGCTTTGAGATTGCCAGCAAATATATCAAAACCATAGATTGGTTCAGAGGTTTGACAGTAAAAGTTCGGAATTGGGTGTCTTGGCTATAGGCGTATCAATTTTTGAAATTTTAAGATATGTAATTCTTCTGATTTCTGGACGATAACATTAAGAAAAATCCGATTTTGCTGCTTCTCATCTGTTCCTCTTCTGCCACACTAAATTTCGTCTCCTGGACAAATGGGTTCCTTAAAGTTTTTCCACAAATCCATGTAATTTTCGTTTCTGTATTGGTTTAATGATCCTGTATCTCTTTCTGATTTACTGATTAGTTCAATACATTCACTGTGATTTGTTTTTTTGAAGCGGTTATGTACTTGACCGTTCCTCTTTTGCTCAGTTTCATGCTCTAGCTTGTTTGTATTTTCTTTTCTGCAATTTGGCCATTGACTTTTGCTGTGGACAAAGCCGATTTCTAAGCTTTGGGGTTCTGGCATAGTTGGACCATGTTTTTTTTCCTGTATCTTTGCTTGAAGGGGTTTTCTGCATTCAGCTCATACGCTTTTTGGGCCACTGCTATTCAATAAACCAAATGATATTTCAAGACTTGATGGAGTTATCATCTTACCTCTTCTTATGCTATGGAGATAACACCTGCTAATGCAGTGAACTGGAGATGATGCATCTTTGATGGCACCCACTAGATTAGTCTGACACGACCTTGATTGCATCAAGGTCTATGGATTCAACTCCCTGTTTGCAGGAAATGGATTTGTCTCTCTTGGGTTGTTGTCTGATTTTGGCTTTTGATGGGAGAAAATGTACGTTGGTCTATTTATTTTCAGAACAATGGAGCTGCGACCCTCATGAGACGTGATTTTCCAATGTACATTGGGTAATTTCTCGATTTTAATGTGATTCAATCCAAATACTGCCATTTTAAACTACCTTAAATCTAAAAAACTGTCCATTCACAGTTAGAACCTATGTTACCAGAAACGAGAAACGGGAAATGAAACGAGAAACGAGAACTGTACGAGAAACTAAGTTTCCAGGTTTCGCAAATATAAGAAACGAGGAGAGAGAAAAACAAAAAATTAATTAATTAAAATATATAAATTGAATATTGTGACAATTTACAGATTTTAGATTTTAAGAATGACTGGACCAGTTAATTTTAGTTTCAATGCAGCAAAGTTTAGCTTAGATGTAGCCAGAGACTAACAAACTCCAGGTTCAGACTCCATAATATATAAATTTCTGGAAAGTTTGCTAGCTTCATAATATTCAATAACGAAAGCATTAAAAGAAACATAAAACGAACTTAAAAGCAATGCATTATATACTTGGAAAAAACAATTCACAAGCATTTCAATATATGTTGGAATTGCCTTGGACTTCAGATGTTGCAATACCTACTATCCTGTCTAATACTACTTCATTGTCGTTCGATAAGAATCTATCCCACTTCCCGCTTTCAGTTTCCAGCCCAACAACAGCTAGCGAGGGCCTGATGGCAGCATGAGAGGTCAGGTTTGCAACTGCCCAACCTAGCAAGGATCCAGGGACAGGCACCATCGACGGCGAGACTACACATTTTTTACAACAACAATGGGTCTGTGATGCAATTAAAAATTAAACCCGGAAAGGAACCAGTTTTCAAAGAAACGGAAATCGGTTTCAGTATAAACCGCTCGCAAAAACGTTGCGTTTCTAAAGAAACGGTTTTTTGGTTGCAGAAACGAAAATGGCTGTAGAAAACGGCGGTTTCCGTCTTGTCCTCGTTTCTATAGCGTTTTCTGTGAGAAACGTGAACTATCGTCACGTTTCTGGTAACATAGGTTAGAACAGATACTAGCATAGACTTCTTTATCAATGTAGATTCAATGCAGAATGACACACAACCACAAAGTTTGATGAAGCCTCATGAGTAGAGTAGACCCAGCACAAGGTATGGTTACATCTTGCTCTCGTAAGCTTTAGACCAACGAGACCAATTCCTTGTGGATACTTGTTTCTAAGCTTTAGACTAATTGGCTGGTATCTATAACTTAGGTTCAAACACTGAATCTGAAAGGTTAGATAGGTGAATTAGTTAGTTATTCATAGTATTCTGTCATCCATGGTATTCACCCATAGTATTGTTATTATGTATTTTCTATTTATTGTCATCCACAGTATTTACCCATAGTATTGTTATTATGTCTTTCCTATTTATACTCAATCTAATAATGAATCTAATAACCAGACATTCCATATGCTTGTAATGCTTCTGTCTTCTATCTTATTTTGCTGACCTGATAGAGCCCAATACCCCATTTTCAGCACATGATATTCAAGGATGAGCCTAGCTCTGAGCGTACAACCCAGTGGATGATCAAATCAAATTTCAAATTTTAACTGTGATCCGCGAGATCAACCTTCAATCAATGGCCAACTATCACTTTATAGTACATATCAGCGATCACTCTTGGCGGTGTATGTTTGTACACTGATTCTGCAGTCTAAAATATCTGTTTATTGGGTTTTTTAGGTTTTTTTACATATATGGGCTTTAGGTAAGATATTTTTGGATGGTTTATAGATTTTTATAACATCTTTTAATATTTCTCTTTTAAATGTTTATGAGTAGAGAAAAGGTCTTCATTATAGAGTTATTTCTGAAAACTTGAGAGACAGACAATGACGGAAAAGCGGCTGCTATTTGGGGATAAAAACACCGCTGATATAAAATTACGGTTGATCGGTTCAGATGGAGCAGACTATGGACGAAATCCTGTTTATCTTCATTCTCAAGTTTTGGCGAAATCCGGATTTTATAAAACCATGCTTTCTGAACGCTGGTCTTCGGGTAAGCGGTCTGTCGAAGTCGAGGGAACAAATTCCCAGAATGTAGACGATAAGCAGCCTCAGCCTCTTGAAGTGGAGGCAACAAGTTCTCATAGTATGGATGACTATATTAAATGTATTAAGCTCATGTATTCTTCTGAAGCGAGCGAAAGCCTTTGTTTCTCCTCTGTGGATGAAGCCTTGGCTATTTTACTAGTTGCTTCAGAATTGTTGTTTCATGACTACATTCAGGAATGTATGGAATATTTGGATGCTGTTCGTTGGAGCCGTGAGCAAGAAAATCTACTCAGGGTTCTACTATCATTTCTGCAAATAAATATTTTGCCCAGTTTAGCTGCCAGACTTGGAATGAGTCCATGCAAGTCTCAATGTGAACATCTAGAGGCGCTGGAGGGGTTTCTGCCACATATGTTATTTTTCATTATGACTGGGCAAGAAAACCGGTACTGTCTGACTCGTGACGGAATAGAGAAATATATTGTAGAGTATTTTAAAGGAGATACATCCCCAGCAATAGCAGATAAGTGCAAGTCTGTGCTCTTGAAAGACATAATGGACAACATCGAACATATTAAATCTAACAATAATGATAAGGATAAAAAGAACAGAGCTTGTTCTGCGCTGCTGTGGTTAATTGGAGTGATTCGGTAATGTGATGGAAATTTTTTTCAAAATGTTCTCTATTTGTTTTGTGAAGATACAGACCTTGGTAAAGCACTAACGAGTATCAAGTCTGAAAACCATAAACTGGAACTGGCTACTGTGAATACTTTGATGAATAGCTTTCTAGAAGCTATGGGGAATGGGGAGATGGTTACTCCTTCGTCATTTCCACTTTCTTTTCTTAAGAATTGGGTTGGTACGATGATCACGCTAATTTCTGTTTTCTCCCGTCATGATCGTAACAAATATTTGGAGATGTTGGCAGCATTGGACAAAGGAATCGCTAATTTAGCTGAAACACTCTCATTTGGTGACCAGAAACTTATTTACAACATTTGGATAAACGATATCATGAAGCACCCAATGCACCCTTGTATTGCGATTCAATGGTGGGCCGCGAAATTGCAGGATGCCATCACTCGCCATCATTAGGCAAAACAAAACTCATACCATTGTTATCACATTTTGAAGCAAGCCAAGCCATTCCTGTACTGGAGGTGATAAAGGATATCTTATTTTCTTATTATATCTTCCTTCATTGCATAACAGGTTTACCAAATTACAATCTCTCTTCATTGCATTTAACAGTTTTATCGAGTTTATCGAGTTGGTGTTTTTATTTTAGATACAATCTCTCTTCGTTGTATTTAACAGTTTTATCGAGTTGGTGTTTTTATTTTAGAACTGCATAACATTTTTACATAGTTTTATTCTTTCTTTCAATTATATTTAACAGGTTTATCATGTTATATAGTTAGGTGTTTGTATTTTAGAATTTGGTGTGGAATAGTATGATTTTCTTATATTTAACAGGTTTATCATGTTATATAGTTAGGTGTTTGTATTTTAGAATTTGGTGTGGAATAGTATGATTTTCTTAGATTATATGAAGATGAGAAAAGTGTATTGTGAAAAATTTGATTTTATGAGCATCCTTCCAAATTATGTATGTATGGATCACTCGTAGCTAGCAACTGCATAGATAACTGACAAAGACAACCCATTTGACTAGAATGGATAATGATCACGGGGATTTCACTTAGTGAACATCTCACATAGCAGGTGTGATCGTAGAATATTAAAGAATACTCTTACTTTCCATAGATATTGACCCAAAATCTTTTTGTTGAAACTCCCTCCCAATACTTACAACCTACTCCCCACCCCTTTTTATACCTCAATCCTTATAAACCACCCTACCCACCCCCACCATAAACCCCTCATCCCACAAATACTTGCAATATATTGGTTCAATTTTTAATAATTTTAAAACCCACAATATGAATTAACATGATAGGATGTTGGTCAACAAGTGAAGACCCCGTGGTGATGATAACCCATTTAACTAGGAAAAAGTGGGTGATAATAGGTAGCTAAGACAGACCACTAATGATGAAAACTACACATGGTTAACGAGTATAACAATCAAGCATGTGAATATCTCGGAGAGATGCCATTTAATGTTATAGTCAAGCATTGAATATTATAAAAAGTCAGTTTTTTTTGGAGTCCATGTTTAATGTTGTAGAGGATGATTGTTTATGATAAAAGTTATAAATTGGATATGTAGGAAAAGATGTCATTTAATGTTGTAGTCAATGATTGAATATGATAAAAATTTTATAAAGTTTGGTATTTGTTGATATTTAATTATTAAATATGATAAAAATGTTATAAAGTTTGGTTTTTGTTGACATTTATGTTGTAGTCAAGCATCATGTCAAGAATAATGTTATAAAGTTTTGTTTCTTTTGTTGACATTTACAGTTTTAGTTAAGGAAAATGTTAGAGTGTTATAAATTTTGGTTTTGTTGTCATTAATATGAGATAGTAGGGAGTTTATATATATATAAACTCGCTACTAAAGTTTAATTAAAATGTGAAAGTTAAATCTATGATCATTGATGTTGTCATTTGGAAAAATCTTAATAACCCTCGTAAATTTCTATATATAATAATAAATGGGTGAATCCCTATGATAGATGAGAAAGTGTGAAGGTTATTTTATCAATAATATAATATGTATATATAATTTTTTGGCGAATCTTTTACAAAATTATAAAATCTTCTGAAATAAGACAAATCTTTCACAAAATTAGAAAACCTTGTACAATATTTAACGAAATTTTCACAGAATTAACAATCTTCTAAATTTTGGCGATTTTTTCATTGAAAGGTAAAAACTTAAGTTTTGAGAAATTTTGACTTAATAAAATTACCTATATGATATTGTATTTATTTTAGATTTGTCATGTACTCTTGCACTAGAACACCTTGTAAATTATATTCAATTTCCAAGCTAAAATGTTGACTTTATTCATCATAACTACTTGTATACTACTAAGTTCAAACCTCCTTAGAGATAAAATGGAGAGATGATTTCATAAATATTTTCAATTTACTGTAGAACATTTTATCAAAGTGTGAAGCTCATTTATCATACTACACTCAATGTAGAGCCAATTTTCACAAAATATGTTGGGCTCAATCATTCCCCTCAATCTAAAAATATCGCTACAATCAAAATAGTTGTTTGAAGTACTATTCAAAATACAAGGCTTGACCAATGCTCTCAAAAGGCTTCAATGGATGGTTGCATAACATCCACATTGACATTAACATCTTTCTAGCAAGTATGTCCCCATTTTCTTGAATGACCTACAATCAAGCCAAATAAGTTGTATAAGAGAAAGATAATAACGTAACTCACAAAACATTAAAATGAAAAATAACACAATTTTTTAGTTTACAAACTTTCCATAATATATAAATGCTCATCGTGTATGATTCAAAATAGGGAAAATTTTAGAAACACGTACCTCAACATATTCTTTGAAGTTTTATTTATAAATATGACCAGAATCCTAGAGGCTACATGTAATGATCTTTTAGTCGTGCAATCAACAATAAAATTTCCTTAGATGAATACCAGTCTCAATGCCAATAGGTCTCCTATGATGAATGCATAGAAACCTAGTAAGGCAGTGCATAGACCATTTTTCTCTTTGCTTAGCAACTCAAATCTCATTTCCATTTCTAAAACCAACATGTCTTATCAAAGAAAATATAAAATAAACATAGTAGATTCTAAAATTAAAATGGTGAAGATGCTTAAGTCAAGAAACAGAGTGAAGTTTGAAGTGTGAAGACATTTATATTCCATCGTAGTGAGATGGTTGGGGTTCCTACTCACACTCTTTCCTTGAAGAACATCCCATCCATTTCTAGTTCCAGACAGAGAAGGCTTGAGATCAGAATTTTTGGTTTTATGTTTTCCACCAAAACAGGGTTTCGCCCCCCCTCCAAATCTCAAAGATGAGATAGTATGAAGATTTTTATTCCCTCATCTATCCTTCTAGGTTCCGTATTAAGGATTTCCTCAGCCAATTCTTTTGTGACTATTTTTAAAACCATGAATAACATCGTGTCACATGTTCATATGCCCACAATTTTGTCCAAAACTTTCACATGTTCACACTCCAAACCTTGCACATGTTAGATAATGATTTTAGTTATTTTTCATCCACCAAATTTCTATCATGCGTCCTCCTTCCTACAATGTTCATACAACGGATGAGTACATATGGTTAAATTACAGATTTTCAGGGTGAGGAAAAGTTTATTAGAAGCAATTACGCTGATGATAGCCTTTTGATGATGGGGCAAAGTGTCTTAGAAGGAATTATGTTTATGTTAACCTTTTGGCCAACAGATTAAGGAAAAGACTAGGCCCACGGAGTTAGCATGAGTTAATTTGGTTGAGCACAGAGGCAGAGTAATAAGTAGACAGAGTATGGCACGAGATGGAGTTGGGGTGATAGAATCAGAGAAGATTAAATAGAGTGATCTAAAGTAGAGTCAATGGAGTTGGGGTGATAGAGTCAAAGAAACTTAAATGGAGTGACCTAAAGCAGAGTAACACTGAAATCAAAAGGTTGGTTGAGTCATGGTATTAACTTTAATTTGGAAAAATGAGCTCAAAGAAATTTGTTCGGCAATGACTCAAAGGCACGAAACGATGGTGTTTGAACATGTTGTTGCATAAAATGATGACCACAATGAAACCCTACTCCCTCTATACCAATATTTCTTTTCTATGGACTCCACGGGTCTCCAATTTCTCATACCATGCACTTATTCCTTAACATGATTCATTCATTGATGTTCGAAGGTCATTTTCAAGGTCTTGTACATAATAACTCTTGCAGCTTCACAATTGTCATATATTCACTAGTCGTCACCCAAAAGTTGTCTGCCACTACATTTATTATTGTTGAGGGAATGTGAGGGCAATTTCCTAATGAGTGAGTCTATTTAAAGAGATTACTAGTGAAAAATGAGAGATTAGTGACCAAAAAAATGACCAAAATCTGCATATCAATGACCACTTTTGGTTTGGCGATCGCTGGTGGCTAATTTACGGTCTTTTATTACGTGACCAAACTTGGTCATTTTTATTTTAGTCATTTATAGCTTGTCAGTTGGTCATTAATTTGGTCATATATTTGACTGAATGACCAAATATATGACCACATTTATGACCAAATTAATGACCACATGACAAACTAGAATATGACCAAATTTGGTTGCGTAATAAAAGACCGTAAATTAGCCACCAAAATTGTTTTTTGGTCATTGATATGCGAATTTTGGTCATTAATCTCATTTATTGGTCACTAATTTAGTCATTTTAAGTCATTTTATGTGGTTATTGGGTGTGTGCAAGAAGTTGAGGGACCTTTTAGATGCAATGGTGGAGTGAAGTCAATCACTCTTAATCCAAAAAAACAAAATCATCCTAAGCAATCCTGAACCAGCCAAGCCTAGTCCCAAGGCTAGAAATAGGCATGGAAACTAGGATAATAAGACAAATCATGCCTCTATTTTAGTGAAGAGATTTGCGTGCGCGATTTCCTTCACTAAAATGGAGGTACGATTTGGAAAGCCTGTTTTTAAAAAAAATTGGTTGAGGTTGTATTTTTCTCATAATCGTGCAGCTATTGGATGAATGAAGAGAAACTTTTGACTGTGCAAACACGATTTTGGGTGTGCTTGAGCCCTCCATCTCCACCTTTGGATAAACCTCCCCTTTGTGAGGTATTTTCCTCCTTTCTTTTCATGTTTTTTTCTTTTTCTTCACCAATTTATTTGACCTAGATTGAAAAATTAAACCATATTAAATTAAATTATGGCCAATTGAAACAAAAACCCAATGGAATTGGCCAATTGAAACAAAAACCCAATGGAATTGGCCAATTGAAACAAAAACCCAATGGAATTGGCCAATGGAAACAAGAACCCCAATGTAATTGGCCAATTGAAACGGGTAAATCCGTGGACCTGGGTAACACTTTTTGGCAAGCGCATTTCGGCAAAAATAGAAAAGCGTACCTCGGTCGAGGGTTTAACAAGCCCTCGACCGAGGTCTTAATATCTCTACCGAGGTTTTATCAAGCCCTTGACCGAGGTTTTTTTCAGCTCTCGACCGAGGTATTTCCTAACCCTCGGTCGAGGTATTAATACCTCGACCGAGGGTTAAGAAATACCTCGGTCAAGGTCGGTTTTAGTTAAATTGAATATTTTTGTTAATTTGTTATATATATATATATATATATATATATAAATTATGTCAACCGGTAGCGTTTAAGCTACCGGTTTAATTTTGAAATATGTGCCGGGCAAGCCGAAATGCTGCCCAATTTTTTTCAATCCTCCGTGAATTCATAGAGGATTGAAAAAAATTCATAAAACACCAACTAAACAAACCTATATGAACCATAGAGACAATTAATCAACTGTAGGATCGAAACAAATAATAAATTTAAAAATTTATTTGAAGAGGACGTCACAACCCTAATACTCCTACTTATTAGGTTTACGACGATGATCCGATAACTAGGTTTAGAAAGAAGAGTACGTCATGCGATTGTTGCAACTTGTGTTTATCATTTTCAATGTAAAAGTGAATATTGGGTAGTGATGATTTCGATTCAATTTATCAGATCTCACACATACATATATAAATGTATAAATAGGCTGCCCATCAACCCAAATAATTTTTTTAATAAATATGATTAATTATAACCTGTATACATGCAAAAGTAATGAGTATTATTGTTCGGATTGTTTAATATCTTGATTAAGAAAACAACCAAGGATTTAGAGCAGAATTGTTGTGGTAATGACTCATGGAGGATTGAAAAAAATCCATAAAACACCAACTAAACAAACCTATATGAACCATAGAGACAATTAATCAACTGTAGGCCCGAGACAAATAATAATTTTTTTATAAAAATTTATTTGAAATTAGTTAATAAGTTATAATATTAATAAAAAATCCCCATACCCCAACCCCTTTTTTCAAAACATAAATTAAACCTACCATTTAATCTGACCTCACTAACCCTACTTAACCCCCCCCTCAATATTACTACCTTACCCCCTACTAACCCCTGCTAACCCTATTCACCCCTACCTAAATTCATATCTAAACCCTATTAATACCTTACTAAATCCATATTAATATTAACTTAAACCCCTACCAAACCCCTCAATTCCTTCACACTTCATAACACTATAGTGGGTCGATGTACAACCTCTGTCTCTCAACATTTATCCCGGGTCTTCTGCCATGCACCTACTCTTGTTCACCACATGTTTCATTCTATTAACACATGTATCCTGGGATCTTATGTTAATTGTTACATTACACACAATAATTGTTTGCATTAAAATTAACATAAATGTTAGTTTCTCATGTCTAGGAGTAACAATCTAGCTTCCATAATATTTAACTTTCTAAAATTTGTTCTCACATTTTAATGAGCATTCATTTTAGGGACAAAATTTGTAGTGCCAAGGTTTATTTCCAAATAGTGAGAAGGCAAGATCATGTGCATCGTTATTGAAATTTTAAATAATATTAATATAATCAAGATTCTAGGACCATTTAAATATATAAGTTACACCAAAATAGTGGAGCATCTAGGAGCATTGAAATATATTTCCACCAAAATACTATGACCATCCATACAAATATCATCCCTTTGCTACAAAAGGCTAGTTTTGGATTTATAGGGAGCAACTTAAATCTAACCTACTAATTCCTCTCTTCAAAAGCCATGAAATCATTTTCTAGGTGTAGTATTATGGAGGTAAGTATCCAAATAATTCTCCATGATTATTTCCATTGAAACATAGTTTATTTCCTAGGGTTATTGAACTCCTTTCTAT
>LPNX010812549.1:0-15374 GCA_001517045.1 Pseudotsuga menziesii
TCTCTCTCTCTCTCTCTCTCTCACAACCCCAAAACCTCTAATGTGTCTCTCTTTCTTGCTCTTTAAAACCCTAATACACAATGTCTCTCTCTAACTGCATAACCCAACTCCCTCCTATTTCTATCTCACTTTAAATCCATAACCTCCCCACTCTCTCTCTAACTAATTCCCTTACCCATAATATCTCTCTCTCAATGCTCCAAACTCATAATGCCTAATCCTCTCTCTCTCTATCTAAATACCTACCCCCAATCTCTCTCTCTTTCTCTCTCTTTATCTCTCTCTCTCTCTCTCTATCTATCTATCTATCTAAAATCCTAACCCCCATTCTCTCTCTCTAAACACTTAACCCTGAATCTCTATCTCTCTCAAAATCCATAACCCCCAATCTTTGTCTCTTTCTACATCCCTAACATCTAATCTTTCTCTCTCTCTTTCTAAATTACAAACCCTGAGTTTATCTCTTTCTAATTCTCCCTCTCTCTCTCAACCCCTAATCCCAAATATCTCTTTCTAAGCTCATGATCCCCAATATCCTTCCCTCCTCTTTCTCTAAACCCCTAACCCTCTCTCTCTCTCCCCTCTATCTCTCTCTAAACACCTAACACCCCATATGAATTCTCTCTCTCTAAACCACTAAACCCGAAATATTTCTCTCTCCCTCCCTCTCTCAATGTCTCTATATGTCCAACCTTTTGCCTGTTTATTTCTCTCTCCCTCTAAATCTGTAACCCCCAATCTCTCTCTCTCTAAATTCTAACCCCCACTCTCTCTCTCTCTCTAAACCCCTAACCCCCAATCTATGCCTTTCTATTTCTCTCCCTCTAAGCTCAAAACCTAAATTTCTCTCTCTAATCACATAACCTAAAACCTTTATCTCTCTCAACCCCCCCTCTCTCTCTAAACCCCTATCCCCAAATATATATCTCTCTAAACCTTTAAAATTCAATAACTTTGTACCTCTCTCTAAACCCATAAACCCAAATCTCCCTCTCTCTCAAACAACTAGCCTTCACTATCTATCTCTCTCTATGTATTTATCTATTTAAACCTCTAACCAATAATATTTCTCCCTCTCTCTCTCTAAATCCCTAACCAAAAACTTATATCTACCTTTAAACCCCTCAAACCCATTATCTGTGCATGTAAACCAGTAACTTATAATCTCTCTCTCTCTCTCTCTCTCTAAACTCCCAACACCAAATTAATCTCTCACTCTCTCTCTCTAAACTCCCAACAACAAATGAATCTCTCTCTCTCTCTCTCTCTCTCTCTCTCTCTCACTCTCTCTCTTTCTCTCTATATATCTAAACCCTTAACTCACCAATCTCTCTCTCTCTCTCTCTCCCTAAACATATAACCTTGAATCTCTCTTTATCTCTACCCATAAACTCAAATGTATCTCCCTCTCCCTCTAAACCCATAACTCATAATATTTGTATCGCTAAAACCATAACCTTCGATGTGTATATCTCTCTTTGTAAACCCTAATGCCCAATCTCTCTCTCTCTCTCTCTCTCTCTCTCTCTCTCAGCCCCTATCCAAATATATCTTTCTTCTCATGAAATTCCTCACCTCCATTCTATGTCTTGACTCTAAATGCTTAACCCTGAATCTCTTTCTTTATATTTTTATCTCTCTAAATTGCTAGCCCCTAATATCTCTCTCTCTCTAAGTTTGTAACCCCTAATTTCTCTCTCTCTTTAAACCCCTTAATCCTAATCTCTCTCCTTCTTTCAACACCAAACATCTAATGTCTCTCTCTTTCTCACTCGTTAAAACCCTAAAACACAATATCTCTCTCTATGTGCATAACCCCAACTCAATCCTATTTCTATCTCTCTTTAAATCCATAAACCCTCCCTCTCTCTATCTAATTAATACCCTAATCCATAATATCTCTCTCTTAATGCCCTGAACTCATAATCTCTAATCCTCTCTCTCTCTCTCTAAATACCTACCTAAACATTTAACCTCGAATCTCTCTTTATCTCAACCATTAACTCAAATTTATGTCCCTCTCTCTCTAAACCCATAACCCCTAATATTTGTCTCACTAAACCCATAACCTCCAATGCATATATCTCTCTTTGTAAACCCCTAACGCCGAATCTCTCTCTCTCTCTCTAACCCCCTATCCCAAATATCTCTTTCTTCTCTTGAATTTCTCCACCTCCATTCTATGTATTGACTTTAAATGCCTAACCATGAATCTCTCTCTTTATAATTCTCTCTGTCTAAAGCCCTAGCCCCCAATATCTCTCTCTAAAACCCTAGGCTCCAAAATCTCTCTATCTCTTTCTCTAAACCCCTAAATATATCTCTCTCTCTCTCTAAGTTCCTAACCCCGAATCTCTCTCTCTCTCTAAGCCCGTTAATCCTAATCTCTCTCTCTCTCTCTCAACCCCAAACCTCTAATGTCTCTCTCTTTCTCGCTCTTTAAAACCCTAATAAACAATGTCTCTGTCTAACTGCATAACCCAACTCCCTCCTATTTCTATCTCACTTTAAATCCATAACCTCCCCCTCTCTCGCTCTAACTAATTCCCTTACCCGTAATATCTCTCTCTCAACACCCCAGACTCATAATCTCTAATCCTCTCTCTCTCTCTTTAAATATCTACCCCCAATCTCTCTCTCTCTCTATCTATCTATCTAAAATCCTAACCCCCATTCTCTCTCTCTAAACACTTAACCCCGAAACTCTATCTCTCTCAAAATCCATAATCCCCAATATTTGTCTCTCTCTAAATCCCTAACATCTAATCTTTCTCTCTCTCTCTTTCTAAACTGCTAACCCTGAGTTTATATCTTTCTAATTTTCCCTCTCTCTCTCAACCCCTAATCCCAAATCTCTCTTTCTAAGATCATAATCCCCAATATCCTTTCCTAATCTTTCTCTAAACCCATAACCCTCTCTCTCTCTCCCCCTCTATCTCTCTCTAAACACCTAACACCCCATATGAGTTCTCTCTCTAAACCACTAAACCCTCAATCTTTATCTCTCCCCCCCTCTCTCAATGTCTCTATATGTCCAACCTTTGTCTATTTATTTCTCTCTCCCTCTAAATCTGTAACCCCCAATCTCTCTCTCTCTAAATGCTAACCCCGACTCTCTCTCTCTAAACCCCTAGCCCCCAATCTATGTCTTTATATTTCTCTCCCTCTAAGCTCAAAGCCTAAATTTCTCTATCTAATCACATAACCTATAACCTTTCTCTCTCTCAACCCCCCCTCTCTCTCTGAACCCCTATCCCCAAATATATATCTCTCTAAACCCTTAAAATTCAATATTTTTGTATCTCTCTCTAAACCCATAAACCCAAATCTCCCTCTCTTTCAAACAACTAGCCTTCAATATCTATCTCTCTCTATGTATCTATCTATTTAAACTTCTAACCCATAATATTTCTCTCTCTCTCTCTCTAAATCCCTAACCACAAACTTCTATCTATCTTTAAACCCCTCAAACCCATTATCTATGCCTGTAAACCCGTAACTTATAATCTCTCTTGTAGCAAGGATTTCTCCCTGCTATAGGGGAAGGAATGACTCCCTTTTGCCTATAGGGCACAAGGGTAGGTTCCTGCTAATGGTAAATGCAGAAAATAAAATAGAAACAGAAATGACATAATAGAATATTAAACTAAAGCTAAGCTAATATAAACAAGATGAAGTAAATGGCAAGAATAGTAAACTAAATCTAATGGTAGAAAGAAGAAAATGAAGCTTTGATGAACCCCTTTGCAGAAAATGGGTTAGGGTTTCGCCTCCTTAAAACCTACAAAAAAACCTAAGCTCTAATGGAGAACCTGCAAAAACAATGTCAATAACAAAACCTGCAAATAAAAACGAGAGTTAGAAAGCAAATAACATTAAGCAAAATAGAAATAAACCATTGGGTATACCTTCTCTTGGGTGGAAATGGGCCACCATGCCCTAGCTCATGGGAGCACCTCTCTTGGTTGGGGAGCAATGGCTCGAATGGAAATACAAGAGATACAAAAATGTAAAAGACTGTCTCTTTGCCAAAGATGCATAGCCTTCTTTGCCTCTCCTCAGCGATGCCGCAGACCTCTGTGTAGTTCTGTTCTGTTCCCTTTGATAACCAACAAGTTGATCTTCCTTGATCAATCTCTTGCCACTTGATTGCTTGATTTGAAATGACTTGCACTTCATTTACATATAGCCTTCTAGGTGTCTTGCCCATGTCAACTTGCCATCTTGCTTACCGCACAAGTCACCCCTTGCCGGTTCACCAAGTCAACTTCAAAACACACTTGGCCCACTTAACTGTTTCGTTGATGTCACTACACCAAGGTTCACTTTGACTTAGGCGTTCAAGGTTCCACTTGCCAAAGCCTCTAGAGTGCCACGCGCACACTTCGCTGGTGAGCCGCGGGCCCCTTACTTTGACCAAAGCGCCCATCTAATTGACCGCCATTCATCGCTAACTGTGCCGTCATGCGCACGCGCCCGTCGTCCAACTACCGTCGTCTGCACACCCGTCGGTTTACTTAACAAAACGCTCTTTTGTCGGAGCACCCAACTGCCCACACATTTGTCTGTCTGCACCTCCATCCACACATCTGTCTGTCTGCACATAAGGGTCGTCCGCACACTTGGGCCGCGCGCCCACAGCAAGGGTCGTACGCTTGTTTACCGAACACCTTCACTAACTTGCATGCCCATCCACACGCTCAAGGGTCATGCACCTCAAAGGGGGCGCGCACCCATCACCAATGTCATATTTGCCAAGGGGCAACCGTGCCAAGTCACGTGGGCGCTAACCTTGGGGTGCGCCACATTCTCGACCTCCATACTGGTGGTGAATGTGGGTGCTTGCTATCTTTTCCAAGTGAGAGCGCAACTCCATGTTGAACCGTCATGTCCACGACACCTTTCCCAAGTGTGCCGCCACTTAGGTGTGCTGAAAAACGTGGCCGTGACAGCCTCCGCCACTTAAAATTGTTGTTGTCTTGGCAACATCAACTGCTCCAACCTCTGTGTGAACTCAAGCCACACTACCGCAACATCGGAGTTGTTCATGACTCATCCACAGTACTGCTTTCTTGACCACCTACTTCCAACCTGTGCTCCATGCCTTCCTTCCTATTTCCATTTGCTGTACACCTCAAGGACAAACCGGCTAGGTAGCTAATCCAACCGTGTGTTCATCACTTAAGACAAACTTCCCCGTTCTGGAATCATGTTGCCAGCGTTCTTCTTTCAGTGTCTGCAAGCCTCCTGCAATTTACCTTGTTTACCTTGGTGAAAAATAGTCTTTTAGGCCACCTTGCCAAAGGTTCCTAGGGCCTCACCGCCATCGCCAAATACAGTTAGCCCAACTACTGCTAGCTTAAGTGAAAAGACATGGGCGGTGCCATAGGCCACCGCCGCCCGTATCTTCCACACCAAACTGTCCAAAGTTGACTGCATCACTGCTGGCACTAAGATCTTTCAACCAAGCTCAAAACTGTTCAAACCTGACATCATCAGTAGTCCAAGTACTCATATCTTCCACAAGCTCTGTGCAGTCGTCTAAGCCAACCGAAGAAACCATCTTTATCTGCTACGACCTCTTTTTGGCCCGCTTCTTGGCTGCTTTACTTCACCCTTCAAATGGATTTATTGCCTTGTCGTTGCATGTCTCAATGTTCCTTGATGTCTCCAAGCATACCAACATCTTCTGTTCTTGAAGAATGCACAACTCTGCCACAGCTTCTGTAGCCATGGTTTCCTTAGCCACTTCTTCTTTTACCGGTTCCAACAACCGCTTACTTTCCAAGTAAGCAAGTACCGCATCAACTTCGATTGGTTGGCAGCCAACCTGCTGCAACCACTCTCGTGTCAACTCTTTTTCTAGAATTCCTATAGCATGGATGAAAAATGCCACTATGTCCTCTGCATCACGGGGGGGATCAACTTCTCTGGTGCTTTCTCCATCCAAGACTTCTTCCAAAATCTGCGTTTCTTCTTGCATTTCTACTGCAACCTGCATTTCCTCCACAACCTACATTTCCTCTAAAACCTACGCTTTGTCCAACACCACCTCATGTAACTCATCCTCAAGGTTCTTCTCAACCGAAGTGTCACCACCATGTCTGCTGCATGACATCTCCAACGTACCTTCATCAGCAACCTTCACACATGCTACCGAAAAACCCAATTGTTCCTTCTCATGCTGCCACAAAGGATCCTCTGAAATGCATAAGGCATCAATCTCCTCACTGATCGAAGCCATGCGTTTTTTCAATGCTGCTAACCTTCCTGTTGTAGATAGATCAGCCTTTACCACAATGCTTGGCTCGTTTTTCTTTGTCGAAACTGTCTTCTTCCCTATGCTTTGCTGCGACAAGTGCTTACACTTACCTAGGTCTTTGAAAATCTGTACCGAAGTCACCCGGGGTTTGTAGCCCAACTTGCTTTTCTGCGTCATAGGTAAGCTCCACATTCCTTCCTCTCCTAAGAACACCAACCATCCAGCATATGGAACTGGCACTACCTTGGCCAAATGAAGGAAGTCTTGTCCCAAGATCATAGAGTGATCATCCAATGGAACAACTTTCAAGTCCATCTTGTCGTGCCAGCTTCCAACTCGAATAGGTGTTGCGCATATCTTCCCTGTCACATCTCTTACCATAGAGTTTGCTACCTTGAACTTTGCTTGGCTTCTTTCCATGCCACTGTGAAGGGACCCCACAGTCTTACTGCTCACCAAACTGTGAGATGAACCAATGTCAACCAACGCAGAAACCCTTAGGCCACTCACCGTCATTTCCACGAAGTCCAAACCTTGCTGCACACCTTGCAACTCTGCGTTACAACCCCTGGCCTCTTCGCTAAGGCAAGCTTCAATTTCCTTCACCGTCTTAGAAATCTTGTTTGAAGGTGCCCCTTCCAGCACTCTCATTGTTGTCAACCTTTCCATAGAATCCTCTCCCACAACAGCCCTTGCCCTAAACAGACAATCTCTTACATAGTGGTTCTGTGCGCAAAGATAACATGCAACTTTCTTCTTTTCTGATTTTTCCGTTTTCTCTTGTCTTGGCCCTCCCTGAGTGCCTTCTGACTTAGCTTTACTTCGAGTTTCCTATGACCGCCATTCTTCTTGCTCCCTTTCACTTCAAAGCATTTCCTCAAGAACTCATCCCACTTTTCAAATGCAACCTACCGTCTCTTTCAACGCAGTTGAAACTTGTTCACATCCTGCTGCGAATGTTTCACTCAGCCTTGCAACCGAATCGTTGATCTACCCTTCGACCAAAACTCCTGTCATCTCTCCAAGCGGTTTCAACACTTGCAAGATTTCTACACAAGTGTCTCCTTCTTGCTGAAGTCTGCCATCTAGCCGACTCGTTTCTGTTGCTGCGGATCCACAGACTTCCAGCTACTGCCGAATCCAACCTTGACGTCAAGCCACCTACTTGTTCGCCAAACACTTTTCTAAGTGTTGCAGTTGTCGCACTCCCGGAGCGCACAACTTTCCTGAGTCAATCTACTGAAATGGGCATTTTCCAAACGCACCACTTCTGGATCACTTGTGGAATGCACCCACTGTGGCACACTTCCGTTTTCTGAGCGCATTTCAAAAATTGGAACTTTTCATTTTTTTGCTGAACCGCACCTCCTCGTGTTGTTGTGACTGTCTGAACACGCATGCTTCCCTAAAGCACACGTTTCTGTCTTTTCTGGAGTGCTCATCCTGAGCATGTAGCTCTGCGGCTAAGAAGCACTTTTCACATGAGCATCCGGATCCTCTTATGGAGCACGCAACTTCCTACTGCAGTGCGCACGGTTTCTGGGCGCATGTCTACTGTCTATGGAGCGCTCACCAGTGGAGCGCCTGCTCTTGTGGAGCGCCCACTTCTGCAGTGCAACCGTCTGCGGAGCACCTGAGCTTTGGCGCGCTTCTAGCTATGGTGTGACCATCAGTGCAGCACACTATCTGTGGAATGCCCAACTCTGCGGTGTGTTCTGTCTTCATTGCGCTCACTGCTGCGAAGCGCCTTTATGGAGACGTGCTTGGCTACGGAGCGCGCTCTGTTTGCGAAGTGCCAGCCCTGTGTTTTGCTCTGTTTGCAGTGCACCCACCCTGCGGTACGCGCTCTCTCCGGAGCTCCCGCCCTGTGGTGCGGTTTGTCTACGGAGCATCTGAACTACAGAGCGCTTTCCTCCTTGCGGAGCGTCTGAACTGTGGACGCCCATCTGAGCCTGTGGAGCGTTTCTCAATATTTCCTCACTGCAACCACCTGTCGCATGAACTCCTCCAAACTTTGGCTCTGCTCAAAACTTCTCTAAGTCTTGGCTCTGATACCACCTTCGCGTTGGGTGACATCCGGGGTCTTCGACCAAGTACTGTGCGGAACAAACCCTGTACGAATATCAATGGTGTGATGATGGAGTTGAAGTCGAGCACGTGAGAAACAACCATGCCAAGAGGCACTAGGGACTCCTCTCAAGTGGTCCAAGGAACTCATTAATGATGTAAATGAAACCAAGGTATAGGTACCTCTGGGTCTATCCTTTGGAATATGTTTGTTGGCGTCGACAGAGGGAGACCTGCCCCTAGTCAAGGAAATGATGTTTCCATGACTAGGAGCGTGAGGGATAACCAAAAGGTGTGAAGCAATCTGCAGACTGACTCACTGAATTAGGGGGGAGGGGAGGGAAGGGAAAGAACTGAACAGGGGCAGGGAGGGAGTGGGAGACTCAAAATTCCTTTGTTTAGAGTATGACGGCAGGGCAGACTAGGCAGCAAATGAAACTAACTCAAGGGAATGGGATCATAGCTGTAATACCAGGAATATCGCTGCAGATGGGAAATACTTGGAGGAGGTGGAAACTTTTGATACTGATGGGATCCAAGGAAGACACATTGCAAAGTACTCTGAACAAAGGCGACCCAATGTGGGGATGCTGCTAAACTATTTTCTGTAGGGTGGTGTCTATAGGGACACCGTTGTGGTACAATCTTGTGGATTTTTAGCGATTCTGAGAAGGTAAATGCTCGATGTTGTTTTTCAATTTTAGAGAGTCTGAAAGAACAAAGAAGAATCTAGTGGGGGATCTTTTTTGTTGGTAGTCTACTGTTTCCAAAAAACGATAAAAGTATACATAGGAGAGATCGCCCATCCTGCAGGGGATGAGAGACTTCTTTACCGTTGGTAGTCCAATTAGGCTGGAAAATGTTAAACCTATACTAACTGGACGGTTATTCAGATACTTTTATGAGCATGAATGAAACCAAGTTCGTTCAGCAATATTTTCTTGATGAGATGGTTGTGAAAGAGCTTAACGACAACCGGCGGTGAGATTTTTCGTGAAGTGCGTCCCCTCTTCCCGAGAAAGCATAAAAGTATGAAGAGGGGAACGGTCTTGGCTTGAGTGTGCCAAGGAGGTCCTTTTCAATTGATGGTCTACATGGTCTACAAAAGGATGTAAATGAGACGATGTAGATTCCCTTTCCTATACTTTAGTGAGCGGGAAAGGAAGCAGCTGCGCTTGGCTATCTTTTCATTATTTTAAGGAGTCAGAAAAGAGCTTAAATGAAACTCCCGTGTGGTCAACCAACTGCGGTGGCATGAGTGGTGCCCCATGTCGAGATGGTGGACAGAGGTCCAAAGGTCATCCACACAGTATGGACAGAGCAGAAGGCTCTCAAACATACCAATACATGCGTGGGATATATCACTACAGAGGCTCGTGAGTCAGTGCGAAAGAGGGACGCAAATCGAGGTGGCTCTTGCACAGAGGTTAGGAGAGCATGTGTGTGTGTGTTGCGGTGGATGAACTTGACTACATGCAATGTGAGTGCAAGTACATGGACACTTATATGCCAAATACATGGAAGAAAAGGAAATGGTTTTGTGGATGATGGTCCAAATGTCTGCGTAAGGTGCGGGGAAAAAAGACAATTATAAATACAAAAATAAAAGTAAAATTATAGTTCTTAATGAGCAGCGGCCCGAAAACTCGCAAGAGTAGTGGTCGGGAAGTGTGATACAAGTACCGGTCCATAGACACCTGCATCGTCATGTCATGGCTCGTAAATCGAGGTGACTTGTGGGAAAAGGTCCCAAAATTTACTTATTAAACATGAGATGGTGGTCTCATAAAGAGATGGAAATGTGAGCCAGGAGGTGTGAGGGGTGTCTTGAATAGGTTCCGGGTGACTTTGGATTAGCAGCTAATGGTGCTTCCCTAACTTGTGCTAAAAAATGTTGAAAAACAAGAATAGAAAACAAAGAGACTCATTAGTGATGTTAAGCGTAAAATCTCTTGAGGTAGAGCCTGTTGCGGGGGTTCTCCAAGAGTTGTCCATCACAGTCAATAAGGGTGTATGCCCTTTGCTGAGATGAATGTCATTGGCAAGGTGGGATGATGGAATATGGTCTTTTATGGGAAGAACCGATTCCACACTCTGGTTTAAAGGGAATGGGATAAAACCAGAGGTGTTCTTATAGATCTCTCTGTCATTACGTAAGTGGTGCCGGGATAGATCAGGTGGATTTTCCACAAGCGATGAGACAGAAGGGAAACTGGTGCTAGAGATCATGTAAATGGTATTGGTTGTTGTTTTTGTGGCCTTTCCCCTAGTCTCTGTTGGAGGAAGAGGGGCAGGCATGGAGACAAGAGAATTCTTTGATGGACCTGGAGGTAGGTGCAACATCATCTCAATTGGCTGGACATGAAGCAACAAATCATGGGGCCTCAAAGGTACGGTAGGTGGTTCAAGGTACCACAGAGGATCTCCTAGTGTGAAATCATGTAGATGGAGGGTTTCCAAGGTAGACTTACTCACGATCCTAGATGGTAGGAAAAATAAAAGGAAAAGAAAAAGAAAAAGGATCATGTTGATCAAGAATGAACCCCATTGTTTCTCTAGTAACTGAGGTTTAGGTTGCAACTGAGGTTGTGGCTGTGGATATAGAAACAATGGAAGAGACAAGTCTGATGGACTTTCATTGATGGTGGAGACAAGTGGGTCAATTGAATTGGACATCATGTAAATGGACATGGAGTCTAAAGAAGGAGGTGGTGGGTGAACTTCTTCGATCAAGGTGATCTCAGAATCAAGGGAATGGTGACAAAGGTTAGTGAGAGCCATTCAAAATTTAGGTAGGTCTTGGCAATGGTGGGATTAATTTCCATACAAGCCATAAAGGGCACAAGCGTGGTTTGTCCTCAATGCCTTTTTCCTGACTACTGGTGCGGTTGGGAGTTCAACCACGGGGATGTTTTCATTCATATCCATGGCATCCAGATGCGCATGGATCACTGGTATTTCATGGAAATTCTGAGTTGGATGGCCCTGTTGTTCATAGACAGCACAAGGTGGGACTTGTCATGGTTCTGCAGTGGCTTTGGCATTCTTGCCCCTGGCCCTTTTGGGTTGGGGCGGTGTAGGTGCAGGTGTAGCAGTTGGCTTGTGCAGACCGTGTGGAGGGTGATACTCGACTGTGATAGGTTGCACCGGGGTTAAAACAACCTGGGGAATTGGTGGTTGAGCTGGTGGATCGAGATACCATAACAAAATTCCCAATGTAAAGTTAGGTAGGCTTAAGGTGGCCATTACCGGTTTTCTCATGACAGCAAGTGGGGGGAAGAGGAAGGGAATCATATGGATTGGGGATGAGCCCAAATAACTTTCTGACGGTTGCATGTGGGGATGCGGTTGTGGTCACGACTACGTGTAATGCTACTACTGCGAGTGATGTTGCGGTTGCTATTGGTGTTGTGGCTGTGGACGATGTTGTGGTTGTTGTTGGGGTTGCGGCTGCGGTTGTTGTTTGGGTGCAGTGGTGCTTGATGAGACCATGCACAAGTTTGCAATTTGCTTTTGTGTTGGTGGTGGTGACACCAATGGGAAAGGAGCCATCATGGTGGGATCGATAAAAAACCCAGGGCCCACATTCAATGATGGGCAAGCTGGCATGTTTTCAACCACAGTGTTGGTTGCAGGGATGACATTATCATGTGTGGTTGCCCCTTGCAGCTCAATGGTGGTGATGGTAGGGATAATGTTGGCAGGTGTTGTTAACCCTTGCGGATCATGGTAGGTGAGATGGTCAACCATCACATACTATCCTTTGTGGGGGGAACATCATGAGGTGGAAGATAGTTGATGTGATGGCTCACATGGCATACATGTAACTCCTTCCGAGGAGGAGGTTGTAGTCCAATTGAGTGTTGACAACTTCGATGTCAATCAAGACTGTCTTTTCGGCTAACATGATGGGGACATGGGGGAGGATTCCTTGGGCTTTAGTGGGATGTCCATCATAAGCATGCAGAGTCATGGAGGACGGTTGTAGAATTGTAGATCCAAGCTTCTACCAAACCAAGGTAGACATGACGCACGTGGATGCCCCCTCATCCACTATGCATCGATGCACAACCAAATTCCAGATGGACACTGTGATTTGGAAGGCGATAATGGAGGGCATGCATGGTTTCTCGTTCTCCATGTCAAAGGTGATCACCATGGAGTCAGAGGGGTCTACTTCCCCTAGAGTAGTTAGTAAGGATTTTCGCTGCATTGGGAACATTTTAAGTACCTCAAAAGTAGACATGGCGGTTGGCGTTTGGGCCAAATCATCCACAATGTTATAGCTGACTGTAGCTCTAGCTGTGGCATTATTGGCAATTCTGCATATGGGGGGGCATGGAAATGGGGGTAACTAGAGAGGTAGGTCGATTGTCTTAGACATGGATGCTGCTGATGAGTCGGCAGGTTCGGTGGTGGTACCATACTGATTTCATCTAGTCTGTAAGTTGACCTCTTCAGTGGTCATGGCTAGTAGGTGGTGAACACCTGTTTCGGCTATGGGTGGTGCCCCAAGAGCATTGGGGTTGGGTTGGGGAAGGGGTGTGATTGCCACCAATCCTTGGAATAGCAGTGGGTTTTGAAGGACCATGCGGGGAGTTCCTTGTGGTGCCGTCTTGGGTTGTGCTTGGTTTGTAGCATTGGCATCCTGTTGGACCTTGTTCTGAATGGCTTGCTTGGTGCACCCCATGAGGGGACACTCGAATGTATAGTGCCCATAGACCTCATAGAGTGTGCATGGTTGGTTTGTGTGCAACGGGGCGTTGCGTCTTAGTGCATTTGGTTGTGGGGGATTTTGGGTTGGCCGGTTTGTCGCGGCATTGTCAGGAGGGTTCGGTTGTTGACCTCCTCCCTCGTGTTGTTTATTGATTTGTTCTGTGGGGTGGTGTCTAGGGACACCATTGTGATACAATCTTGTGGATTTTTGGCGAGCCCGAGAAGGTAAATGCTCGATGGTGCTTTCAATTTTAAAGAGTCTAAAATCATGAAGAAGACTCCAGTGGGGGCTCATTTTTGTTGGTAGTCTCCTCTACCTGAAAAAGGATAAAAGTATACATAGGAGAGCTCACCCATCCTGGAGGGGATGAGAGACTTATTTACCGTTGGTAGTCCAATCAGGTCGGAAAAGGTTAAACCTATACTGACTGGATGGTCATTCAAATAATTTTATGAGCATGAACAAAACTAAGTTTGCTCAGTGATATTTTCTTCTTGAGATGGCTGGAAAAGAGCTTAACGACAACCGATGGTGAGATTTTTCATCAAGTGCAGCCCCTCTGCCCGATAAAGTACAAAAGTATGCAGAGGGGAACAGTCTTGGCTTGAGTGTGCCAAGGAGGTACTTTTCATGAAATGGTCTACAGGGTCCGCAAAAGGAGGTAAACAAGATGATGTAGATGCCCTTTCCTATACTTTAGCAAGTGGGAAAGGAAGCAGCTGCGCTCGACGATATTTTCATTGTTTTAAGGAGTCAGAAAAGAGCTTAAATGAAACTCCAATGTGGTCAACCAACTGCGGTGGTACAAGCGATGCCCCCATGTCCGGACGGTGGACAGAGGTCCAAAGGTCATTCATGCAGTATGGACGAAGCAGAAGGCTCTCAAACATACCAATACATGCATGGTATAGATCGTGGCAGAGGCTTGCGAGATAGTGCGGCAAAGGCACGCAAATCGAGGTGGCTATCGGACAGATGTCAGGAGAGCGTGTGTGTGTGTTGTGGTGGATGAACTTGACTACATGCAATGTGAGTACAATTCTGAAGGAATTTATATGCCAAATAAGTGCAAGAAAAGAAATCATTTTGTGGACAGTGGTCCAGAGGTCTGCGTAAGGTGCAGTAAACAGAAAAGACAATTATGTGCTAAAAATACAAAATAAAGCTAAACTTACATTCCTAAATGGGCAGCGGCCCAAGAGCACTTCTATGTCAAATATATGGAAGAAAAACAAAAGTTTTTGTGGACGATGCTCCAAATATGTCCGCATAAGGTGCGGTGAAAAAGACAATTATAACTATAAAAAGTAAAATATGGTACAATCCTTAATGGGAAGCAGCTAGATTGCTCGCATGAGTTGCGATCGGGTAATGTGATATGAGTATCGTTCCATAGGCACTCACATCATTATGTCATGGCTTGTGAATAGAGGTGACTAGTGGGAAATGGTCCTGAAATTGACTGTTTAAACATGAGACAATGATCTCATAACTAGATAGAAAATTTTGACCCTGGAGGTGTGAGAGGTGTCTCGAACAGGTTCTATGTGAGAATTGACTGGAAGCTGATGATGTTGCCTTTGATTTTTGGTAAAAAACGTTTGAAAACAAAAAAATGATGTGACTTGTTGGTGATGTTAGGCATAAAATTTCTTTAGATAGAGCCCATTGCGGGGGTTCTCCAAGATGTTTCCATCAGATTCAATGAGAGTGTATGGCCCTTTTTTGAGGCAACGGTGGATGACATATGGGCCATACAACATTTATTCAAACTTGCCTTTACCTAATTTATCATTGGGTTTGTAATAGACTAGAACCATATCCCCTTCGATAAAGGTGCAAGGGTGGACATGGGAGTCATATTGGATCTTTGATCATGTTTTTGCTTCTTTGATGGCTTGGAGGGTAGCTCGACGGTCTTCTATGGTTTGCTCAAGTTGGAGGAGCCGTTCTTCTAAAGGTGAAGTATCGGGAAGGAGTTCCATCAAAAGGCGGAGAGATGGGATTTGGCACTCTATAGGGAGCACTGACTCAACGCCATGTACTAGGCGGAAAGGGGTGAAACCGGTTGCGGTTTTTGTGGATGTACGATAAGCCCACATGGTAGAGAATAGCATGTGATGTTAGTTGGTTTTGTGATTTCCTACCATCCATTGAAGCATTGTTTTAATGATTTTGTTGACTACTTAGACTTGGCCATTGCCTTGAGGGTAGTAGGAGGAAAAGTACTGGTGTTCATATTTCAACATGGTTGATAATTCAGTCGATACGACGTCTTTGAAGTGTGCCCCATGATCAGAGACTAATGTTTTGGGGACACCAAACTGT
>LPNX010812563.1:0-34716 GCA_001517045.1 Pseudotsuga menziesii
ACCGACAGGTAGTTATGTTGTAACTGTTTCCAAATTGTATATATTAGGCTGTTGAGCCAAGCAAAGAACTCAGTTCAGTTCTGTGCCTTGTATGAACTCATTTTGATAATATAATCTGTTCCATTCTATCTATTCTTATCTCTTGTATCTGTTTATATTTATGTATGTTTTAGTGTGTATTATTGGTAACCTTATGTGATCTGTGAGATTACAACATTGGTTGCAAATAAGGTGTCAGTTGAAACCCAGTTTCAATGCTATATCGAGGCAGGCGCTTTGGAGGGTCGGCCCAAGAAAGCCAAAACACAAACGACACCTGAAAATATCATCGACCTCGTGTCGACCCCCCCACCCCCATCTTCGAGGCTCGTAGTCGAAGAACAAGCACTGGTAGAAGGGTTGGGCAGCCCCAGTGAAGAATATGAACGTGCAGTTCCGGAGGCACTCAGAGCCAGGGTCAGCCAGGACGCTGAGCTTAAATATTTCTTTGCGACACTGCCTTCACTGTTTAAGTCGGCCCAGAAAATAAAGACAACGAATCCTCTCAAAATACACAAATAGGTTTATGCACAAGAAATGACAACTTTCACCAGGATCAATGACGAGAGTGACATCATAGGACACAGTCAGTCTGTCACCAAGCAGGTCGATCCTAAGACACAGAATGAACCACCCACGTCATCGTCTAAAGCAGCAATCTCTTTCGATGGAATTCTCGACCATGTTGAAGCCACTCTCGCAACCCATGACCATACCCCCACTCCGTCCCCAACACCACCATCATCCCAACCTCCTTCCCCACCACCTCCACCGTCGAAATCCCCACCACCAGAATTACAGCCAAACCCAGCACAACCACTGTTATCTTCACAACTAGAAGCCGACATCCCACCTCCTCAAACAGAAAAACCCCCATCCCCCATACCCCCCTCCTCAAAACGAAACACAACCATCTTCTATACCACCTAACCAACCAGATCAACCTCCAACCTCCAATCCACCAACTACAGACCGAACTTCCACTACTGCAGGTACCCATGAGCAAGCAACAGACAAACAGTAGCAGAAGAAATAGCATCATAACACATATTTCATTAAATTTGGAATTAAACAGTGGATCTAGAATTCCAAAATAACCAAAAAAATCAATTCTGGCATTGTTCTTGTAATAAAATCTTTCCAAATTTATTGAAATATGTGTTTCATCCCAAACAATCCACCATGCGTATAAGCTTAAAAGATTCCAGTTCGTTGACCGACACAGAGGTCGGCCAACTCCTCAAAGTTGTGGCTAAGGAGTCGAAGAAAAGGGCAGATCGGAAAACCAAAGAGCTGGTTGCCAAAAATGTAGAAGAAGTCGAGTTTCTCGGTAGATGCAGAGCTCTAGCACAGATGGTGATACTAGGCCCTCTCAAAGTCGACATAGATTGACCTCTGGAAAGGGCATATCAGCTTTTTGTGGGCATGGTGTCGACCATCCAGAACCATCGCCAAGAGACTAAAACAGAACAACAAGAGGAAACTGCCCGACTGCTCCTAACACAGCACACTGCCTTTTCAGAGGCTTACAAGGTCTTACAGGACCATATGGAGGAGTCCATTGTCACCGAGGAAGTACTAAGAGACTGGCTTACCCATTATGGGTAGGTCTATCATCAGAATAGGAAGACACGACAAGGCATTCAGGCCTTGGAGGGCCGGAAGTCGACAGAAGCAGAAATGAGGTAGACCATTGAAGAGCAAATTGTGATGGAGACCACCAAACTGCAGAAGCTCGAATGAGAGGCTCATCAGTGGGTTCAGCAAGCCCTTCCAAACTTAGAGAAGGTTGACAACATCTGTCCATAGATGAAACGACTCCTCGATGTTGCAGAAGAACAAAACCAACTGTTGGGTCCCAACATGGAGCACATTGCAGAAAATCCCATGGCCGAAAAGATGTCGATACTATCAAGTCTAACTACTCTAACGATCGACATCCAGAAATCCCTGCAGACATGGACCGATTTCCAGCATCATCTGGCCATCACAGCTCCAGCCATTGTCGAGGTATGCGTCCAGAAGAGACCGACTATTCGTCTGCATATTCCACAGCCAGATCAAAGTTGAAGGATTCAACAAAAAGTTCATTTTTGGTACCTCCCTGTTTCTTCGGGACGAAGAAACCTTTTGTTTGTGGGGGAGATGTAGAAGAAGCAAGTCGATGAAGTCAACTTGAACGAAGACCGACTTAGTCGATCAGCCGACTAATTCGATGGTCCGACCAAGTCGGATGGCTGACTAAACTAGTTAATTAAGTCGGCTAACTAACAGTCGTGTCGGTTCACCGAACCGACAGGTAGTTATGTTGTAACTATTTCCAAATTGTATATATTAGGCTGTTGAGCCAAGCAAAGAACTCAGTTCAGTTCTATGCCTTGTATGAACTCATTTTGATAATATAATCTGTTCCATTCTATCTGTTCTTATCTCTTGTCTCTGTTTATATTTATGTATGTTTTAGTGTGTATTATTGGTAACCTTATGTGATCTGTGAGATTACAACAGTGATATTTGGTAAAAGTTCCACAACGAGCTTTATAGAATGGATCTCGCAGTCTATCAAGAGAGTTGCTTCCAACCCATATACTTGTTGAAAAGGTCTGAAGCTAGTGGAATTATTTACAGTGGTCCTATAGGCACAAAGTGCAGAAAATAGTTGCAAGTGCCAATTTGATTTGGCATGCCCTACCATTCACTGAAGCATGGTTTTAACACTTTATTTATTGCTTCAACCTGGCCATTGGCCTGGGGGTAGTAAGGCATGGATTTATCATGGAGAAACCATAACTTTGCACTAAGTTCTTCCATCATTTTGTTATGGAAGTTTGACCCATGATCAGTCACAATGGCCCTAGGAATCCCGAACCTAGCAATGATATGGTTAAACAAGAACAACGCAGTTGTTTTTCTGTCTTCAGTATATATGGGCATAGCCTCAGCCCATTTAGTAAAATATTCCACATCCACAATAATGTAGCCATGCCCCCCAGCTAAGGCAGGTTAACAATGCATGAATTCCATGCCCCATTTTGCTAAAGGGCCAACTGCTACGACAGGATGGAGCGGAGATGGATGGGCGTTCTTCTTGGTGGTAAAAATTTGACAGGGTGGGAATTTCTTGACAGTTTCAATACATTCCTTGAAAATCAAAGGCAATAAATACCCTGTGCATAAAATATTTTGGGCATTAGCCAACCCAGAGAGATGGCCTCCACAAGCTCCAGAGTGGCAATCATTCAAGACAATTTCAGCCTCTACATGTGTAAGACAACGTTGCAATATAGAATCAGTGCCACAGAGGTACGAGGTATCATTAAAAATGAGATAGTATTTATCCTGGTGTGTTGGAGCAGGGCCCCGCAGCTACAGGAAAAGCTGCTATATCGGGACAAGAAATTCAAAGGAAACAGTACCTGAAGCGGCCGAGAAGAGAGAGCTCAACCACTGCACTTAAGGTAGTGGTGAAGACAAGAGGGCTCAGATACCCTCATAAAGGAAAAGGAGCAATGGGTCAAGGTATTGAAGACAAAGGACAGAAGGGGAGCGACTGAGGAAGCGGACTCCATACCCACGATCAGCGTCGGGAAGCGTGGAAGACTGCAGAGAGCTGCAGTGTGACCAGTAAGCGACAGTCCACAGTACAGATACGATGACTATCACAGCTAGGGGTTTTGGGTTAATTTTGGGATAGTCCCACAGTTTTGTATCAAGGTAAGACCTTTAGTCCACATATTTAAGCATGCATTTTGTATTGTAAAAGGTTATACAATGGGATAGTAGACAGTAGAGAGAAATATAGCTAGTTGTTTAGTCATCTGTATTGTAAGATATTAAGAAAGAGTCGAAATCTAGTTCTGTTATTAAGTCTGTATTATCTTACTGCAACCAGTAGCTAGCTCCTTGAGCATGAATGTAACAATCCGCAAGGATTGAGAGAGAGAGAGGAAATAGAGAGAGAGGAAATATTGTAAAGAGAAAGCAATATAGAAGGAGAAGAGATCTAAGAGAAGGGCTCCCGACTGAGTGCGTGGAGTTTCCTAGAAGATCTCGAGCTGCATAATAGGTTGCAACAGAACTGTGTTTATCCTCTTAAGATATAATATAAAAACCAGTTCCTGTGGACGTAGCTTCCCCCCCTTGGAAGTGAACCATGTAAAATCCATGTGTTGTGCGACTGTTTCATGTGATTGTGTTTACTTATTTGCTATCTATTACCTGTTACATGAGCTTTTATTAACGGTTAATGAGTGTATATATGCTATCCTTCAGTTTACAGTAATGTAGAAGGTTAAATGCGAGTTGGATGTGTTAAGTATTCTTCTTATGAGTTTATCAGTGCCTGATTCAGACCATAACAGTTACTGTGTTAAGTGATTCCTGTATATTTAATCCAGCGGGTTGAGGGCGATAGATGTTAAGCATAATAGACTGAAGAGGCTTAAGAGAAGTTGTTTAACACCTTTGCAAAGTTTAACTGAGCTATTATTAAAGAAAGAAATCCGTTGGACCTTGAGAGTTGGAGAGTCCTATTGATTCTTACTATAGAAGCTATCACAGCTCAGAAAGGCGATATCGCACTGTTAGAGAAGCCGTGGTATGGGATAACGCAGGTAAAGAGTCAAGTAGAAGAGAAAGTTTGTGCATCGTCCTAGAAGCCGTGATGCGATAAGAGTCATTTTCATAGCAGAACCAGCTGGGAGAGAGAATCAACGCTTATAGAGAGACTCAACTGGTTAAGTAGAGTAACGAGAACATAGGATACGATAAAACCTGGTTGAGGACACCTGAGTCTTCAGGCCATTTCACGGTCTGTCGCTAAAAGGGCCAGTGAGCTAGGGGTTTTGTTGGTACATTACAGTAAACCCCGGTCTGTCCAAGGTAGACCAACAAATGGTTCCGTTGCCAGTTTTGAACAAATTGAAGAGCTAATGTTTTGTTGGCATCCTACTAAATAAGAACTTAACCACTGGGTTGAGTCTAAGGAGAGAGAATTTGCTGAAAAAGAAAACAAGAGTCCTAATCTAAGTACAGAGGACTGGTTACAAAAACATATCTTCACAGACCTGCATGCGATATTTTTTGTGACCTATGCAAATGAGTTGTACGATTGGTTATCAAAGTTGACTGATAAGCACGTATTCAAAAAGAAAAGGAACATTGTTTGGACACCGGAGCTGATTCACATCGTGAAGAGCGTTGATAATCCCATTTCATGGGTAGTGGACTTCTAGCTTGCAAGTTTGCTAGAAGGTTTCATTACATAGTTTGCAGTTGATCAAAGAAAGAGTTTCAGCGAAGCGGAGAGGTACATCTTCAAAGGATATCGTGGTAAGTACTTGAACTCTTTAAATTTGTTCCTTAAGATGTTATTACATGAAAAATTAGTATTGGATATATTATCAGATGAATAAATTAAGTGTAATGTCACAAGAGTTTGAGAGTGATTTTGAAGAAATTGAATGTACACGTAGCGGTAAGAAATATAAAGTAGATTTCAGATATTCCTTCTTTGAAGACAGTTCAGACAGTACTAGAGAACATAGTCAAAATAATAGAGAAAGAACAGTCGAGGGTATCCCTTACCACCCTTATACCCCACAGAAAGCAACCGGGACTCATAACAATCCCGCAAGAACTCCATCTAGTAGTTCACACACAGTACATACTACCTCTACACCACCTACAGTTACACCGCCAAGTGGTAGTAACACAGCAAATCAGAATCCACCACGTAGAAATAGAATGGGGGATGATATGAAATTACCTACATTTAAGGGTACAGGGGAAAAAGACCCAGAACAACATTGGTTCCTATGTGAAACCATATGGACCATTAAACAGATCCAAGATGATAATACTAAACTTGTCCAGTTGGCCACTACACTTAGAGAAAGAGCTTTAACATGGTATATGAAGTATACATCAGCACATCCTAGAATGCTCGTATAGGTTAGGACCGCCATGATTAAGGAATTTAAGAAACCTAAGTCTGAGTCACAATGCATTACAGAACTTAAAGACATCAAACAACTACCCATAGAGTCAGTATGGGATTTTGATCAGAAATTTAAAGCCCTTATAGACCAAGTTAGCTTTGAGTTTGCACCGGAGCAACATAAGGAATGGTTCATCGTAGCACTGCTCCCTCACATCAGACTTCCACTAATGCAGCAGAGACTCCATGTGCAGGATGAAGCATTGGAGATGGAAATGAAACTAGAGGCTTCACCTCTAGCTGAGACTAGTACAGGTATGACAAACTTACAAAATCAGTTAGCCAACCTCACTTTACAGCTACACGAGATTAAGAAAGGAAAAGAGGTTGCACAAGAATTATGGTGTACAAAGTGTAAAGGACAGGGCCATACTAAAGATAACTGTCCAGTATTTGTTGAGTATCTAGCAAGTGGGGCTCCTAACCCCTTAGTACAGACCCAAGGGCCATGGTGTGAAGTCTGTAGAACAAGAGGACACATACCACAGGAATTCCCTTTACTTCAGAAGTATGTACAGACTCCTAAGAACTTATACTGTAACTTCTGTAAGTCAGTAGGACATGATGAAAATAATTGCAGAGCTTATGATCTCATGATAGAGAGAAAACATGACTTCTACAGAGTCCAGTTAGAGACACCAGGTCCAGCAACAGGACTACAGCATGAACCGGCTCATGATGGCCATGGTGGAGGATTCAGAGGACGAGGCCATGGTGGAGGCTTTGGCCATGACGGAGGCTTTGGCCATGGCCATGGATCGATTAGTTGTTACAACTATGGATCCATAGGACATTACGCTAGGGATTGTCAGAATGCTACTACGACATGTAAGTATTGCAAGTCCTATGAGCATATTATAGAAGAATGTCCTATCTTGATAGCCAAGATTAGGGACCCAAAGCTAGTAGTAAACCAGAATATTCAGCTTATTGCTGCTGAGCAGAAAGAACCAGAACCAATAGTCAATATTATGACTCGCAATGGTGCTTCTACTAGTAGGACATCACAGGATGCCGAAAAGAATACAGGTTCGGCATGGGTGCGTAAAATCATTGACAAATCAACACCACTTGACCTGCAGAAGAACAAAGAAAAGTTTTAGCAAGATAAAACTTTCTTTACTAAACCTACACCACCAGGATCATAGGTATTGCCTTGTAGGGGCGTACCGCAGTAGCAACATTGTGGTGTTAGTCCTGTGCAGACATCGCAGGCTACCACATTGGGCAGGTGCGAAGAAGATGAGTTGACAGGAAGTCTCCAATCCTTCCTGTGGATCTACTTGAAACTCGTACAAAATGAGAAAGCTATCGGAGAGATTCAGCGCATCATAGACTAGTATCAACAGCCTTCTTCCGTGAACAGTGCACAACATGCTGTTCATAATATTATGGGCCATACAAGAATAGGAAGAGAAATGAGACTCACAACGCAAATTGGAGAATTTGAAATGGATGAGGTAATCCTAGATTTAGGATCAGAGGTAAATGTTCTGACTAAGCAGACATGGGAACATATGGGTAGCCCAAAGTTAGCCAGGTCACCTATCCATCTACAACTAGCCAATCAGCAGAGGGTATCACCACTAGGTCAATTATCACAAGTACCAGTTGATATTGATGGAGTTCAAAGCTTGGCAGACTTTGAAGTCATAGAAATCATTGGCAATAGCAGACCGTACCCAGCTTTACTAGGTATTTATTGGGCAATTGATAACATGGCTATTATTGATTTAAAGAAAAGACAAATGACCTTTGAGGATAATCAAATTCGAGTCATCGCACCATTGGATCCTTTCCAGGGTCCTCTTTACATTGAACCTATCAGAGCAGAGGAAGAGGTGCGTAATATCGAAAGCCTCTATCAAATGACTCCTAACCAGAGTGATTATATCAACCCCACTGCAGAAGGAAATATTAGTTGGCGATGCGACAGCTCATGTGCATCAGATTCAGATGTTGGCTTAGAAAATTGGCAAAATAGACTTTACGAAGTCTCAGCTCGCAGATGTGCATTTATGACTAAGTCACTACGATGGATTGGTGCAGAGGTTAAGGATATTCTGTCCTTTCATGGCTTAGCAGATGTTAATGACTTCTTACAGTAGTTTGAGCAGGAAATTCCTCATGAGCAGAGGATGGAAGCTATTGACCTTGTAGTCAAAGCCACACCTACAAGATGGTGGCATACACATAAAGAACATATCGCATCATGGGACAATTTTAAGAGACTGATGGCGATCAGATTCTCTAATAACAAGGAGCCTTTACAGTAGAAATATACAGGAGAAAGTGACCCCAGGTCACATATTAAGATTTGTGAACAGAGTTAGTTGGACATTCCAGAGGATGAATGGGTTCACCTATTCATTCACACTTTAGACACAGTTCCAAGGAACTGGTACACTGAGACAGAGTTGCGCAAATGAACTATTACATGGCAAGTTATGATAAACAACTTTCTACTCACTTTCACTTTTGAATATGAGTATCCAAGCATCGAGCATGCTCTAGATGTTATAAAGACTAAGATATTTGATGAATGTACCCTACCAGTGTATACTTAGCCTGATTGGGCCATTCAGTTAGAACATGCGCTAGAGTGTTACAACTTCACAGAAGAGCCAGATGATGAGGATGAGAATCCTCATAGTATCAACATTCCAGAGTTTGAAGGGACTCGTGAAGTTGATGGACCAAAGCTAGAGTTTCCAGCTGTCACAGAACCTATCAAGATTAAAAAGATCAATATTGGCACAGAAACAGAATCAAAGTTTGCCTCTATTGGAGACTATTGGGATGATGAAATAGTAGGACACATCACAGATCTCTTACATGACTATCATGACCTATTTCCCACTAAGTTCATAGAGATTAAGGGAGTAGTAGGAGATTTGGGAGTCATGCGCATACCTTTGAAAGAGGATGCTAGGCCAGTTAAGTAGTGTTCATACAGATTGAATCCTCGTTATAAAGAAAAAGTTAAAGATGAGATTGATAAGATGCTAGCAGAAGGCATCATCAAGCCAATAGAAGAGAGAGAATGGGTTATCCCATGGTTGTGCAGGAAAAGAAAACTAAGGGAGAAATCAGGATTTGTGTCGATTTGCGCAAACTCAACGACGCATCACTTCATGACCCATTTTCGACACCTTTCACTGATGAAGTTTTAGACAATGTGGGAGGACAAGAGATCTACTCATTCACTTATGGCTTTTCAGGCTATCACCAGATAAGAATCCATCCAAAGGATCAACATAAGACCACCTTTGCGACAGAATGGGGCTCATTCCAGTATACGGTAATGCCCTTTGGTCTTAAAAATGCACCAACTATCTTTTCTAGAGTAGTAGTTGTTGTATTTAAGGAATACATCCATAAATTCTTAGAAGTCTATTTTGATTATTGGACTGTATTTGGATTAATCGAAAAGCATATAGGATATTTAAGGATCATGTTAGAGAAATGTAGGCAATATCAGATTTCTCTTAACTTGAAGAAATGTATATTCTGTGTGCCATTTGGTATTTTGTTGGGTCATATTGTTTGTAGACAAGGCTTGATGGTAGATCCTACAAATATTGCCATCATTGTAAATCTTCCAGCACCCAACTCAGTCAAGCAGTTGAGAACAGTGCTTGGTCATACCGGGTATTATAGAAAATTCATCAAAGGCTATGCAAAGATCACATCACCTATGGAAAAACTGTTAAAGAAAGAAGCGAAATTGCTATGGAATGAGGAATGCCAGCAAAGTCTAGACACTCTTAAAGAGAAGATGGTCACCGCACCCATCTTAGTATTTCCATATTGGGACAAACCATTTCATGTACATGTGGATGCATCTGGAATCGCACTAGGGATTGTCTTAACATAGGCAGGAGAAGGGGGTATCGATCACCCTATCACGTACTCTAGCAAAAATTTATCTACCACAAAAAATAACTACACCACTACAGAAAGAGAAGGATTAGCTATGGTGTATGCTCTACAGAAGTTCAGGCACTACCTGTTGGGTGCCCCATTCAAGATTTTCACTGACCATTCCGCTTTAAAGTATTTGGTCAATAAACCAGTATTAGGAGGAAGGATCTGCAGATGGTTACTCTTATTTCAGGAGTATGATTTTGAAATTATTGTAAAACTAGGAAAATTAAATGCCGAACCTGATCATCTATCACGAATAGACTCAGGAGAAGAATTAAGTAATTTAGAGGATAATTTTCCAGATGCGCAATTGTTTTCTATCCAGATCGCAGATGAGTATTACGAAGATATTATCCACTTTCTCACTATAGGGTGGGCACCAATTGAGTTTACTAAACAACAGAAGAAATAGTTAGTTGTGAAAGAATCATATTTCACTTTGATCGCTGGACATTTATATAAGTTAGGTCCAGATGAAGTCCTGCGCAGATGCATGATGTCGCACAAGAAAGAGGCCATTATCAGAGAAGCACATTCAGGTACTGCAGGAGGTCATTTCGTAGGAAAGCCGACTGCACAGAAAATTCTAGCTGCAGGATTATGGTGGCCTACTTTGCACAAAGACACTAAGGAGTTTTGCAGATGTTGCGATATCTGCCAGAGGGTAGGAAAACCTTCACGGAGAGATGAAATGCCGCTGCGACCATAGATTACACTGCAGTAATTTGACAAATGGGCTATAGATTTTGTGGGTCCTTTCAACCCACCAGGAAAACGATCTGGTGCGAGATACATCATCACAGGAACATAATACCTCACTAGATGGGCAGAGGCCAAAGCAGTAAGGAATTGTGATGCTGTTATAGCTTTACAATTCATTTTTGAAAACATCATCAGTAGATTTGGATGTCTAGCAATTTTGATGAGTGATCAAGGCACACACTTTCTGAATCTCACTATTGAGGCCTTGACAGAGGAATTTGAGATACAGCACCATAAGAGCACTCCCTACCATCCACAAGCTAATGGTACAATGGAGGATTTTAACAATATTCTATAAAACACTCTTAATAAGATCTGTAACAGCCAAATAAATGATTGGGACCTTAGGGTTAATGTTGTATTATGGGCTTATAGAATTACATGCAAGAAACTTACGGGATACACACCTTTCAACTTGGTGTATGGATAAGAGGTTGTTATGCCTATGGAATATATTATTCCCGGTTTAAGAATTTCTCAAATTACTGAGATGGCTAATACAGATACAATGAATGACAAATTAGCACAGCTGCTTGCCCTAGAAGAAGACAGATTCATCGCAGGATTTTATCAAAAAGTGCAGAAGGCACGAGAAAAGCTTGGCATGACAGGCACATTAAGAGCAAGATTTTTCAGACAGGAGACCTAGTGCTCCTTTATGACAGCAAGTTTGTTAAGTTTCCAGGGAAGCTCAAGACACATTGGTTGGGGCCATATTAGATTCAGCAAGTCACATACGGAGGTGCCGTTCAGCTCAGTAAACTGAATGGGGAGCTTGTTCCTACTTTGATTAATGGCAGCAGGCTTAAGCTTTATAGTGATAGCCACTCCACCTCCCAATCTCAACACAGGGAACTAGTTGTGTAGATGTCCAGTGTAGTTAAAAGGAGACATCGCACATATAACTAGTCTACACCCCAAAAAAAAAAATTGTCAAGTATGAGGAATCGCAATAGAAAAGTTTATTGTGCGCAAGTTTTGAACATTGCAGAGTTTCAATAACTTAGCGTGAGACCTTTTTGGTTCAGGACAATGCGGTGTGACATCGCAGTGATGCAATGTTCCCCGTGCCACGTAGATGATTTTTGAAAGAGACAGAGGCCCAGTCATGTCACCTTCTGCCAAGTAGTTAATCCAGATACGATAGCTATCCATTGCCCTAGATTTGGAAACAGTACAGTGATTTTCAAAGATTTGGTAAATCTTGGTCGAGACCAGCACCTGTGCACAATTTTCGAAGGAAATTTGATCATATTTTCAGCAATTAATGAGGATTGAAATGACAGGTGTTGTCTTGTCCATGCAATAAATGTTGTCGACGGGTCCATCCTAAGTGACCGTTGCTTCAGAGATTATTGCCTTCGTTATAAGTACATAGATCATTCACATAGAAGGGTTAATTTTGTGATTTCTGAGAGTATAGAGCAATTTGTAAGAGTCTTTCCTGAGCAGAGATACTTCAGTTACAGAGTGCTAGTTTCCCCAATTTCGCAGCCATTACTAGTACAAAGTATTGCACCAGGTGGTGTATGTCTAAGAAGGAGGCTGTAGAAGACATTGTACGACGATTCCAGTGTGGTGGCCTTGAGTCTGTTATGACAACGCTACCCAGGGTTGTGAAATTAGGTGCATCATAGGTCAGACAGATGCCAAGGATGAGGAGTCAAGCTCAGATAGTAGAAATGTCCATCCCAGAGCATAAAAGAAGAAATATGAGAAGATCATTGAATATAAGAAAACATAGAAGAAGAAAAGTGAGACTAAGAAAGATAAGGGCTCCCAGCTGTGTGCGTGGAGTTTCCCAGAAGATCTCATGGAAAGAAAAAAGGACCAAGAAACCATGGGGACTTCACTTAGTGAACCTCTCACATAGCACGTGCAATCATGGGATATTAAAGAATACCCTTAATTTCAAGAGATATTGACCCAAACTCTTTTTATTGAAACCCCCTCCCAATACTTAAAACCTCCTGCCCACCCCTTTTTATAGCTCAATCCTTATAAACCACCCTACCTAGCCCCACCTTAAACCCCTCATCCCCCCAATACCTACAATATATTGGTTCAATTTTTGATCATTTTAAAACCCACAATATGAACTAACGTGATAGTATATTGGTCAACAAGTGAAGCCCCCATGCAAGAAACAGGCATTTGAGCCTCAGAAAAACAAAAGGAAATGGGAAAGGAACGAAGCAGAGATGTTGAAAATGAGAGAGATACAAAAAATGTCAAAGAAGGTAGTTACATTAAAGCTAGAAAACAACATGTCTCCTCATGGAAGTTTCACCAAGGTGCATATATCCAAGTAAAGTCAGATTATCAGAATGAAGATCAACTCACATGTATGCTGAAAGACATCTACTTTCCATATATTCAAAATGATGATGGCTTTGATGAGTCTATTTGGGCAAGAGCTCCAATAGAATTTGAGGTGAATGGTACAGACCTGACCGAGGTAGTAGGAGGTGAAAGAGTTGCAACATAATTTTGCATCCTATAAATGGTTCACCATTTACTCTGGAGCTCACTTAATGAAAGTGTTCATACTATTTTAGAGAAAGTGGCACAATACTGTGTCGAAGCTATGGACAAATAAGTCGCAGGACTCAGAGAAAGATTTGCAAGGACTTCGCAGGAAGCTAAGGAGAATCTACAGCAAGAGAAACCAGCTATTAGTGGCTCAAGGATGAGCCACAAGTAAGTGTTAGGAGACTGTTGGAGCAGGGCCCTATAGCTACAGGAAAAGATACTATATCGGGACAAGAAATTCAAAGGAAACAGTACCTGAAGCGACCGAGAAGAGAGAGCTCAACCACTGCACTTAAGGCAGCGGTGAAGACAGGAGGGCTTAGCTACCCTCATAAAGGAAAAGGAGCAATGGGCCAAGGTATTGAAGACAAAGGATAGAAGGGGAGCGACTGAGGAAGCGGCGTCCATACCCATGATCAATGCCGGGAAGCATGGAAGACTGCAGAGAGCTGCAGTGTGACTAGTAAGCAACAGTACACAATACAGATACGTCGACTGTCACAGTTAGGGTTTTTGGGTTACTATTGGGATAGGCCCACAATTTTGTATCAGGGTGATACCTTCGGGCCACCTATTTAAGCATGTATTTTGCATTGTAAAAGGTTAAACAATGGGATAGTAGACAGTAGAGAGAAAGATAGCTAGTTGTTTAGTCATCTATATTGTAAGATATTAAGAAAGAGTCGAGCTCTGGTTCTATTATTAAGTCTGTATTATTTTACTGCAACCAGTAGCTGGCTCTCTGAGCATGAATGTAACAATCCGCAGGGATTGAGAGAGAGAGAGGAAATATTGTAAAGAGAAAGCAATATAGAAAGAGAAGAGATCTAAGAGAAGGGATCCCGGCTGAGTGCATGGAGTTTCCTAGAAGATCTCGAGCTGCATAATAGGTTGCAGCAGAACTCTGTTTATCCTCTTAAGATATAATATAAAAACCAGTTCCTGTGGACGTAGCTTCCCCCCCTTGGAAGTGAACCACGTAAAATCCGTGTGTTGTGCGACTGTTTCATGTGATTTTGTTTACTTATTTGCTATCTGTTACCCGTTACATGAGCTTTGATTAACAGTTAATGAGTGTATGTATGCTATCCTTCGGTTTACTGTAATGTAGAAGGTTAAATGCGAGTTGGATGTGTTAAGTATTCTGCTTATGAGTTTATCAGTGCCTGATTCAGACCATAATAGTTACTATGTTAAGTGATTCTTGTATATTTAATCCAGCAGGTTGAGCGCGATAAATGTTAAGCATAATAGACTGAAGAGGTTTAAGAGAAGTTGTTTAACACCCTTGTGAAGGTTAACTGAGCTATTATTAAAGAAAGAAAGCCGTTGGACCTTGAGAGTTGGAGAGTCCTATTGAGTCTTACTATAGAAGCTATTGCAGCTCAGAAAGGCGATATCGCACTATCGGAGGAGCCACGGTATGGGATATCGTAGGTAAAGAATCAAGTAGAAGAGAAAGTTTGTGCATCGTCCTAGAAGCCGCGATGCGATAAGAGTCAGTTTCATAGAAGAACCAGCTGGGAGAGAGAAGAAGCACTTATAGAGAGACTCAACTGGTTAAGTAGAGTAACGAGAACATAGGATACGATAGAACCTAGTTGAGGACACCTGAGTCTTCAGCCAACCCATCCAGATCACTTCGGGTGAGACTTCAGGCCGTTCCACAGTCTGTCGCTGAAAGGGCCAGTGAGCTAGGGGTTTTGTTGGTACATTACAGTAAACCTGGGTCTGCCCAAGGTAGACCAACATGGTGGCAGATGCAACTATTCTCATCGCGAGTGGAAGTGGGCCGATATAGTAGAGTCTCAAGAAAAAGAATAATATCTCCACGCCATGGATCAGTCGTACTAATGAGAAACAATGATTTATCAAGCAATGAATTGATGGGCTCTGTTTCCTCCATAGTATGGGGAAGGTCGCATATAAGCTCAACAAAAATGAGGTACTTTTTGGAAGTGGTTTTAGAAAACTCCAACTCAAATTCCTGGAGGATAACAATCCATCGTGAGTATTTCCCCCCAAGTACCTGATGTGTCAAAACGTAGTACATGGGGTTAGAGTCATCATAAACAGTAGTAGTGTGAAGCAAGATATAATGACAAATCTTCTTAACCACGATGACCATGGCTAGAGCTAGTTTCTCCACTTGTGAGTATCGAGTTTCGAAGTCTAGAAGACTCTTACTAGCATAGTAGATCACATGTTCTTGGTCATGTTCGTATGTTTAAACTAGGACCATGCCTATAGTTGACAGGGATGCAACCACATACAAGGAATAGTCCTTAGTATAATCAGGTGGTTGCAACACAGGTGCATGGGTAAGAGAATGTTTGAGATTGTCAAATGCGCGATGCGCGAAGTCGTCCCAAACAAAAGGTGTATCCTTTTTAAGAAGCCACATGAAACCATTTGTCCTTTCTATGTAGTTACAGAAAAAATGACGTAAAAATTTTGACTTCCCTTGCAAAATTTGGAGTTTTGTTATATTAGTGGGAGCGGTTAGAGCCAGGATGTCTTCAATCTTTAGATGATCAATATGGATTCCATCCTTAGACACGATGAAACCAAGCAGTCGACCAGTTTCGACACAGAAAACACATCTGTGGGGGCTTAAATGAATGTTGAAATGAAGAAATCTAAGAAAAACATCTCTTAGATGATTGACATGAAGGTCCCCCTGCTTGGAATGAGCAGGCAGGTTGTTGATATAGGGCTCCACAATGTGTTTGATATCATGAAAAGCATACGACATGGCACGTTGAAATGTAGTGCCAGCCAAAAGGTAATTTCCAGTAGGGAAAGGTCCCCCATGGGAAAATGAAGGTCATATTATGTGGGTCTAAAGGGAGAATCTCAATCTGATTATAGCCAAAAAATCCATCCATGAATGAAAAGATGGCGCTTTTGGCACACTTATCAATCATTTTATCAATATAGGGAGTGGGGAAATTGCCTTTTGGACAAGCCCGATTCAAGTCTCTAAAATCGATGCAAACCATGATAGTACCTTGCTTTTTGTTCACAGGAACTATGTTCAACACCCATTCAGTTAAAGGTATGAGGAAAATGAAACCATCCCTTAGAAGTTTTTCAACTTCTTCCTTAATGGTTGCTACTTTTTGTGGATGTACCTAGCATAATTTTTGGTGAACTAGATTGGCACCATGGTAGGTTTTGATCTCATGAACAATAATGGAGGGATAAATACCTAGCATTTCTTTGTATTCCCAAGTGAATACATCATGAAATTCCTTGAATAAGGCCGTATATAAATGATCCTCGGAAGGTGAAGAGTTCTGGCCAATTTGAATATGCTCTGAAACACCTGGTTTCACTGATATATCTATGGGCATATTTTTGGTATATTGCATATATTTCTCTCTGACTCAACATCATGAGTGAGAATCAGAGATTGAGGGTCCATGACTACATCAGATGAAACCACTGATGCGAAGTGGTCTTCTACCACATGGAAAGGGGGAAAGAAAGAATATCGATGATGATGATCTCTCCAAGGCATCTCTTCCAGAGACATAACTTCCATAATGGATTCATTGGTAGGAAGTGTATGTGAAAGATAATCTATAGATGGGGGGGTTATCTACCCAATATGGTAGGTGATAGAAATTGAGGCCACCAACAAATGATCATTGATGCTAGGGTCATTGGTGGATTGTATCGCATTGTAGACTTATTCAAAAGGACTAAGGGATGTTGATTCAACAATTGATTTTCCTTTGTCTATCATAGAGGTAGAAATCATATTTATGGATGTAGTCTGCAAAGTAGGAGGAGGATTTGACAGTGGAAAGACTCCCATGAGTGAAGAGTCTTTAAGAAGTCCTACTCCTATATTCTGATATTATGGGGTATTCAAAAGTGAAATATTGTTTGCATCATTAGAAATAGAATTATGATTAATGAAATCTAACTTATCTATGGTGACAATCCTTCCTTGGAAAGGGAACTGGACAATCCAAAAAACGGTCGATGCTATGGCTTGCATAGCATAAAACTAGTTACAACCTAGGAGTAGATTGTATTCCAAAGGAGCGTCAATGACCTCAATGTGAATGGATACTGATTTTCCCCCCAGTTCAACCTGGATAGCAGACAGTAATCCATAGGGTTGAAAGATGTGACCATCAAAGGCCTTGACTATGGTAAGTGAACGATTGATCTCAGGAGAACCAATGGATCTCCAACAAGATAGAGACATGACCAAGAGGCTCCCTTGGCCAAGATGGTACAATGGATATTCTTTCTAGAAATCTTAGTGGTTAACTAGAAACCCAACTGATGTGAGAGCCTACTATTAAAGTCATCCAATTTGAAATAAATGATGTTACTGTTCTCGGGATCCATAGCTCCAAGTGTTGTAAGAAAATGTTTTCGCAGCGTGAACAAGTTTGGAGTACTTCTAGAGCCAACATAGCACATAGTGCCTAGGACAAATCTTCTACAATGTTATAGTATTGGGCAGCATGTGCATTAGGATTAATAACAGTCTTACGAAGTGTACTCTTGGGTGGGAGAAAAATTGCCTCAGGTATAGGTTTTTCAATGTGAATACCATTACTAGGAGGAGGTGTGGAAGTTGAGGGTTTATCAGACGAAAGTTCATCAGGTTTCTTATCTGGAGGTGGGACATAACTATGTGCTCTGGTATTCATATTAATCATTTCATTGGACATCATTTTTACTTCATCAATGGATAAATATGACCCATGCAAGGATTGATGATTAATCAATTGTTGTTGGGTGGGGAAAGGGTCTTTTAGAGCTACTGGGGTGGGTGAACATTTCAAAAAATTGTTAACTTCCTCACGACAACGACATTCCTTGGTGAAATGATCACCTCCACAGATTAAGAAGGTATATTTTAACTTTCTCTTACCTTTGGAATAGGCATCAAGATTTGGTGATTTTAGTACCTTCCTGTTAACTGTCAGGTTTTTTCGATTTATTTTTACCTTTCTTTTTTCCACCTGAATATTCAGTGGATTGGACCATGTTTACCTCGGCAGGAACAACAGGAGAAGGTGCAGTCCTGGGTGGTGGTGCTGGTTGACTTACTAGGTGGTGGGTTGAGTTTGCTTCTTGGTATATTTCACCGATGTTTGTGCTTGAACTGAACCAAGGATGCTATCAGCATGTGGTTCAATTGCAGGTCTTGATGGATCAATTGTGGGCCAAGAAGCATGAGGAATTAAATAATACAAAGTACCTAACTAGGAATAGACAAAGTATAGGTACTAAGCACAGCTAATGTCCTGCTCCTCGGTAACAGTGCCTCCCATGGTGACATCTCTAGCAATGGGTGGAAGTAAATACTTCGTAAACCAATCAGTTAATAACTAATCAGGAATGGGAGCCTTAATTAAACTATGTCTTATTCTCCATTCATGTATATGATTAGAGATATGGGTTGATGTTGTTTGAGGAAGTGAGATCAACAGGTCTGTACCTGTTTCATAATGGATTGGTAATTGAAAGTGGGTTAAAAATTCCATTGCTAAAGCACTAAAATCCCAGAAAGAGTGTTGGGGTAGCTCTATATACCATTTTGCAGCAACGCCTGTGAGGGTTCTCTGGAATAATCATAAATGAATTGAGTCATCCATCAGAGAATTTGATGAACACCATAGATGAAAAGTAATCACATGGTTCTTAGGATCCTCACCGGGTTTACCGTCAAAGTTTGGTATATCCAAAGGTAACTTGACCAGAATAGCTGGCCAGGAGGGATCATGATGTATCAGATCATTAATCAATATGGAAATATCTGGAAAATCCATCATATCCAGAAATGGCACTTGCTGATTTGGTTGAGGATACTAGTAATAATGGTATGGCATTTGCGGACCAATAGGACCATACACAGATTGATAAATGGGCATAGATGATTCCCCTGAAACCAGTTGGTTAGGTTGTTGGTTACTCGAAGGTCCTCCATGTGCGGGGGGGGAACCGAGGGAGGTGGACCTCTAGTGGGTGGGACTCCAGGGGGAGGTGTTGGTGGGCCTCCAGGAGGAGGTTGTGGTGGTCCTCCAAGAGGGGTTCCTCCAAGTGGGGGTCCTTCATATGGTGGTCCTCCAGGTGGTGGTCCTCTGGATGGTGTTCCGCCAAGAGGTGGACCTCCACTTGGTGGTCTCCAGATAGTCCACCAGGTCCTCTAGATCCTCCAGATCCTCTAGTTCCTCCAAGTCCTGTAGGTCCTCTCAGGGGTCCTCTAAGTGGTGGAACTCTGAGTGGACATTCATATCCTCCATCAGTGTTTACAAAAGCTCCTCCATAAGATGGGACATTAGACCAATTCAGTTGTCCCCAACGTACAAACACATTTCCAAGGTAAGGAATTCTGGGATATGCTTCCGCCGATGGTGTTGTTTGATAAGCTTGATGGACCATAGGTGGTTGGTTCCCGGGATAAGTATATCCCCAAGAAAGTGGAGTAACTGTAGGCTAGACCCATGAGGATCCACCTTGACCGAAAGTAAGTACAACCATAGTGATATTGGGGGGAGGGATGTTTTTTGTAGGTGGAATTCTAGGTAAGTTCTTCCCCATACTAGAAATGGTCCCTTCGGTAGATGATAGAACTTGGGCTCGGGGATTCCCCCCATGTGTAGAAACTACTGGAGAAGTTGAGGTAGATGGGGAATTTTGACTGGGGAAGGGATTTTGAACTAGATTCTGACTAGGAGTCGAGGTATGAACTAGATTGTGAGAAACCAAATTTTAGGTAGGTGACTCAGGAAGAAGAGCCACTTGCGATGGTGAGAGGTGATGATACCCAGGTGGAGTTGTTATTGAAGGATTGGGAAGAGAATAAATACTTCTCCTCCTTGATTTTTCTTCATTTTTTAATTCTTCTGCACGTTGGCGCAAATGCTCGATAGATTCTTAGAAAAATTATTCATTTAACAGATCATTATGGATATGTCTCCTTAAAGGAGAAAGTGGAGATGACTCCAGTCTAGTTGTAGTGGTTCCATACTCAGCAATGGAATGTCCCAGAGAGGTTCTCCAAAAACGAGTGTTTGGGTCATATTCCACTTCTATGGCTTCATCAGGTGGATGGTTAAATGTTTAGTTAGATGAGTCAGCTGGACCCTCTTTCAGAAAGAGAAAGGGGGGGTCATCCTCAAGAGGTAGTTGGACCCAAATATTTTCATAAACCAAGAAATCTTATCTAGTTTCAGTAGCTAGGGGATTTTATGTACGAGCATCAGGACAAGTTGGTCATTCCATGGTTTCACCTTTGGGTCCTTCCACGGTAAGAGGAGAGTCAGGTGGTAATCCTTGCAACCTACGAGAAGGCCTCGTAAATTGCTCAACCAGGGTGATGGCTGAAATGTTCTACTGTAGGTCAAAAAAGAAGGAAACACACACAAACAAACCTACGCAGGATAAAGGCCGTACACAAACTTAAATGATAGGATGGGCTAAATATAGTCGGTCTCTCTCTAGGATTGTCAAGTTGTCGCAACTCGTGATATACCACGGGGTACAACAGTGAAATGCGACAAGGAGGATTGGGACTGTCCCTTGCATGAACACATGATTACCTGGATGGCACATGCGTAGAAGCTCCCCAAGTGTTGTTCTCTTTGTATTGATCCAACAAGACAGCCAAAGGGATTTTCTCATATGGTTGAGGAATCCTAGTAGGTTCTTCTAATATACAAAAGGTACGTGGGAGCTCAAGTCCTTGTTAATGTTGTCTAATGCACAACCATTCAAAACAGGCCCTCTGATATACAATCGAGTATGCAAAGTACCTTTCGATATACCTCAAGGGTACATGAAAGTTCATTCTATATACGTCCAACGGTACGTGGAGGAACAACGCAGACCCCAGATTGTAGTGCAGGCATGAAACAATGGCTCCTATGTTTAAAGACGTCGGAACACGTCTCTATCCTATCATTCAAATTACTATAAATTTTAGCCTAAAGCTATTGTTTATTTTATTTGAATGATTAGTGAATGTTTGTGAGGTGTTGTCTCCAATATGCAAATTTTAATCTATATGTGATGCAATTATTTGTCCTTCAATGAGAACTATCTAGAGTAGGGAAAAGACCATTTATTTTTTCTTTAAAAAACACACCATTTCCAAATCCACTCTCAACAATTCAATTACAAGACCTAACAAGTAATTCTAAAAAGAATTCTTCAAACACAATTTTTTTACCAACAAGAATTCTAATTATCTGAAACAAGAAAAGAAAACAAGGCCTCTAAGATTTTCCAGAATTAACTTTTCTACACAACACCAAAAAGACCTATTTGTCTAACTCACTCATGCAACTGAAAAATAAACCTTTCCTAAGCATAAAAAAGACAAGCTAGCTATTTTCCTTTTGTATTTTCAAATGTAGTTCTGAAACATAAAAGACACAAAACAGTTTAAATCAAACTAACTTAATCAGAGGCTATAGCTTTCCTTTTTAAGATAAACCTTTTCATAAATCAAACCACACAAATTGAAAAGATCCAAGACTGATTTTCACACAATTCCTTTCACTATGAATTCTTCACTAATAAAGAAGGAGAATGATTTGAAACTAAGATCGACAAATGAGAATCAGATTATCAAAACTACCAGACTCAATTAATTACAAAAAACAAGAAAATCACACTGGAATTTTTTGAAAAATGAAAACACAAAAAAATCAAAAGGCAGGTAGTTCAAAGGACCTACCTCGGTGCACAAAGGCAAGCTACACTAGAGCGATGTATGGTTATCAGCGCTTCTTGTCCACTGAAATAGGGCATATTCCGTGCTCTATGTAAACCATGGCAAGGTGTTGTCAGCGTTGATCACCAAGAGGAAAAATGTGCCTATGAGGCAACGGTGCTCTGTCAAACTAAGATAGGTGCACCGGTGGATTAATGGATGGAAAAAGTAAATATCTACAGGAGAAACAAAAACAATGGAATGAGTTGGACTGACAAGAGTAAAAACAACTTCCAAACAGAGGAAATTAATAGAATAGTAAGGTAGATCACTTCCCTTGTCAGCTGAAATGAACTAAGGAAGAGAATGTAAACTTAATAAGTGAGAAAGTTACCAACAATTGTAGATCTCACTGGATCTGCTTGGATCAGATTAAGCTTTCCCCAGCATAGTTGCCAATTTTTTTTCTAGAAATTTTGCAACCAGTGCATACACTGCTTGTTCCTCTACCTTGTAAGACACAAGTGTAGAACAAAAGAGCACAACAGCATATCCTTCACCTAGATAATCAATTTGATCAACATGAAACCAAAATCATACCTCGGACTTAAATCCCTTTTGTCCTCATTCCAAAATTCCTCCTTGCAATCTTCAGTACCTACAAAATAAATCAGAAGACAAAAGCACAAAGTGAGAGCATCATGACAAATCAATCATCTATGTTAGTGATCAAGGAGTATAACAACATTTAACTGATATTAACACACATTAAATACAAGAAAGGGGAATACTTTTGTATTAATGATAAAAGAGAGTAAAGTTACAACCAATACTTGATGTTGTTGGCTTTATACTCCACAATAAATCCACAATCCTTCACACCTACAACATCCTCTTCACACACAAGCTCACTCTATCTTGCCTCTAAACCAGATCTCAATCCAACATCATAAGGGTGCTTTCTTTGGCCTCCTTCACTCACTCCATGAAGGATTATTTTATAGGCCAGATTTCATGAGATTCACTTAGGAAATGGATGGGAGGTGATCCCAAAAGGTGAGGAAGGAGAATTCCACCTCTCCCAGGCAAGTAGGAACCAACTCCATGGAAGCTTTCATAAAGAAGCTTCTAGAATCTTCTTTTTCATGTTTTTGGTTGATCAACACAATTGGGTTCAGGTGAAAGAGTGTCGACACTTTCTACTCAACTAGGAGAAGCATCGTTGGCACCTACTGCCAAAAGACAACCAGGAGCCAATGTTTTTTGCTCCATAGGACAAAGCACTGTCAATGCTCTACCATAACTAGGTAAAAGCATCCGTCTTCCTAGGGATGGAAAAAGTTGCCAAAGGAATATTAGGCTATTATTTTTTAAAGGAAAACATGCAACTGTGGAATGTTCAGTTGTGACATACATTAGTAAAATACATTTAGAATATCCTTTGAAATTACAATATTTCAACACATAGTTGGTTGTTGGCAGGAATTTTTGGAGATAGTTAGTTGTGTAGCATCAAGGATTATGCGAAAAGAGGAAGATGGTGTGCAAGGCTGTTTGGTCATAGTTTGGACATATTTTGTATATTTTGGTCATTATTTTGTAGTTTTTTGTCCAAGTAGTTAGGAAGTTGATTTAAGTGGATCACATTGTAAAAGGGCGCAAGCCTATAAGTATATCTAGGATTGTAAATGTTGGATAACTTTTGAATTGGGATGCTTTTGGAGAGATCATCTTTTGTGTGCTTAGAGATAGCATATGTGATCTATTTTGGATGTGAGATATGAACTATAGAAATATTTTAAGAACCTGTGTTTTGATGCGAAGTTAAAATGACATGATAGAGATTTGATGGAAACACTGTGTCTTTTTACTTCTTTCTATTTTTCTGCTTTCTGCAATTCGATATGAATTGATGGATACTGAAGGATGATGTTGTTGTCTGAATGATGTTATGCTTCCATGCTTTGAATAATGTTATGGTGGTATATTTGTTTATGTAGCAATTTTCTTGCTACGATATGAATATGATGATTTGAATCTATGAATGTATGAACCAATTCTTATATCTGTGAAGTAATGATGCAATAGTTTGATAGTAGATGTATAACCCATCCTTCTTAGTGTGGAAACATGGTTCTGACAGTTCTCCCTCAAACATCTCAGGTGAGACTTCGTTTGCTCCGCAAGTGTTGCTGGACAAGGTAAAACCTATCTGGGCTGGTGCTCAGGGAGATCATTGTGTTAAATGTGTCGACAGAGAGTGAACCCCTGTTGATGGATCTATGTCAACAAATGGTTTAGCTGTCTAGACCATAGTGCATGGAGAAGGAGGACATGTTGTGGCATCCGACGAGACTAGAGATTCAATATTGGTTCGACTAGAAGGCTCAAAAATTTGCCGTGGAGGAGAATCAAAACATTGGATTGACAACAGAACAATGGATAGGAAGGTACCTATATTCTGATCTCCATGACTACTTTTTCTCTGATTTTTTTATCATCTTATATGAGTGGTTGGCGTAGTTAACCTATCGAAAAACAAATTTCCAAGGAGGTTATCCCACTTGCTAGACCCCAGATTTGATTCAGCAACTGGAGGAGGTAGATAACAGAGCGTCAAGGGTTGTTGAAGTCTAGCTTGAAAACATCTTGGAAGGATACACCACTGAGTTCACAATCGACACAATCAAGTCTTATTGCGACACAAAAATGGAATTCTTAAAAGGACCAAGAGGTAGGTTTTTGTTATCGTTGCAACTTTCAATTAAGATGCTCATTTGTGAAAAAGGAATATTAAAGATGAACTCTGACGAGTAGATCCCTGGTGTGCAGAGGATGCAGGTACTGCGGAGACGACAATTGGATGGAATGATACAGGGTAGATGGATTGGAGTTACAACGAGATTGTGAAGGAATATGAGGAAGGAAGTGGTCTTCTACAAAATTGAGTAAGGTTTCAGCAAGAGAATAGGCAGAGGATAAGAGAGAGTCCTACTACAACCGATACAAAAGGCTATGAGATAAGATCACAAAGGATGAAGTGACCCTCCAGCGATGAAGGAGATGACCAGCTACGCTTAAGCCTGAAGAATGACCAACCCAGAGCAACAACGTACCCACATCTCTATGCACTACGCCACACTTAGGAAGAAATACGAGCTCAACACCAAGTTGTCCTACGTGTCATCAACACTCTAATAGTAGTGGATCAGTGAATGTAGGAACAAGGCCTAGGATGGAGGGCAATGATGTAAATTTTCCTCTATTTTAGGGGAATGGGACCAAGGATCCTGATCAATACTAGTTTTTGTGTGATTCATTTTGGACTATAAAGAAAGATAGAGATGATGATGTTAAGAAGGGTCAGTTGGCGATAACTTTCTAAGATCATGCATTGGATTGGTATATGAAATTTACACAAGTTCCCACGGTGACTCCAGTGAAGAATCTAGCTGAGATAAGAAAAGGATTGATCAAGGAGTTCATAAATCCTAAGTTTGAAGCGCAATATATCACAGAGTTAAAGGAGATCAAGCAATATCCAAATGATACTATTTTGGATTTTGATTAGCGATTTAAGACACTGATGGTGAAATTCAACTTTGGAATGAGTGATGTACATCACAAGGAATGGTTCATCGTAGCATTGGTATCGCATATCAGGATGCCCTTGATGAAGCAAAAGATCACGACACAGAGCGAGGCTATAGAGATAGTGATGAAGCTATAAGCTTCACCTGTTGGCAAAAATAGAGTTGGTATGAATCAGATTCAAACACAACTGGCGAACCTGGCGATCTAGTTGCAGGATATCAAGAAAAGGGGAGAGCACCATGAAGAAATATGGTGTACTCGATGTCATGCAAAAGGAAATCATAAGGATCAATTCTCAAATTTTCAAAATTACCTATTATCGGGAGCTCCAAATCCATTTAGCCATGGTTCCGTGTCTGCTAAGTTCATGGACATCGACACGAAGATTGTGTCTTTATGCAGAAGATGGTCATGAAACCAAATTTGTATTGCACATTTTGTCGATCTATTGGGCATGAAGATAAGGATTTCCGAGCATTTGATTTGTTTTAGGAGAGGACGATGGATGCAAAGTACTATGTGAAGGGAGAATACCATCGAATGGTGGAGATACCACAACCATAGCAACCAACGTCAGTGTTACATCCGCAACTGTAACCACAGTTTGTACCACGGACACAACAATATTTTGTGCCACAATCGCATTTTTCTATGGCGTCACCGTAGTACAATCAGATGGAGTATGCTCCACAGTAGCCACAATATACCCAACCATAGTGCATTCCACAGCAGTTGAATCCCACGTAGCAACAACTTAACCAACCATAGTATCAGCAACATGGAGGATTCTAGGGAGCATTTTGAGGAGGATGAGGACAAGGCGCAAACCTATGCAATGTTATAATTGCAAAGAATAGGGACATTGTCAGAGAGATTGACCGAACTTGAAAGTGTAATGTACTTATTGTATTGTTGTAGATCACATTGTTAAGAACTGTCTGCAATTGATCGTGAAGTGGAAAGCAAGGAACATTCTGCAGTTGTAGAACCAAAACCAGAGCCAAAACTAGAATTGGAATCAGAAATGAAATGAAAATAAGAATGTGAACCAACCAATAAATATGCCACTGAACCAGAACCAAGGACCAACAATTGCGAAGATCTCAACAGAACCTGGATTTCAATCTGTTGATGTTTCTATAACTACTCCTAGAGGTGAGGCGATAGGAAATGATGGTTTGATTCCATAATTCTGATTGGATGGAAAGAAGAAGGTGGAATTCAATGTCGACATTGAGAGGGACACATTCTTTAAAGCACATGATGTGATAAGAAGTTATTAAGGTAAGTTTCCTATTTACAAAATGTCACCTATTTTTTATTCCACTTTGGTAGCAAGACCATCATGGTAGCATGGTACCTTGCAAAACTTCTTTGAAATTTGTCTGTCACTGGCAAAAGACCCTGATGCGCTCACCGATATTGCAAGTCTATTGCATTTTCCAGAGAAAGGGTGGAGGGAGTCTGTTGTGAACTCCCTGCATAAGAAGAAAACTAGAAAAGAGATGAGAATGAATATTTTGATCGCGAATTATGAGGTAGATTTAGCTATTCTAGATCTAGGCTTGGATGTCAACATTTTGACAAAGTAGACATGGTAGAAGATGGGAATCCCACAACTAGTTTGGTCCCCTGTGCAGCTACGACTGGATTGCCAGGACAGAGTGACATCAATTAGGTGTGTACCACATCTAGCTGTCTAAGTGGAAGGCATGAAGATTTACACAGAATTTGATGTTATTGAGGTTTTCGACGGCGGAATCTCAAACCCCGCACTACTAGGGATTGGATGGGATAATAACAGTTTGGAGGTGATTAATTTTAAGAAGCACATAATGACCTTTGAGAACAGCGACATCAGAGTCATAGCTCTAATGGATCCAAATGAAGTAAGAATTTATGTTGAACCAATTAAGGATGAAGTTGTAGGAGGATGGCATCATGCGTACAACATCTCAGAAGACTATATCCAACCTACTGTTGACAGAAAGTTGGGTTGGCGAAGTTCTAGCTCTGCATCTTCGGACTCTAATGATGCTTTAGAGAATTGGTAGAATATGATACATGAGCTATCAATTCGGAAGTGTGATTTAATAACTTAGTCGTTGTGTCGAGTTGCAACAGAGGATGTTGAGTTACCAACCTACGAGGGACTTCCTAATTTATCAAAATTTATTGTTGAATTTGAAGATAAGGTGTCAGAACCATAGAGTTTGTTAGCATTGGATGAAGTATTGAAGGCTACTCTAGCGCAGTGGTGGGAGAACCATAATAAGTCGATCAATGGGTGGTCGCAGTGTTGCAGGTTGAAGACAGTTCGCTTTGGCAAAGCATAACAGTACCAAGCTAAGAGGTATGGTGGGTAGAATGATCCCAGCGGTCATCTTATTGCATGTCAGACCATGTGGGTGTCACGACCCAAGGATGAGTGGGTACGTGCTTTTGTACACACCTTGGATGAAATTTCATGGCTGTGGTGTGTGTCAGCTAAGCTGCACAGAGAACTCACGACATGGGAAGAGTTGTCACTATATTTCAATCACACTTTCATCTTTGTAGATGTTGACCCAGTTATTCATAGTGCATTATTGCATATCCGCAACGTTGTTCTGAAGGTTTTTCCAGTTGCATATCCCATGGACCCGCATGTGACACCATTGATGCAATCAATAATGGAGTGTTACAATGTAACAGGAGGGCCTAATGATGGTGATGATCTAGGGAACATCAACATTATAGAGACAGAAGGAATTCAGGATATCATAGTGCTTGAGATACAGATAGACAAAGTCAATCAGCCATTGAAGATTTGGAAAGTCAACATTGGGATAGAAGAGAAACCAAAGTTCACGAATATTGGAGACTACTGGGATGAAGAAACAATGGAAAAGATCACCGATCTATTGCATGAGTTTCAGGATCTGTTTTCGACAAAGTTTTCTGAAATGAAGAGGATATTAGGAGATTTTGGAGAGATGAATATCCCTCTAAAGCCAAATGCTAAGCTAGTGCGATAGTGTCTGTATCATTTGAATCTGTGATATAAGGAAAGAATAAAGGTTAAGCTCGATAGGATGTTGTATGCAGGAATCATTGAACCAATTGAGGAATCAGAATGGATTAGTCCCATGGTCATGTAAGCTAAGAAGACAGGTGATGTGTGGATCTGTGTTGATCTTAGAAAACTGAATGATGCATGCCTTCATGATCTGTTCCCGACACCATTTACTGATGAAGTGTTGGAAGGAGTAGGCGGTCAAGAAATCTATTCATTTACGGATGGATTTTTTTGCTATCATCAAATCGAGATTGAAAAAGAGGATCGCCATAAGACAACATTTGTGATTGAATGGAGATGTTATCAGTACACAGTGATGCCATTTGGACTGAAAAATACGCTTGTGATATTCTCAAGGATCGTAGTTTTTGCATTCAAGTATTTTACACATACGTTTTTGGCAGTATATATGGATGACTAGATGGTTTATGTACTGATAAAGAATCATCTAGAAAATCTGCGATTGAATTTGGAGAGAGATCGACAACATTAGATTGTGCTGAATTCAAACAAGTGCATATTTTGTGCACCCTTTGGGATGTCGCTAGGACACATTGTATGTAAGGAAGGACTGTTGGGAAATCTATCCAAGATTGCATTGAGCTTGAACTTGCCACCACCTATGAATGTGAATAAACTTAGAGTGATGTTAGGCCATACATGACATTATCACAAGTTCATCAGAGGTTATGCCATGATCACAACCCCTATGGATAAGTTGTTGAAGAAGGATGCATTGTTCGCATGGAGTCAGGAGTGTTAGGGAATTTTTGACATCTTGAAAAAGAAGATGGCTACAACACCAATATTGTTTTTTCCAGATTGGATGAAAGAGTTCCATGTTAATGTTGATGCATCATCAACCATGCTAAGAGTGGTTCTGGTGCAACTAGACGAAGGAGATATCGATCAGTCGATCACTTTTTCTAGTCGAAAGTTGTCATCTGGGAGAAGTATTATACTACGACAGAGATAGAAGGATTGGAAATGGTATATGCATTGTAGAAGTCTCCACACTATCTGTTGGGAGGTCATTTCAAGATGTTCACAGATCACTATGCATTGAAATACCTAGTGAATAATCTTGTGTTGGGGGGGGGGGGGAAGATATGTCGTTACCTACTTCTCTTTCAAGAATTTGATTTCGAGATAATTGTGAAGCCAGGTCAGTTGAATGTAGGCCCAGACTACTTATCATGAATTGAGACTGGTTAAGAACTAATGAACATTGAAGATGGGTTACCTGATGCACAACTATTCATAGTTGGAATGGTTGATGAATACTATGAGAAAATAGTTTAGTTCTTGGCGACAGGAACATCACCAGAAGGGCTCACTACAAATCAGAAGAAGCATTTGGTTGTTCGAGCCATTGATTTCTGGTTGGTTGCTGGAAAATTCTATAATATGGGGTCGAACAAGATCTTACAGTGATGTGTTTTACCGCATGAACAAGAAAGGGTCTTGTTGGGGCGTGGACCTTAAAGGTCCTTAATTTTGGCAACTCCACGGTTTTGGTGCGAAGCTTGTAAGCGAAGTTGCGACCCAAAATAGTCTTAGGGGTTTCGGGGTTGGGTCGAAGCCCCTCTTTTTGTAATTAACCCATGGTTTAAACTCATGGTTTTTAAGCCCATGGTTTAAACACATGGTATTGTAATAGTGCACTTGTATAAATAGGCACTTATGTAAAGGAGAAAGGGCTTTTTTGAAGGTCTTTGTATGATGATAATTTAATGCGAAGAAGCTAAGGCCTAATTTTGGGTTAAGGTTAAGTCCCAGCTGAGTGCGTGGATGACCTCTGAAGCTGAGTGCGCAGAGGGATTGTAAGAATGGTTAAGTCCCAGCTGAGTGCATGGACGACCTCTGTAGCTGAGTGCACAGAGGGTCTTGTTAAGAAAGGATATACAACTTAGTGCGCAGCTTTGGGTTGTTGAGAAGATCTGTACCTGAGTGCGCCGATCAAAACTGTGTTGTTGTAAAGAGTTGAATATAAGCACAGTTCTATGGACATAGCCCCTACACTGGGGGTGAACCACGTATATCTTGTGTTGTGGTGGTTCTTGTTTATTTTGTTCCTGTTATGTTTTTATGCATTTGATAAGTAGGTGAATGATAAGTAAGATATATTGTTAAGTATTAACTTTGTTGTGAATTCCTAGTTAAGGGTTAAGCAAGTAACTATCTGTTTATCTAAACTGCGAAGCTATTTAAGTGAATATATATGCTTTGTTATTCTTTTTTAAGGCTCAAGGTACAGTAATATCCCTCTTTTCCTATAGAAACCTGATTCTGCGGCACCCCATAGCTTTTTCAGGTGACACTGCAACTTGTTCACAGGTTGTTACCGAAAGGGCCAACACTATGGGTCTCTTTGTTGGTTGGAAGATAAAAGTATAAAAACCCGGGTCTTCCCTAAGCACCAACAAATTGGTTCTGTTGTCGGTTGAACCAGTATCTACTCAAGGGGGGTCTACGTCGTACCTCGAGGGATATGTTTTGGAGGCCCTCAGTAAAATAAATCGGTGACTGGATTGAAGATACTTATCTGAAATTTGTTGAACAAGAAAATAAGGATCCTCGTCGTAGCTCAGGCGACTTCTTGCAAAGGTACATTTTTACTGATATTTATGAAATTTTCTTTGGTAGTATCCACATAGAATTGCACCAGTGGTTATCCAGGTTGACAGAAAGAAATTCAAACTTCCAAGAAGATCATCCTCCTTCTTGGACCCCGAAAAGAATTAAGCTATTGAAAAGAGTGAACAACGTGGTATCTAGAGCTATTGACTTCTGGACAACGCGAACCCTTGAAGCATTTGTGACGGAGTTTGCCATCGACACACATACTTCTTTCAGCGAAGCAGAAAGACAGTTCTTCAAAGGGCCAAGGGGTAAGTACCTGAATTCATTAAGTTTGAAAATTAAAATGCTCTTGGCTGAGAAACGCATATTTATTATCGAATTAGATTGCTAGATTTATTGCTACTAACCTATGTTTGAAAGAAAAAGTGACTTTGATGAGAAAAGTGGTTTGCTTCGCAACGGTAAAAGATACAAGAGAACTTTTGGATCCTTTACCCTAGGCCAGAATATTGATTATACCCCTTTAAGCACAGAAGAGTCTGAATCTGAAGAAACCCCTTTTGTTAGAAACCCTCCTATAACTCCGCAGCGAAGACCTGTTATCCCTGAGAGCCCGTCGTAGTCTGAAAGTAACCGTAGCCCGATTAGTCCTGTCATAGGTCAGTCTACCTCAGTAAGTCCCCCCCCCTGTTACCAGTCCTCCTCCTCTCCCTCCCCGCCGCCCCTCGATTCAATATGGACCATGTGAATGATGATATCAAGCTCCCAGTCTTTAGAGGAACTGGATCATAGGATCCAGAGCAGTTTTGGTTCTTATGCGAAGCTGTTTGGACTGCTAAGAATATTATGGATCAAAATACAATAACAGCACAGCTGGTCACCTCTTTCAGAGACCGAGCTTTGACCTAGTTTATGAATTTTTCAAGTACTCAGAACTATGTCTTGGCTAATGTAAAAAAAAGCAATGATTAAAGAATTCAAGAAGCCTAAATCGGAGTCATAGTCTATAACTGAACTGAAAGAAATTCAGCAGAAGCGAGGTGAATCAGTTTGGGACTTTGACCAGAGGTTCAAGGTTCTGTTGGACCAAGTTAGTTTCACTATTGGACCAGAACAACATAAAGAATGGTTCATCGCAGCACTATTGCCTCATATTAGGACTCCACTTATGCAACAGTAGGTTGCTGATTAGCAAGAGGCATTGGAAATTGCTATGAAACTTGAAATAGCTCCTGTTGGAGATAATTCTGGAATAGCCCAAATACAAGCACAGTTAGCAGAAATGGCTTTGGAGCTTCACGACATGAAAAAAGGGAAAGCAACTTGAGAAGAGGTTTGGTGTACATGATGTAAGATAGAAGGTCATGACAAAGAAGAGTGCCCTACATTAAGGAATTATTTGAATACTGGTGCACCAAACTCGTTTAACCCTAATGTCCTATATTGTGAGATCTGTAGAACAACTGGCCAGCATCGACCTGAAGATTGCTACCTGTTGCAAAGATATGTTCAAGTACCTAAGAATCCCTACTACAAGTTCTGTAAGTGAGTGGGACACAACGAAGATGAATGTCGCAGCTTTGACCTCATGAGAGACCGAACCTATGATGCTTATAGGGTACAACCCGATGCACAAGGCAATGATGGATATGGTTACCGTGGTAGTACATTAGGTCGAGGTAATTTCAGAGGCCGAGGTCATGGTGGTATGCCTAGAAGAGGTCGAGGCCAGGTTGTTTTCTATAACTGTAATCAGGCAGGAAATGTATCTAGAGACTGTCAGAACCCAACTACGACATGTCGATATTGCAGAGCAGTCGATCATGTGATTGAGCAATTCCCACAGTTGATATCCAAGATACAAGAAAGAAATGACGCTCCTACCCAGAATGTTCAAATGATTGCTGTAGAGAAAATACCTGTCCCAGCCCTTAACATTGTTACAAGGAGTGGAGCTATGACACAAGTGCAGAATAAGGAGAAATAGCTTATCGAGGCTTGGGTCCGCAAGACCCCAGAGAAAATTCCAGCCTTCAATGTTGGAAGAGAAAAAGGAACACTTATGGAAGCTAAAAAAGACTTTTCTGATCCGAGAACCTCAGTAGCAACTGCGTAACAACATCAACAGCAGTTACAGATTCAAGAGGCTTCACTAGATCAAGTAAGTACACTAACATCATTTTTACAGAGTTGTATGAAGCTATTAAGAAATTAGAATGCTTTGAATGAGTTACAGAAAGTTATTCAGTCTTGTGAACCTCAGCGAAGCTCTGATAGAGGAAAAATTGTTAATAGAGTTAGAAGGATTGGAAGAGAAATGAGATTGCATGCTCAGATAAGAGATTATGACATTACTGATATCATTTTAGACCTAGGATCATAACTGAATGTCCTAACTAAGTAGACATGGGAACAAATGGGAAGACCTACACTTGAATGGTCCCCTATACACCTGAGATTAGCCAATCAGTAGAATATTGTGCCCTTGGGAATATTCCCTAGTGTACCAGTGGACATTGATGGAGTCAGTACCTTAGCAGATTTTGAAGTCATTGAAATAATTGATGATAGCAACCCCTATCCAGCATTGCCAGGAATTGAATGGGCAATAGACAATGATGCAGAAATCAACCTTAAGAACAGACAGATGAATTTTGAAGGAAAATGCTTGAGAGTGTAGAAATTCAATCCTGCATTAGATTAATTTTACCTACAACAATTATCAATTGATCATGCAAAATTGCTAACAATGGAGACTGAATATGGAGCTGTAACACAAAATTATATTAACTGAGTGCACAATAGCCAACCCTGTAATAACATAGGTTTTTGAATATATAGAATACATCAAGAGGTCGAATGCATAAGGAGGCATCCAAAACTAGCATAAAGCATGCTTACTCAAAATAGGCAAATCCCCCATAGGTGTAAAAAGCTGGTCCCAAATCTGTCATGGAGCTCATGAATTGGAAAGGGCTCATGGGAAAGCTAAAGAGTAGTGGAATGGAAGCTCATACATTCTTTTGCATGGAGAAAATAATGGAGGATGAAGAGTACAAAAAACTAGTTCACCTCACCTAGTCTTGCTTTCCTATGTGCCTTAAAACACTGAAAAAGCAGGCAGTAAAGCAGAAAAAGCAGATAGGCACCTAGGAGGCCAGGAATAAAGAAAATTTGATTCCTAAGGCTTTCCCAAGCACTACATGGGTCAAATATAGCAAGTTTTACCTCTATGGATAGGCAATTAGCAACATGCACAAGGTGGGACACATGAACTAGACAAATAAGACAAAAATAAATGAATTAATGTCTAAGTGGGTAAACTGTGGGTTGATTATTCTAACAACCCCCCTTAATCCTGACTTTATGAGTAATAAATCAAAAATATAGGACCTAGAAACAAGGCTTAGTCACCCTTTTACATACTCCAAGTCGATACAACCAAGGAAAGAGGCAAAACCAACTTGGGAAAATCCTCCCTTAAACATGGACTGTAAAACAAAATTGTAGAATCTTGTCTCCACTCATGCTTTT
>LPNX010812563.1:35025-139075 GCA_001517045.1 Pseudotsuga menziesii
CCAGCTTATTGGCCCTTCTGCAAGCATGAACACATAACCTAAAGTGGACTTTCTATCTGTTCTATCACCTTCCCAATCACTGTCAGTAAATCCAACAAAATCAAGGTCAGAATTGGCTTTATAGAAGATCCCATGTGTCCTTGTTCCCTGAACAAAGTTAAGGATCCTTTTGGCTGCTTTCCAATGGATCTCATGAGGCTGATCCATGATTCTAGAAGCCACACTTACTGCATAGCAAATATCAGGTTGAGTATGTGTCAGATACAATAAACATCCAATCAATTGCCTATACAGTGTATTGTTTACCATCAGTGGAGAATCATCTTCCTCCAGCTTCACTCCTGAAAGGAAAGGAGTTTTGCTTGCTTTGCAATCTTGCATTCTGAATTTGATCAGCAAATCCAAGGCATACTTTGACTGGTGCACCTTGATTCCAGCTTTGGATTGAGAGATCTCAAGCCCCAAAAATTGACTTAAGAGCCCCAAATCTGTCATGGAGAAGGCTTGGTTCATAGCTCCTTTTAAGGAAGAAATCTCAGCCTGTGAGCTTCCTGTAATGAGGATTTCATCAACATATAACACAATGATCATTAATGAACCATTAACTAACTTCAGATAGACATTCGGATCTGATTTGCACCGAACAAAATTCAGAGATAGCAAGAAGCTATCTATCTTGGCATACCAAGCCCTGGGGGCTTGCTTTAGCCCATACAATGATTTTCTCAACCCGCACACAAGAGAAGGATTAGTAGCAAAACCTTGATGCTGCTGCATATATATCTCCTCAGTGAGATCTCCATTCAGGAAGGCACACTTTACATCCATATGATGTACCTCCCATTGCCTTGAGGCTGCAATGGCTAGAGCTAGCCTAATGGAATCCATCTTTGCCACTGGGGCAAAGGTCTCAATGTAATCGATGCCATGAACCTGTGAGTAGCCTTTAGCTACCAATATATCCTTTTAATTCAGTGGTGAACCATCAGCAGCAAACTTGGTCTTATAGACCCACTTACACTGGACTAACTTTCTTCCTGGAGGAAGATCCACTAGCTCCCATGTGTTTCTCTTCTGGAGTGAGCTGAACTCCTCCTTCATGGATGTTTGCCATCTTAGATCTCCTGCTGCTTCTTCATATGTTTGAGGATCAGACTCCACCATCAAATAGCATTTTTCAGCAAACATAGGATCCTTCATGCACAGACCACTCTCAAATTGAGATCTAGTCCTCCTTGGGTCATTGGGATCCCCAGCTAGATCTCCTGTTGCATGTAGTGTCTTGGCTGCCCATTTAGGCCTTGTGGGGATGTTTGGGTCTGCAATAAACTCATCTCCATCAGAAAAATTAGAATCAGCATGTTCAACAAACTTTTTACTTACTTCTTGAGGTTCAGGTGGTGAAGAGGCTTCACCAACTTCCACTGCTGCAAGGGGTTCTTCTTCAAACTGAACACACCTTTCAATGAAGGCTTTGTTTGTGCTAAATTTTATCAACTTGTACCCTTTTGAATATTCATAGTATCCCACAAAAATACACTCTTGGCTTTGGGGCTACAAAGCCTTCCTCTTCTCTGTTGGAATCCTAGCCCAAGCCTTTGAGCCAAAAATCCTGAAATGGGTCACATCTGGCTTGTGCCCACTCCATGCTTTGAAGGGAGTCATGCCATCAAGTTGTTTGTGAGGCACCCTATTCTGGATATAGGCTGCACAGTTGATAGCTTCGGCCCAGTACTTTGGTGGCAAAGTTCCGGCCTCCATCATGCATGTTGCCATCTCCTTCAGTGATCTGTTCTTCCTCTCTGCAACACCATTTTGCTGTGGTGTGTAGGGGATAGAATGCTGCATATGAATACCTGCATTTGCACAATAGTTAATAAACTCAGACTTGACATACTCACCACCATTGTTATATCTGAGGACCTTGAGTTTCCTTCCACACTGGTTTTCAACCAAAGCCTTAAAGACTTTGAATAGGCCAAAAACTTCAGACTTGTGTTTCATGAAGTGAACCCAACAATACCTAGAAAAATCATCAATAAAGGTCAATGGATATTTGGCCTGACTCATGGACATATGAGGGAATGGGACAGCAACATCACTGTGAATCAGCTCGAGGGGTGCAGAGGTTCTCTCATGACTAGCTTTCTCAAATTTGTGCTCTGGGTGTTTTCCTAGGATACAACCTTGGCAGACTCCTTTGGAAAATTTTATCTTGGGCTTCCCTATGACCATTTCTTTCTCACTAAGATTAGACAGATACTTGTAATTTAGTTGGCCAAATCTTTCATGCCATAGCTTGCTAGCTTCATTAGCATGGATAAGAAGAGCAGAGGGGTTTGAGTAAGGTAGGAAGTGTGAAAACATGTATACCTTTTGAGCATGATTCGCTACTCCTTTTGCAATGAATCTACCACTTGAGATTTCTGTGATCTCAACTTCATCGGGGGAGGATATGAATTTCTTAGGAGACCCAGTGTGAGTCATCTGGTACACTGACAGAAGGTTGGAGGCGAGACCAGGGACATACAACACATTGTTGAACTGCCCATGATCAAGATCTATTCTTCCTTTGCCCATACTTTCAGTGAGAGAGTCATCTCCTAGTACAATAGATGGTCCTTTCGACTTGTCCAGTGAGGAGAAGGCCTCCTTAGTCGAAACCATGTGTCTTGAAGCTCCAGAATCAATGATAAAACTGGGTGAGCTTGATGTACCAGCAACTAGGGCATGAACTCTCTCTCTGTCATCTGAACTTGATCCTCCTTCTCTCTTCTTTGAGCTTTATGGAAGGGAGATGCCATTCTTCTCCAGCAGTTGAGTTAGCATGTCTATCTACTTTTTCATACAAGAGATTTCAGTATGATTGCCCTTATTGCAGTATGAGCACTTGTTCATTTCACCTTTGTTTTTCTTCTTCTGGGTATTTTTCTTGGGACCTTGTTGATCCTCTGGAGACTGCTTCTTGTCTCTCTTTTGTTCAGGTGGCTTTTTAGCTTTATTTTTGCTTTTTGAATCCACCCTCGAATCTCCAACAATCAAAGCTTGATATTTGGATGGTTTGATGGTGCCCATCATCACTAGCTTGTCCTGTTCTTGTTTGAGAGATTCCATGAAATTTGCAAGGCTAGGCATCTTCCAGGTTCGAGCTGTGAGTTTTGTGGCATAGAAGGTTGAAACAAAGACTGAGTAGTTAGGTCCTAGCTTTGAGAGGATGGCCAATACGAGTTGATCATCTTTCTTTTCAATACCACACTGCTTCAGCTGCAAAACTAGTGCTTTGAACTTGGAGAAATATAGCTGCAGGGATTCAAAGCTATTGGGACTCAGAGAAATCAGCTCATTTTTGATCTGATGTCCCCTCATCTCATCTGTCTTTCTAAAAAGATCAGAAAGCTTCTCCCATACTTGATCCAGTGAAGTTAATCCATCGAGATGGAAAAGGAGGTCTCGGGAAATACTGAGACATAGGAGGCCATAAGCCTCATCTCTCCAATTGTGCCATTTGATCTTCTCTGCAGTATCATTGGGCTCTGCTTCTATAGCCATAGTCACCTTGTAGAGGCCTTTCTCTCTCAACAAGATCTCCATCTTTGCTTTCCATTCAAAATAGTTGAAGGGAGTCAAGATAGTTTTCTGTGAATCCATAGCTTTATAAAATCTGTCCCGGCTGTCAGTAGAAGGCTCCCAGTCTTGATGTCAAACCTGCAAAACAATTTTTGAAGGAGAGTAACAACCTACAATGGCTCTGATACCATGAATAAATTCAGGCCAGCAGTAGATTAATTTTACCCACAACAATTATCAATTGATCATGCAAAATTGCTAACAATGGAGACTGAATATGGAGCTGTAACACAAAATTATATTAACTGAGTGTACAATAGCCAACCTTGTAATAACATAGGTTTCTAAATATATAGAATACATCAAGAGGTCGAATGCATAAGGAGGCATCCAAAACTAGCATAAAGCAGGCTTACTCAAAATAGGCAAATCCCCCATAGGTGTAAAAAGCTGGTCCCAAATCTGTCATGGAGCTCACGAATTGGCAAGGGCACATGGGAAAGCTAAAGAGTAGTGGAATGGCAGCTCATACATGCTTTTGCATGGAGAAAATAATGGAGGATGAAGAGGACAAAAAACTAGTTCACCTCACCTAGTCTTGCTTTCCTATGTGCCTTAAAACACTGAAAAAGCAGGCAATAAAGCAGAAAAAGCAGATAGGCACCTAGGAGGCCAAGAATAAAGCAGATTTGATTCCTAAGGCTTTCCCAAGCGATACATGGGTCAAATATAGCAATTTTTACCTCTATGGATAGGCAATTAGCAACTTGCACAAGGTGGGACACATGAACTAGGCAAATAAGACAAAAATAAATGAATTAATGTCTAAGTGGGTAAACTATGGGTTGATTATTCTAACAGAGAGTCATAGTATCGTTGGACCCTTCTCAAGGAGAAAGGTATACAAAGCCAGTCAGAGATGAAGATCAGGATGTTTTAGATCATATTTACAACATCACAGCTAAAGAAGAAGACTATGTTAACCCTACTACTGAAGTTATAATGGATTGGCAGTGTGACATTTCTTGCATAACTGAATTAGAAGAAGGCCTAGAGAATTGGAAAAATAGACTTTATGAGCTACATGGACATCGATGTGCAAGAACTACCAAGTCTATTAGATGGGTTGGCTCACAGACAAATATCTTACCTACTTTTGATGGCTTGACAAACCCAGAAGATTTTATTGTACAATTCTCAGAGCAAGTACCAGATTCACAAAAAATGTAGACTCTAGATTCAGTATTCAGAGACATAGCTACTAGATGGTGGAATGGTCATAAAAAGTATATTCATAGTTGGAGAGCTTGCCAAAAGTTTCTTTTCCTGAGATTCATGGATCAACCTCAGGAGGTACGAAGCAGATTTAATGGTAAGACTAGCCCTTAGGAACATTTGGAGCAGTTTTATGAAGCATGGAAGCATGTACCTTGTGAAGAATGGGTACATAGGTTTGTACACACTCTGGAACCTATAGCAAAGAACTGGTATGTGGAGGTGGAGCTTCACCATGGTACTATAAGTTGGGATAACCTTATTGATAGTTTTGTGCTCACATTTTCTATAAATGAGGATTGCCCTACTTTGGACACAGCTATTAGGGTGATCCATACTAAGGTGTTTGATGATAAAGAAATAGCCGAGCACCAACCTGATTGGAATGAACAAGAACCTAATGTAGTAGAATGCTATAACCTCGCCATTGATGAAGACGATGGCCCTCGCAACATTAATATTCCTGAGTCAGAAGTACACTGCGAAGTACATGGACCAGTAGTTGAATCACCTGAAGTAACTCAGCCCTTGAAAACAAGGAAAGTAAACATTGGTTCAAAAGAATTCCTAAATACGCTACCATTGGATATTATTAGGACGAAGAAATGGTAAGCAAAGTGGCTGAACTTCTCCATGAGTATCAGGACTTATTTCTGACGAAGTTCTCAGAAATGAAAGGTATCCTTGGTGATATAGGAGTGATAAAAATCCCTTTGAAAGATAATGTGAAGCCTGTGAAGTAGATCCTTTATAGGATGAATCCTAAGTATAAAGAAAAAGTCAGGATGGAGCTAGCTAAGCTACTCACTGTAGGAATCATTGAGGCTATCGAAGAAATTCTGTCATGGTGTCAGGATGTCTCGAAGGTCTGTATTTTGTCGAAGATCCTTATTGTGGTGAAGCTGAAGTTAGTAGTTGTGCCGAAGAGGAAAGGTGTGTCGAAGCTCAAAATGTGACCGTTGGAAAAAATCATATTTGGCGGCGCCTGTACGTTAACTGCATTAACTGCCTGTAATGATGAGATTTTAAGGAATCTAGCATCGTTTGGACAAGATTTAGCGCCGTTCAGTCAGATATGGTGTCTTCAATGCATAGTTATGGAATATTTGGTCATTGGATTCTATAAGAAGACACACAGACTTGTGAATTTCACATTACACATTTTCTTGAGTTTTACAGTCAGTCCATGTCAGCTGATCGTGAAGTCCAGGAATTGTTGAGAGAATTTGGATAGAGGGGTCTACAGAACCTTATGAGAAACCCACCTGCATCTGCACCTCATGAAGAAACTCCCCTAGCACTGAATCAGTCAATGCAGACACGAGCAACCAAAAATAAATTCAAGGCAGAAGTTTTCTCTAAGCAGAACGAAGAGAGGCACCAACCATCAGGAAATACACCGGAGGATCCCAAGATGAATCCTGCTAGTTCCACAGAGCTCCCACCTGAAGGTTTTGAAGAATTTGGTGAGGATGAGAACATTGCATCACAGTTTCCACCATATCTTTCACCTATTCGACCAGGAGTTCAGCCACCTTGGCGGACAGCCAAGCTCACATTACGCACCCCTTCGCTACCACAGGGTGTGCAGTTGATCGGAATGATGACAGGAAAAATAGACCGGCTCAAGTACGCATACCATGATACGAATGATCGTGGGAAATTTATGCAGTTCACACCTGGGAAATACTTGCACTCTGTCCATTACCTAGAGACCGGTACGACGCTACTAGAAGTGAAACAGTGGGTTGCTGGCTTGGAGCAAGCTGGCTTGTTGAAGATGTTGAATGTCCCCCACTTTGGTCGCAGCACGCAGGTTACCATAGTGGTCAAGTAGCTATTGGCATTGGTACATGATGGACACCTATGGATAGGAAGCCAAAGAATTTCCATTTATGGAGAGCTCATTCACAGGATTACAGGCTTGCCGAAGGAAGGGCCTGATCCTGGCATTGAGTTCATCGGAAAGAACGAAGACACGAAGCTGGCGTAGCACATGAAGGATAGCTTCAGCCTGACGAAAGGAAAGCGAGGGTATCAAACCTTGACAATTCGGCACCAAAACATTCGCTTTGCTGCAGAGCTCCTAGCATGCAAATTAATGCGGAAGTGTAGACCGAATGAAGTACCTGCCCCGATTGTCAGTATTGTTGCGAACTGTGTCGAAGGCTACAGTTACAAATGGGAAAAGTAAATTTCCAGAGAATTCCTTGAAGATTTCCGCGATGCGCAGGAGAAAGGTAGACCCTTTCATTACTCATGGCTGTTAGTGCTTATTGCACTGGTAGGATGGAGAGAACCTACCAAGGCACAGTTTGTTGATGTGCCTTCGCACATTCCTGGTGCAGCAAGGTAAGCATCTCTTTGGGTTTCACAGGATCAAACCTTGCAATAGATGATGAACTATGTGTTCACCTTCTATGCCCTGAATATTTCATATGAGATCCTGAAGACACTGTGGCTCAGTAATGATCTATTTTCTCAGTATGCGGGAGTGGCCAATTTCAGGGCTGATATGCATCATGTCTTCATCTAGGCCTACGCAAATAAAAATCATAAATGGTCGAAGTTGCCATCCATGGCTGAATGGATGAAGGATGCAGGAACAAGGCCGAGCATACCAATTCCCCCAGTAACAGATGTGGGTGCAGGTCCTAGCCAGACGCAGCAGAATGACCCACTCGAAGAAAGCGACGAACAAGATGAGTCACAGCAGAGCGAAAGTGACCAAGGTGGAGATGATGGAGCTGAAGAAGAAGAAGAAGAATTGGTCAAAACCATTTTAGACCCCAATCGCCCAGATAAGCACAAGTCTCCCGAAGCAGAGGAAGTGACGAAGCCTTCGCTGAGAAAGAAAGCTAAGGCATTGAAGGGCAAGAATATTATTGAATATCCCGCTGTGATGATTGAAGAGCTTGATCAGGCTATGAAAAAGTCTACAGAATTCTTAACCAGTAAATGGTCAGAGTTTGCAGTTACGCACCTTGATGCGCTCAGCGGTGTAGCGCAACGAATTGAAGAACTGGAGGCGTTAGCAGAAAGATCAGCAACTGGTGCTGCAACAAGTAGTGCCCCAGCAAGTGCACAACCAGACACTTAGCAATGGCTAGCCAGAAGCAACAGAGGACAAGTCCCAAGTGTGGCCCTCATAATAACTGATGCAGCATCTCGATCACAGATGAGTATGACAGTTGATATAGACTACGCCAAGTTTTCTATCCCGAAGCTGCATCTTTGTTAATTGGTAATCATGAACGAGATCCAAGAACATGATAGCTACTCACACAGGTAGTTAGAGAAGTCCATGAAGCAGAGTGAGAGCCTCACAGCGTAGTTGAAAGAAGCTGAACAGAAAAAGAGGGAAGCAGAAAGAAAGCTGGCTACACTAGCGCGAGTGTTGGATAAGGCGTGTCGAAGTCTCCCTGACTTCGACATGCAGGCTGAAGAACCAGACCAGAGGATCATCAAGCTGAAAGACTATGCACAACAGTCTCAAAGTGAAATAGAGAAGATGAAAGAGGAACATGAGGCTCAGATTACGGAGCTTCAACTGCGTATCATTCCTGAGAGTCCTCCAAAGGTCAGGGAACATCGCCATAGAGATATTCAAGCCTCAGCGACGAAGATCTTAGATCTTGTAAGTAGTGCCTCAAAGCTACTAGATGAAAGCGTCGAGGCCTAGGAGAACTTACAAGACAACCCAGAAGTGGAAAAGCTGCAAGAAACCATCAAGCAGCAACAGACAGAGCTAGATGCAGTCAAAGCGGAAATCAAGACATTGCCTCCTATGTAGAAGATGCTTAAGGTGAAGCATAGCAATGAGCTGCAGCGAGAAATTGAGTTGTGTAGAAGGAACAAAACATTGTTGGTGAATTATGTGTAGCCCCTCATTAACAAGGCCTTGGAGTTGAGCACTGTCGCGGAAAGCCAGCTCAAAGTCTTAAAGGAGTACGATGCGTTCGCACAGGAAAAGGCCAGCGAAGTATCTACAGCAATGTTGCAGGAGATAGTGGAGAAGGAGAAAGCAGCTGAAGATATCATGTGCAGCCTCAACAAGAAATTTACTATCTTCACCAACAAGATTCTTCCACCAGAAAAGCAGCAGAGTGCCCCGGGACGGGACACTGGTGAGTCTTAGGGGCCTATTGGGGTGTGGACCTTAAAGGTCCTTAATTTTGGCAACTCCGCAGTTTTGGTGCGAAGCTTGTAAGTGGAGTTGCGACCCAAAATAGTCTTAGGGGTTTCAGGGTTGGGTTGAAGCCCCTCTTTTTGTAATTAACCCATGGTTTAAAATCATGGTTTTTAAGCCCATGGTTTAAACACATGGTATTGTAATAGTGCACTTGTATAAATAGGCACTTATGTAAAGGAGAAAGGGCTTTTTCGAAGGTCTTTGTATGATGATAATTTAATGCAAAGAAGCTAAGGCCTAATTTTGGGTTAAGGTTAAGTCCCAGCTGAGTGCGTGGATGACCTCTATAGCTAAGTGCACAGAGGGATTGTAAGAAGGGTTAAGTCCCAGCAGAGTGCGTGGACGACCTCTGCAGCTGAGTGTGCAAAGGGTTTTGTTAAGAAAGGATCTACAGCTTAGTGCGCAGCTTTGGGTTGTTGAGAAGATTTGCAGCTGAGTGCGCAGAGATCTACAGCTGAGTGCGCAGATCAGAACTGTGTTGTTGTAAATATTTGAATATAAACACAATTCTGTGGATGTAGCCCCTACATTGGGGGTGAACCACGTATATCTTGTGTTGTGGTGGTTCTTGTTTATTTTGTTCCTGTTATGTTTTTATGCATTTGATAAGTAGGTGAATGATAAGTAAGATATATTGTCAAGTATTAACTTCGTTGTGAATTCCCAGTTAAGGGTTAAGCAAGTAACTATCTTTTTATCTAAACTTCGAAGCTATTTAAGTGAATATATATGCTATGTTATTCTTTGTTAAGGCTCAAGGTACAGTAATATCCCTCTTTGCTTGCAGAAACCTGATTTTGGGGCACCCCATAGCTGTTTCGGGTGAGACTGCAACCTGTTTGCAGGTTGTTGTCGAAAGGGCCAACACTGTGGGTCTCTTTGTTGGTTGGAAGATAAAAGTATAAAAACCCGGGTCTGCCCTAAGCACCAACAGTTCTTGGCAAAACCACATGCGAGAGTTGCAGGTGGACACTACGGGGGTCACGCTACTTCCAGGAAGGTACTCTATGCAGGGCTTTGGTGGCCAACTCTCAATGGGGATGCAGTAGACTATGCAAGGACTTACGATTTTTGTCAAAGGACTGGGAAACCATCATGGAGGGATGAGATGCTGCTAGTACCTCAAGTGATGTTGCATCCATTTGAAAAATAGGTAGTGTATTTTTCGGGACTAATCAACCCACCAGGAAAGAGAACCAATGCACGATATATCATTACAGTAACGAATTATCTAATGAGATGGGTAGAGGTAGCACTAGTTGTAGATTGCACCACTGCGACGGAAGCAATGTTCCTTTTTGACAATGTTGTTACTTGGTTTGGTTGTCCAAAGATATTAATGAGTGATCACGTGAGTCACTTCATCAATCGCACTATTAGTGTGTTGATAGAGGAGATTTAGATATAGCATAAGAAGAGTACCCCTTATCATCCACAACCAAATGGGACAGTTGAGGCGTTCAACAAGGTGTTGGAGCATGCACTCACATATATTTGCAACACAAACTGCGATGACTGGGATTTGAATATTCCAACAGTCTTATGGGTGTATCACACCACTTGCAAAAGGTTGATAGGGCAGACACTGTTCAAGTTGGTGTATGGGAAGGATGCAGTCATGCCAATGGAGTACATTGTTCCAATTTTGCGCATTGCAGTAGCAATAGGAATGGATGATGAAGGATCATTAAAAGAACACCTAGCTCAGTTGGTACAGCTAGAGGAATACTTATTTGTCATGGGATTTCACTAGCGCGTTGAGAAGGATCAACAGAAATATTGACATGATCGACATATCAAGAATAAACACTTTTAGCAAGGAGACCTAGTGTTGTTGTATGACAACAAGTTCGCCAAACATCCAGGTAAGTTACAGATGCATTGGCTAGGTCCATATGTTATCAATTCCATTACAGACAGAGGAACATTACAACTACAACAGTTGTATGGTACAATGTTTCCTAAGTTGGTGAATGGAAATAGGTTGAATCCCTACATGACAGGACCGGTGCTACATGATGCTTGAGGCATTGCGCAAAAAAAAACATCTTTGTTTTTTGCATAAGATGGTAATTAGGAAGATGGCACGCCAGGAATAAGGGGCTGCACAATTATAGGAGTAAAGGTCGCAGTTAGAGAACCATGATGTGACATCTGTAGGGACGCGACATAGTCAAATCAACTGTAAATGCAGTAGTTAAACCAGTTAACTATCGACGCTCTTGGACGAGACGCATATTAATGACATATGCGATCGTTAGATCAAGACGATCGACTGTGGATTCAGGAAATGAATGAAGGATTTGGTCAACATGATTGAGAAATAGTTCGCATGGTTAATCCCACGCTATAAGAATCAGCGTATCATGGGTTGAAGTAACCATTGTGAATAATTGATTTGTAGAGAGTGAATTACAGAGATTGAATCGTAGAGTTTAGTTGCATAGTTGTGAGTGAGTTGCAGGTTGAGTTAGATTGAGTTACAGAGTACTTGTGACTAATGCAGTGGGTAGCGCCACAAGATATTTTCAGTGAGAGTGCTAAGGATTCACCCATAATTGGTGTAGTGAGAATTTCTCCTCACTACAGGAGCAGGAATGGCTCCCTTGTGCCTACAGGGAACAAGGGTAGGTTCCTACTCTTTGAAAACAGTAAAAAAAATGGAATGAAATATGACATAAACAGAGTAGTGAATTTAAACTAAGCTAATCTAAACACAAATATGCAAATGGAAGCTACTGTAAACTAGATCTAAGAGCTAGTAACAGAAAATAAAGGAGAAGATGAAGCCCTTGTGAACCCCTCTGCAGAAAACAGGTTAGGGTTCCACCTCCTTGAAACCTGCAAACAACCTAAGCTACAACAATGGCAAACCTGCGAACAATGTCAATGAAAAACCTGCAAACCGAAATGAGGGTTAGAAAGAAAAACAAATAAACAAACATGAAAATAAATTATACCTCACTTAGGTGGAAATGGACCACCATGCCCTAGCTCATGGGAGCACCTCTCTCTCTTGGTTGGGAAGCAATGGCTTGATGAGATGGAGATGGAGGAGAGGGAGAGTGGGTGGTTTGAGAGGAAAAGGTCTCAAAGCATCCATGGGTAGCATAACAATAGGCAAGTGAGGAGTGTTTTGAGAGTAACCCCCCACCCTTCTTTTATAGTTTTTCTAAGGGATTTTAGGGTTTTAAGCCCTTGGTCAGGGATTTAGCCCCTTTTTTGGGCCCTTATCCCATTTCACCCTAACTTTAGCCCCTTTTAGGGTTTTAGCCCCTTTTTTAGGGCTTTAGCTCCTAGGGGGCTATTTTGGGCTCTTTTTGGGGGTTTTTAGCCCTTTTATTCATCCTTGGGCTCTTTTGGAGGTGTGGGGGTCAAATGGAAGGTCTTATGGAGTGAAATGAGTGTTGTGAGATGGTGTCCTTGGGTGGTGTAGGCCATTGAGAGCTATGTGGGGGATTTTTTGGTTAACAGATTTCCCCCTAATGTGTGAGGGCAGGAGCTCAACGTATGGCCGATGGACATCATAGGATTTGCTGTCAAGGGGTGGTGCTTCCAGGGCTGGTGGTGGATTTTGGTTTTGTATTAATTTGGTTCCCATAAATGGGTGAGATACAATAAATGTGTGACATGTATATTGACGAGGCAAGGATTCCAATGCTCATGACAATGTCAAAAGAATCATTTGATCTATGCTCTAAAATACAAGAGCTGATCATATACAACTAATGTTACAATGCTGATTGCCTCTATGTGAGGCTGAATACAATACTGATCTAGTACATTGGACCCATGGCATTCTCATGGAATGCTACATCTTCATGACTGATGGTCTACAGGGTCTGGAACAGTACATAGCTGTATGGACTCGTTGATTGAGAGTCAAAGTCTCTGTGGTACAAGTATGTTGCATCAATCATAAAGGTATATCAAAGCACTACTAGGCTTCAGATCATTGTCTCCAAGGCAACCCAGAAATCACAAGGGACATAACCTGTTTAGGTCCCTCAAGTGGACTCACCAATGTGCTAGAGTCGGGTGACATCCTGGGTCTTCGACCAAGTACTGTGTGGAACAAACCCTGTGCAAATCTCAACGGTGCAATGATGGAGTTGAAGTCAAGCACGTGAGAAACAACCACTCTAAGAGGCACTATGGACTCCTCTCAAGTGGTCCAAGGAAGTCATCAAGGATATAAATGAAACCAAGGTACAGGGACCTATGGGTCTATCCTCTGGAATATGTGTGTTGGCGTTGAAAGAGGGAGACCTGCCCCTAGTCAAGGAAATGATGTTTCCTTGACTAGGAGCGTGAAGGATAACTGAAAGGTGTGAAGAAATCTACGGACTGACTCACTGAATCGGGGGGGAGGGGAGGGAAGGGAAAAAATAAACAGGAGTAGGGGGGGAGTGGGAGACTCAAACTTTCTTTGTTCAGAGTATGACGGCAGGGTGGACCAGGTAGCAAATGAAACTTAACTCATGGGAATGGGATCATAGCTGTAATACTAGGAATGTCCCTACAGATGGGAAATACATGGAGGTGGAGGACACTTTTGATACTGATGGGATGCAAGGAAGACACATTGTAGAGTACTCTGAACAAAGGTGACCCAATGTGTGGATGCTGCCAAACTATTTTCTATGGGGTGGTGTCTAGGGACATCGTTGTGGTATGATCTCATGGATTTTTGGTGAGCCCGAGAAGGTAAATGCTCATTGGTGCTTTCAATTTTAGAGATTCTAAAAGCACAAAGAAGACTCCAGTGGGGGCTCTTTTTTTTTGGTAGTCTCCTGTGCCTGAAAAATGATAAAATTATACATAGGAGAGCTCACCCATCCTGGAGGGGATGAGAGACTTTTTTACCGTTGGTAGTCCAATCAGGCTGAAAAAGGTTAAACCTATACTGACTGGATGGTCATTCAGATACTTTTACAAGCATGAATGAAACCAATTTTTCTCGATGATCTTTTCTTATTGAGACGGCTGGAAAAGAGCTTAACGACAACTGATGGTGGGCTTTTTCGTAAAGTGCAACCCCTCTTCCCAAGAAAGCACAAAAGTATGCAGAGGGGAATGGTCTTGGCTTGAGTGTACCAAGGAGATCCTTTTCATGAGATGGTCTACATGGTATGCAAGAGGATTTAAACGAGACGATGTAGATTCCCTTTCGTATACTTTAGCGAGCAGGAAAGGAAGCAGCTGTGCTCGGAAATATTTTCATTGTTTTAAGGAGTCAAAAAAGAGCTTAAACAAAACTCCAATGTGGTAAATTGACTGCAGTGGCATGAATGGTGCCCCATGTCAAGACGGTGGACAGAGGTACAAAGGTCATCCATGCAGTATGGACGGATCAGAAGGCTCTCAAGCATACCAATACATGCGTGGGATATATCGCGGCAGAGGCCTATGAGACAATGCGGCAGAGGCACGCAAACCAAGGTGGCTCTTGAACAAAGGTTAGGATAGCATGTGTGTGTGTTGCGGTGGACAAACTTGACTACATGCGATGTAAGTACAAGTCCGGAGGCATTTATATGCCAAATACATGTAAGAAAAGAAATTTTTTTGTGGACAGTGGTCCAGCAGTCCGCGTAAGGTGCGGCGAATGGAAAAGACAACTATGTGTTAAAAATACAAAATAAAATCTAAAATTACATTTCTTAACGGGCAGCGGACACTTCTATGTCAAATACATGAAAGAAAAACAAAGGGTTTTGTGGACGATGGTCCAGATGTCCGCATAAGGTGCGGTGAAAAAGACAATTATAAATACAAAAATAAAAGTATAGTACAATCCTTAATGGGCGGTAGACCGATTGCTCACATGGGTTGCAACCGGGAAGTGCAATACGAGTACCGATATGTATACACTCGCATCGTCATGTCATCGCTCATGAATCAAGGTGACTTGTGGGAAATGGTCCCAAAATTAACTTATTAAACATGAGATGATGGTCTCATAACTAGATAGAGGGAGGAATTCTGAAACCAATGGCATGAACAGCATCTCAAACGGAGTCTGTATGGTCCTGTTATGTCGATCGAAAGAAATTAGGTCAAATGGGGCCTATAAAAGGGGAGGGTCCACATGGTGAAGTGTCATTGTCACTGTTCATTGTGGAGTTGGAGAGGTGGGACCTAATTCTTCATTTTCTTATTTCTCTTGATCTGATTGACAGTTTCATGAGCCACGACTTGTAGGTAAAAGTTCTCATTCACCCTCTTCATTTTGATGGCTTATTTACTAAATTTGACCACCTAGAGGTCCCCCATGAGCTGTTTGGGGTTTCTTGTGCACTAGGTCACTCATTTGAAAGGGAAAGGTGCACCCTGGTCACACTTGTTGGGCCATTATGAGCACCCTGGGTGTTCCTTTTTCTCAGATAAGTGCACCTCCTCCTTTGGGTAGTTTTTTTATGGTGTGGATGTCTGACATCAGGGTTTTTGCTTTGTGCAGGATGGTGGAGATAAAATGGAGGGAGAGAGACTGCAAGCCAGTCAGAGATGCATCATTACATGATGGGGGTGTTAGAGATACACTAGCCCACTGTGGGTTGCTAAAGTTTATGAGGATTCCGCTTATGCAGAGCTTGTGTTTGCTGATGCAAACTCTGATCAGTTTCTGGGATGTTGCTGAGGAGGTGTTCCTCTTCCAGGTCCAGCGTATTGAGATTACACTAGAGGATGTGTATTTCATTACTGATCTCCCAATATTGGGATTAGTTGGTGACTTGGCACCTGTACTATCTCGGGGGGAGACATTAGAGAATCTATGTGATCGGCATTGTTACGCTACGGCGTATGTACGTGGTTCTTACATCCTGATGTGTGACATCGAGGAGTTGTCCACACGGGTGGTGGGGACTTTACTGTAGCGCCTCTTGGGTTCCATAGGGAGCCACAATATGTTTGGTGGTCAGCTACAGTTAGTAGAGCATGCCATTGGTGGCACATATTATGCATGGGGCCAGATGTACTTGCAGGCTATTCGGCATCAGCTGAACAAGTCGAAGACTAGTGGCGCTAGTTTTTGCTTTGGCTCCTTCTTATGTTCTTTCTTCTTTGAGAAAGTATCTACACTTCATCCTCATCGAGCTGTGGAGAACAGTGGTCCGTGAGAGTCAATGATGTATAGGTGGTGCCAAATGATGATTCACAAGGGTGGTAGTAGAGTGGGCCACTTCTTCACGGAGGAGTTGTTGGAGCAGTGGCTCCAGCTAACTGTGGTGATCGAGGAGTACCCATATATAGGTATGGATTTCTAGGGAGATCCTGAGATGCCCTGACCTCCTGGTCAAGCTTGGGGACCAGATGGTATGTATGCTTGATATTTTTATGTTTATCTTTGTGCATAGTATAGTTGAGCTGGTTAGTGATTTTCATATTGATGTACATGGACTGATGGTGTTCTTGCTTGTGTGTGCATATGTTGGTCCTCGCCTGCCACCTGGGCATCGGAGGCAGGTTGTTACGGTACCTCCTGTGGCGGCTTCTGCAGTGGCCCCTTCTGGGAACTCTCGTAGGTGGGAGCAGGATATGGATGGACTGGTACTGTACATGGAGGAGGTAGCTATTGGAGTGTCAGATGTTGGCTCGCAGCACCTGAATACTAACTTTATTGCTGCTATTCATAATCTTCCTCCCAAGCTGACGGGCATGATGAGGAAGATGGCAGTGGCTTGCGAGCACTTTCACCGGAAAGCAAGAGGTGGTATTCTTGCAGAGGATGCATCCTCTTCGGAATATGATGAGTCTGAGTCAAATAATGGGTCTGAATCGGATTAGTATCCTTGTGGGGCTATTCCTAGTGTGTTGTTGCACTTAGGGGTTTTTGTGTCGCTTATGTATATCCTGTTGAGAAAGCATATGTGGCTTCTCATTTGTATTGGACATGTTGTGGACATGTGACTTATGCATTTATATCTATATATATTTTTGACGCATGTGGATGTGCTTTTATGGTTTTATTATGTGAGTCTTTTTATTATGTTGTGGAATGCAAATGCCTATGTGATGTATTATTACACTGTGTGTGTATTTTTAGACATGATTATGCATTATGTTATGGTTGTATGTTTCCTATATGATGTTATGGATGTGCCAATTTAGAATATTGTTAGCCATTTGATCTATGACACTATTGAGGTTCCTAGGAACATGTGTGAATGTAATGGATTCAAATGTTCTGACCATGTGTTTAGTGCACAGGTACTTTCTAAATAGGCAGGGATTGCGAACTCAGTAATGGTTGTTCAGTTGAGAAACAAGCAGCTAGGAGTCTAAGAAGACATCGAGATGATGAATTCCTAATTGTAGAGCGGTGACCAAGAGGCCATTAACACCATCATACTCCACCTGGTTGTTGGTCGCAGTGCCCACGCATATTCGGTTGATGTGGATCAACTCGTACGATGGGGAGTATATTACCCATGCAGCCGAGGAGAGGTTCAGGTACCATCTGCTTGCTCCATCTACAAATCCCATATACCAATCTGAGGTGTGGTCCATCTGAAGCAATGAGAGGAAACGATACATAAGGCTCAATCGGGAAAAATGTGTAAAACAAAAAAAATGAAAAAGACTATAATACAATTTAGAACATTGTCACTCAAAGGGGTGACGTTTGGGAAAAATTCGTTTGGACTTTCCAAGGATCAGTGGTCATTCCTCTGTGTGACACGATGAATCCTTGGAGACGGCCCATGGGGACACAAAAAACACACTTAGATGGGTTCAAGCAGATCCTGTACTGGCGACATTGCATTAGGACTTGTCGCAAGTCGTCTATGTGTTGTGTGTGGTTTTACGACTGTGCGATGAGGTTGTCGAAACACACCAACATGATGTGAACGACATCACGGAAGCAGTGCGTCATGGCGCGCTGGAAGGTGGCTCCAGCATTTTTGAGGCCAAAGGGCATGAATCGGTAGGTGAATGTGCCCCATGGGGTTGTGAATGCTGTCTTGTAACAGTCTTCTTTCCGTATTTGGATTTGGTTGTATCTAGAAAATCCATCCATGAAGGAGAAGGCCTCATGTTCGGCACATGCGTCGATGAACTGGTCGATGAACGGGGTGGGGAAGTTTTCTTTGGGATATGCCCCATTAAGATCGTGGAATTCTGTGCAAACACGAATGGTACCCTATTTTTTATTCACGAGAATAGGATTAGAAACCCACGTTTTGTATGCAATGGGATAAATGAAGCCGACTGTGCGTAGCTTCTCTATCTCGACTTTCACCGCAGCCACTTTGGATGGATGGATGGGCCGTTGCTTTTGGTAGATGGGTGCCACATCAGGCCATGTGTTGATGTGGTGTTCCATGATGGATGGATCTAATATAGGAATTTCAGTGTATGACCAGGCGAAGATGTCATAAAATTCTTGGTTTAGAGCGGTGTAGGCATCGACCTCTTTCGAGGAGCAAGATGCCCCAAGCATGATTTCTTCAATGATCTCAGAGTTGGTTGAGATGTCAATTTTAATTGTTGGAAAAATGTTCGCCATGTTCCCTTCTTCAAAGGCATTGGGTGCTGGGATTGGGTTCTTGAACCAGTCAACCTACCCATGGATGAAATCTTTGGTCTCCATGGAAAACTGGTTGGACTACGACACAAGCTTTTTCGGGAGGAACAATGAGCGATGGTGCATGTTGTCCCATGTGTATTCCAGGGCAGTTAGAGCTTTGAGTATCTCCTCATCATGAGTGGGTCCAGTCCAGTTGAGTGTTGATGACTTCAATGTCGATCATGACTATATTCCCGGCTAACGTGATGGGGACATGGGGGAGGATTCCTTGGGCTTTAGTGGGGTGTCCATCATAATCCCGCAGATTCATGGATGACGGTTGTAGAATTGGTGATCCAAGCTTCTGCCAAACCAAGGTAGACATGACGCATGTGGATGCCCCCTCATCCACTATGCATCGGTGCATGACCAAGTTCTAGATGGACATTGAGATTTGGAAGGAGATAGTGGAGGGCATGCGTGGCTCTCCATTCTCTATGTCAAACGTGATTAACTTGGAGTCAGAGGGGTCTACTGCCCCTAGAGCGGCTAGTAAGGCTTTTCGCTACGTTGGGCATGTTTTAAGTACCTTAAGAGTGGACATGGAGGTTGTCATTTGGGCCAAATCATCCACAACGCTATAACTAACTGCAGCTCTAGCTGTGGCATTATTGGTGATTATGCATATGGGGGAGCATGGGAACGGGGGTAACTGGAGAGGTAGGTTGGTTGTCTTAGACGTGGATGCTATTGATGAGTCAACAGGTTCAGTGGTGGTACCCTACTGATTTCATCTATTCTGTAAGTTGACCTCTTCAGTGGTCATGGTCATTAGGTGGTGAACACCTGTTTTGGTCGTGGGCAATGCCCCCAGAGTGTTGGGATTGGCCTGGGGAGGAAGAGCGGTTGCCACCAATACTTGGACTGGTAGTGGGTTTTGAAGCACCATGGGAGGAGGTCCTTGTGGTTCCTAGTTGGGTTAGGATTGAGTGGGGGCATTGGAGGCCTGTTGGGCCTCATTTTGAATGGCCTTCTTAGCACGAGCCATGAGGGGACACTCAAACGTGTAATGCCCATAAACATCACAGAGTGTACATGGTTGGTTTGTGCGCAACGATGTGTTGCATCTTGGTGGATTTTTTCGTGGGGGGTTTTGGGCTGGCCGATTAGCCGCGGCATTATTGGGAGGGTTCGGTTGTTGACCACCTCCCTACGGTTGGTTATTGCCTTGGTTGCGGGGCCTGTTTTTTTCTATCTTTCCCTTGTTGATTGTTGGGGGCAGGCTGGTTGGGATAGTTTTTTTGTGCGAACACTTGTCCCAATGGACCGGGTGGAGCAAGGGCAGGGGCTTGAACTTGTTGCACTGGTGGTGCATAGTATAATTGTGGGGGTGGTGGTGCCACAAATGTGGGCATTTGCCCCACATACGTTTGTGTTGGCTAAGCCATGGCCTGAGCCTGTTGTGGTGGTGCAGGTTGTGCATAAGAGGTTTTTTCTCCAGACTGGGACATCATTATAGCATAGTCCGGAGCTTGGTTTTGATAAGCAACATTAGTAGTGTTTCTTGGTTGGGGTGTAATGACAAGTGGTTTCGGTCAAGGTTGTGGTTGTTGGGAGACTGACCCTATGATACCGTCCGCTGCGTGGGATGCCCCTGGTGCGTCATGGTAGGAGGTACTCAGACGAGGAGTGTCTAGAATGACAGTATACAAGTATCCCGACTGGGCATAGATGAGGTCAAATTGTTGGGCCTTCAGTATGGCCTCTTCTTCAAATTGGGGACGTTCATATGCGACGTCCTTTGCGATGGGCGCGAGCAAAGTCTTGAGGAACCAATCCAAGAAGATCCTATCATCAAGTTGGATCTTACACAAGCTACCGTGCCACCGCCACTCATGGATATGATCAGCGATGTGAGTGGCGGTGTTTTGGCGACATGATAGCAAGATCTCCACCCCCTCATCATATCTGACATGGAGTTGGAAACACTGTAGGAACATGAAGGCTAGGGAGTTGAAGTCAAGGTACCTGGCTTATGGAAGCTCAATGTACCATTTGGCCGTGGCACCTGTAAGGGTGCATTGGAATAGCCTCAACCTAATGGAGTCATCTACAATGCTATTGGATGAGCACCATAGGTGGAATGTCATTATATGATTTTGGGGACATTCCCTGGCTTTGCCTTCAAACTTTGGATGTCTGATGGTAGCTTAGTTGGCATGGGTGGCCAAAAAGCTTGGTGGCGGGTGGGGTGATTCGTTAATATAGCCAAGTCAGGCAAGTTCAGATGAGCCATGAAGGGCATATTTGACCCCAAGTTGATGTGGGATGGGGAAACAATGGGGGTGGGGCTTGCAGGTGCATAATGCATCTGCATGGATGGGGGTGCTTGTGGTGGCACAATGGCGAATGGGCCAATGCCCCCAAGTGTTGTGGGTGGGATGGTATGGGTAGCGGGGGCATTGACCCCATGTATGGTAGTATGGGAAATGTGGGTGGTCAGTGCACTACCCCCCTATGTGGCCGGGGGGACAATGTGTGTGGAGGGGCCACTGCCCCCATGTGTTACCACTGGGCCAGCTTGGCTGGTCACTATTAGTGGTGGAAATTGGATAATGACAGTTTGCATGACTATGGTTGGACCACTTGCCAAGTTTTGGGTGACAGGTGTTGGGCTATAGGATAGACCCAGGTTTTATACCATTAACTTCGCACCAACAAAAAGACCTACAGTGTTGGCCCTTTTGGCAACAACCTGCGAACAGGTTGCAGTCTCACCGGAAACAGCTATGGGGTGACGCAGAACCAGGTTTCTACAAGTAGAAGAGGGATATTACTGTACCTTTAGCCTTAACAAATAATAATCATACAATACAGAGCTTTGACTTGTACTTAAATAGCTTCGCAGTTAAATGAACAAACAGTTTCTTGCTTAACCCTTAACTGGGAATTCACAACAAAGTTATTACTTAGCAGTTATCTTACTTTATCAATTATATACTTATCAATGCATAAAATAAAACCATAACAGAAACAACACAAAAGAACCACAACACAAGATATAACGTGGTTCACCCCCAGTATAGGGGCTACATCCACAAAACTGCGCTTTTATTCCACTTCTTACAAAACAATAGTTCTGATCTACGCACTCAACAGCAAATCCGCCCTTCAAGTATAACTATGCACTTAGTTGCAGTTCCTTTCTTACAATCTCTAAGCTGCGCACTCAGCTACAGTTCCGTTCCTTACAAAACCCCTCTGCACACACAGCTGCAGAGGTCGTCCACGCACACAGCTGGGACTTGAGCTTAAAACCCAAAAATAGATCTAAATTCTTTGCATCATATGATCCTCATTTCATTAGATACCCTTGACATCTTTACATGAGTGCCTATTTATACAAGTGCACTATTACAAAATCATGGGCTTACACCCGAAATTTATGGATAATTACAAAACAAGAGGGCTTTGACTCAACTTCAACACCCCTAAGAATATTTTGAGTCGCAACTCTACTTACAAGCTTCCACAAAAACCGCAGAGTTACCAAAATTAGTGACCGTTAAGGCGCGCGCCCCGACAACAGGTTGTGATGTGGACATGGGTCCACTTGCTAAGGTTAGGCCAGAAAATGGATCCGGGTTTGCAGTAGTCATGGGGCTTAATGCTATGGTGTGGAGGTCTGGTTTAGACTAATATGGGTATGAATCAGAATTAGAGTCTGTGTGGCCCTCTGACAGTGTGGGAGATTGCTGAGAGCGGCTTCGACAGTGCCGATCAAATGTTCCAAATGGTGGTGGTTCTCCTCTTAGGTGTGAGGAAGATCATGGAGGATCAATTGTGTTCACTTTTGTGTATGAAACTGGTGGGTATGATATTTGGACCCCAGTTTCAATGGCTTCCTATTGGTTATAGGTGGTCTCTTAGCCACCAAGACTGCCAGAAGACAGCGCTTGGCTTGTTCCTCATGGGTGCTTCTACTGAATCAGAAGGGGCCGTTGCCCATTTCACTTGGAAATTCCTCTTAGTGGCCAGCTACTTTGGGGTTCCTGTGGTACTCCTCACAATTATTTTCTGGGCAAAGCCTAAGTACTTCCCACAGTTGAAGTAGTCAGGGACTTATGTCCTCAAAGACTGCAGAATTGATTGAACTTAGTGTAAATTTGGTAAATTTTAAGGCTTACTCAGCGTCATGAACTGAGTTGGGTTAATTATTTGGTATGGTGTGTTGGTTTGCTTGTTTGTTCTGGTATTTGGTTTGCAATATGGTTTATGAATTCATGGTAGATTTCATATCAAGGTTTTGTATGCAAACATAAACAAAAATTTGTAAGCAAGTATGGTGATTAACCCTGAATTATTGGCCTAACTAAATGCATACCTCTCAGTGATACTCTTCTTTAACCAAGAGAAGGTGTTGGGCTCTCAACACAATGGGACTAAGCCCATCCGTATATCCTCAGGTCACCTCCCAAGTGCTAGGTTGGTTAACATGGAGGATGCTTAGAACCGTGAGAATCCCTCCTTCTCTACCCCCTCTACCTTCCAGGTCACCTGGTTTTAGTGGTTTGGGAAAAATACCATGGAGTGCCTAGATCTATACGAGCTTACCCTTCGTTGTATCCCAGAATACCTCGGAGGGTGATGACTGGGTAGAGGAGGAAGGGGGAAGTAAGATGGTTATTTTTAAGTTACTTATAGTTAGAATAATTCATTTTATTAAGCCTTAATGATTGATTTAGCATATACACATTGTTCATGGATTGATTTGCAAAAAATAAAAACTGGAATTGAAAGAGACTTGCAATGGTGGATAGAGGAAGCTGGGCTGCACTAACAGTCCTCTGAAACTGAAAATTACTATTAAATAAGCTTAAAAACAACTTCTATGTGACAGGACGCACATTTCTGACCAAATCCAGTGAGGGGGCTGGGGGATTTTTCCAGAAATGAGCGAGGGGGTTGCACAAAATGCAAAAAAAACTGCAACCTGAGCTTCTAGGATGAATTCGTGCATGTCTGAGGATTAAGTGCACCCTGGGTGCACCTGTTGGTGAATTAAGAGCGCCCCAGTCTCACCTTTTCCCTCGATAGGAGCGCCCTACTCCGGAAAGGGGTTTTTGGGTGATGCAGGGTCAGATTTGGCCGACAGTAACTGGTACTGCGGTCAATTTGACTCAACTCAGCCTAGAAGAGGCTTTGACACTGGCTAAAATAGGAAATAAATCATATTTAAACAGATCTAACCTAAGATTTCTGAAAACCAGGGTAAAATGGAAAAAACTTGAAAACTTGAAATTTTTGGCCTAGGGATCCTTTGGGATCGACCCAGTGGAGTCACCAAAGCTGTAGTGAGAATTTATCCTCACTACACGACTGGGAATGGCTCCCTTGTTCCTACAGGGCACAAGGGTAGGTTCCTACTCTTTGAAAACAATAAAAAAAATGGAATGAAATATGACATAAACAGAGTAGCGAATTTAAACTAAGCTAATCTAAACAAGAATAAGAAAATGGTAGCTACTATAAACTAGATCTAAGAGCTAGTAACAGAAAATAAAGGAGAATATGAAGCCCTTGTGAGCACTTCTACAGAAAATGGGTTAGGGTTCCACCTCCTTGAAACCTATAAACAACCTAAGCTACTACAATGGAAAACCTGTAAACAATGTCAATGAAAAACCTGCAAATAGAAATGAGGGTTAGAAAGCAAAACAAATAAACAACCATGAAAAGAAATTATACCTCACTTAGGTGGAAATGGGCCACCATGCCCTAGCTCATGGGAGCACCTCTCTCTCTTGGTTGGGAAGCAATGGCTTGATAAGATGGAGATGGAGGAGAGGGAGAGTGGGTGGTTTGAGAGGCAAAGGTCTCAAAGCATCCATGGGCAGCATAACAATAGGCAAGTGAGGAGTGTTTTGAGAGTGACCCCCCACCCTCCTTTTATAGTTTTTCCAAGGGATTTTAGGGTTTTAAGCCCTTGGTCAGGGCTTTAGCCCTTTTTTTGGGCCCTTGGCCCCTTCTGCCCTAACTTTAGCCCCTTTTAGGGTTTTATCCCCTTTTTGAGGGCTTTATCTCCTAGGGGGCTATTTTGGGCTCTTTGTTGGGGTTTTAGCCCTTTTCTTCATCCTTGGGCTCTTTTTGAGGTGTGGGGGTCAAATGGAAGGTCTTATGGAGTGAAATGAGTGTTGTGAGATGGTGTCCTTGGGTGGTGTAGGCCATTGAGAGCTATGTGGGGGATTTTTGGGTTAAATATTAGTGTCTATGTTGAGGAAGAAGTAGCAAGTATGTCTTTGGGTTCGTCACCAATCACAAGAAAGAAGAGAGGGGCCAATCGGCCCAAGTCTCCATAGAAAAAGAAGAGAAACACATGGATTTCATTGAGAGTGGATACAAAGGTAGCAGAGGCCTCCACAGCGAGGGTAGGGGTGATGGTAGCAGGAATTCATAGGTATGTTCCCTCGCATAAATTTTGTGCCAAGGAATGAAATCCCATGAAGAATCAGAGATACCCCATCAAAATGGCCGTGATTTCGAAAGAAATGAAGTGCACGTTCGAGATCGCACCTTTTTTAGTCAAGATGAAGTATGAGGACCATGATTTTCTCACCTTCACTAACTGTACAGTGGAACCATTTGAAGATAGGATCGGACTAGAGGAAGATCCCACGATGTGCACTCCACATGAGTGGGCATTGGGATTGGACAAGTCAGGGATTTTAGGCCTGATTCACATGCCTCATTTTGGGCGACTAACGAAATTAAATGATGCACACAAAAGCACCATCGAACATGCAGCAACACAGCTTGAAGACTGGGAAAAATAATCTAAGGCCATTAGATATTCCACCACATAATTTTGGGGAAGCATGGTCCAAGACTAGCAATTGGAGCAGATAAATACACAAGTGCAGGAAGTTGAAGGTTAGTTGCCTGCACTGAGGATGTCACTTCAAGCACTGAATCCGGTACTACATGTGACTAAAGCAGTAGAGTTGAAGGCTCTGCAACAGTGTGTCACCAAGGCAAGGGAACGGAAATAGTGTCAAGCAACGCAACTAGAAGAATTATAGGATATCGATGAGAAACTAGCGCTTAAGGAAGTGAATGCACTTTAGGTGGTGTAGGAAAACCATAAGGAATTCATCGCCAAGATTATGGATCATCCATTTGAGCAGGATGTTGAGGATTGCATAGACATCAGTGATAGGGTACACTGCTTTCAGCTGACATGGCTCAAGGGAGAGCCACAAGATTGTGTTGGGGGGTTGTTGGCAGGTAGTTTTGGAGATAGTTAGTTATGCAGCATCGAGGATGATGCACAAAACAGAAGATGTTGTGCAAGGCAGTTTAGTCATGGTTTGTCCATATTGTGTATATTTTGGTCATTATTTTGTAGTTTTTGGTCCAATTAGTTAGGAAGTTGAGTTAAGTGGACCACATTGTAAAAGGGCGCAAGCCTATAAGTAGATCTAGGATTGTAAATGTTGGATAACTTTTGAATTGGGATGCTTTTGGAGAGATCATATTTTGTGTGCTTATAGATCGCATCTGTGATCTATTTTGGATGCGAGATCTGAACTGTGGAACTATTTTGAGAACCTGTGTTTTGATGTGAAGTTAATATGACATGATGGATATTTGATGGAAACATTGTGTCTTTTTACCTCTTTCTATTTTTCTACTTTTTGCGATGCGATATGAATGAATGGATACTGAAGGATGATGTTGTTGTCTGAATGATGTGATGCTTTCATGATTTGAATAATTTTATGCTGGTAGATCTGTTTATGTATCGATTATCTTGTTGTGATCTGAATATGATGATTTAAATCTATGATCGTATGAACCAATGCTTGGATATGTGAAGTAATGATGTGATAGTTTGATAGTAGATGCACAAAACCCTCCTTCTTACTACGACAACATGGTTTCAACAGTTCTCCCTCAAACATCTCAGGTGAGACTTCATCTATTCTACAGGTTTTGCTATACAGGGTAAAACCTGTCTGGGTCGATGCTCAGGGAGATCACTATGTTAAAGGTGTCGACAGAGAATGAACCCCTTTTGATGGATCCGTGTCAATAGTGATAGTGGTGCAAGTTGTGTATACGTGGTTTGTAAAATTGTGACCTGCGTGTGTATATATATATAGATAGATATATATAAGTGTCTTTTAAGGAGTTCCACTAGAGCATCAGGGTCATAATGATAAAAAAGGGGTAAAAGGATTTTGCATAGGGACAAGGATAGGCCATCCAAGCATGATGTATCAGGTGTGGAAAATCATGCTATAACATTGTACTCTCTAAAAACAATGAAGAAGTATAGGATTAAAAATGGCATAGAAGTGGTTTGATTGGGAAACCACAAGTTCTAATTCCAAATAGATGGAAATATGGCTCTTGCCATTGGATGAAGCATCAGTCAATAATCCAATCATCGCATGATACTCGGTGATATTATTAGTTGTGAGACCTAAACAAAATCTTCCCGAGATTGCTAGTTCACCAACAAGGGAATAGAGTACCCAAGATGGTGAAATGTGATTTAAGGTATGTTGACTTGCACCATTCACAAATATAGAATACAAATACATTTCCACATTAAAGTAGTCATGACTAGGACAAGATCCTGAACACACAAGAACAAAAAGTTTAAACCACACCAAAATACACTCTATAAACAAAATGTACAAGGTACACATGGAAAATTAATTAATCACAATACCTCTTAAGGTAGAGCCTAATTCGAGCCTCTGCCAAAGGTATCCTATCATAATCAACCAATTCATAGGCCCCTTTTTCCAAAACTTGACTAACGATGTAAGCATCATTCCACATAGACTCGATATTTCCACCTCCTAAATTCTCATTTTTTTATCATAATTCAAAACCAAGTCACCCTCATTAAAGACACATGGTTTAATGGATCTATCATATTTGGCTTTGATACATATCTTGTGCACCTCATTAGCGAGGGATGCATCTCGACAAGTTTCATAAAGTTTAGATAAATATAAGAAACGCTCTTCCTCTACAACAGTGTTGGGTATAAGTTCATGTAATGTACCTTTTTTGGTTAAAATAGGCACACTATCCTAAATATTTCAAAAATGACTCAAAACTTTGACATTGAAAACATTCTTTCTCGACACCCTCATTGACAACGGATTTCACACTAGCTCCATGGTTATGAAACAACTGGGAAAGCTCAAGGGAAGTGATATTGGGTTATTATAAGCTTTAAAAACTGATATATTTGTCTTATTAATATGTTTTGGATTAGTAATCTTCACAAATAGTATATATATATCATCCTTCCATACTTTGTCTAGTTTTGAAACTAGGAAAAAGTAGTAAACTAGTCTTTCTTGGTTTGGTCCCCAACGCCACCGAACCTTTCCAAATTTATGATGGAAGGACCCTATGGGATTCAAAACATTCTAAAATACCTCATGCATTCAATGGTTGAATCAAAAAACTCATTTTGGCATGTTATTCAATTTTGCACAATTTTGGCCAATTTCTAGCTTTGGACTTGTGAAACCCAAGTTGATCCAAATGCACCCAAATGACTTCGAATTATGTATGGAATAGATTGATGGGTATTATGAAATCCTAATACATGTTATTAATTCTCATACACTTTCTAAATTATTCTACAACTTTCTTTTTACCATAGGTAAAGAAGGACAAAAACACTAGGAAACCGATGTTAAAATCCCCAAGGGTAGATGACACTTTTGGCTCTCTAAATACAGTATGACCCTCCAAAATTTAATAAAATAATATGGGGATGAATATAATACATAAATGGATGTCATTATTGATGGTTATTGATCTTTTTAAACTGATTATGAGGTGCAACATCTATATGGTAACTTTCATGGATATTGCTTATGGGGAAATTGCATTACTAGCTTAAGTTTGGCACATGAACAATAGAATAAAGGGTTCAGATAGTAACATGAAAATTAATGGACACATACAGAATAAAAATTAATTTCCACAACATAATTAAACTCATATAAAATTCATCATACAAATCTGATACAAAACTCTTTCAACCTTGAAGAGCCAAATTCATGAAAACTAGTTATTCAAGAGCATGGGAAAGCAAGCCTTTCACACATGGATTTATTATATTTAAAATTACAGATCATATGTAATAATAGTACATATCCATACATCATATACCAAATATTTGGCATCAAATAGATTCATCAAAGTGCAATCACCACTCCAACAAGTGTGCCACCACATAAGAGTATGAGGAAATGAAGAAGAAGGAATGAGAGAATAGGGAGATAAATGAGAACTTGAACTATATGGAATCCAAATGAAACTAATATTACTTAATCCAAATCCAATTATAGGTCATAATTTCCTCTCCATCAACCAACTTGGAAAGGAATGCAACTCCCATGAAATTGGTTCACAAGCAGGGAGAGTGAACACTCACCGTGCAATGGACAATCAAAATCTCTCCAAAATGACAAAGGTGAGTTAAAAAATGATAAAAATCCCATATAATTCCTTAATAAATTATTTTATTAACTTCATGATTCCTCCTAAGATCTAATTTCCCTCCATAGGCTTCCTCCAACTCATCTTAGTTGTTTAGTAACTCATATGACACGTGTCTCCTTCTTCATTCTCCAATTCTTTCCCCAATTTTGAATGGATGCCTCTAACTCCCAAATGCGCCCTCTTGGTGGCTAGTTTTATCCATTTCATGTCATATTTTTCATATGTATTCAATGAAGTCTGAATTTGTCATATTTTCATAGAGTCTTTCATCATTGGTTGTCATAGATTGCATGGAATCTTGTTCCAAGTGGCACACAATGTATTCTTAGTCTCTTCCTCTTCCATGGGATTTAATCTCCTTTAATAATTCAAATTCCTTATCCCATTATATTCTATGTGACAACACATCAACCTCCAATAATGTTACATTCCCCTTCGGTTCGAATTTGGATGAAGTTCATGCCAAGTGTGTGGGGAATCTAGACACCCAAAGGCTCCACAAGATTCCAAGTGTCTTCATGAACCAATGACACCTTATTTTCTTAGAATTTATTATTTATGTGACCCATTTAAATGGGAATAAGGTAATAAATTCTTTTTTGGTCCTATATCCCCTTTATTACAAAATTTATGTCTCCATATCAACCCAGGGAACTAGTAGGTTGGTGAAACATTATTTGCAAGTAGTCTTATTTGAAAGCAGACATGAAAATCCTCCCCACCCAAGATTGCTTGTCCTCAATAAATTCCAAGTTTGGATGCTGAAAAAAAAATTCTTCTTCTCAAGTGGCATCCTCACTTGGTACTCCTTCCTTTGCACCAACTTCTCTTTTATGGTTCTGCTCCTTAATTTTCTTTAGCTGCAATTTGAGTAGTGGCACTCATGTATTGGGATTTTGTGCTTCCAAAGGTGAAGATATGTGGATTTTTCATATTTATATCTCCTATGAAATCACCACTCAACACCAAAACATCAATTATTTCCGTCAAAACAAAATTTGCACAAATAATATTTACCTCCATATTTTTTAAACCTTTTCTGAACTTTCAACCCCCTTTTTGCTCCTATATAATTCTTTGAAGTTGTATTGAGTTACCAAAATTTGTGTCTTTAAGATATTAATAAAATTTTATATATGAACCACCATGCATTTTTCTTCACTACTCTAATTACAATCACCATCTCAAGTGGCGACTCAATATCCCATACTGCTTGCTGCCCCAAAATTGAAACCAAGCAATACCATAATCCCATTGCTTGTATTGCACCCTTACAAACATCATGAGTAAAAAAGATAGATCATGAAAGTATGTAACAACATCATACAAATGTACATCAAGAAGGTACCTCATCAAATAATAACCAAAGTTCTTGTACATCTTGGTAAGTAGATTGTCATGTGGCACATACACACAAGTAGCAGGTATTATATCAAATATGCTCCAATGACATAGGTGAGGATAACATGTCCTATAATGATGCTCCAAAAGAATGTAATATGCATAAAAATAATCATTCATGTGTTGTTTCATCCAAGAAGTGAATAAAGAACCTCCATCAAAATCTAAACCAAATAACCAACGAAGAAAACGGGAAGACTTCAAGTGGCTTAAAGAAGTATTATCAATACACCCATGAATATGTCTATCATCAAGATATAGCAGAGGATGTTGCTGCAATAATAATGTGATTCAAACATATATCTTTTTTCCCAAGTGTTGGATGAAGTTCATCCAACATCAAAAGGACTACTAAGAAAGGAGAAAGGAAAATCATGAGTCTCCAAGTGACCCAAGTGAACATCATAGGTGCATCCATGTATATGTGTATCATCATAATGTAACAAAGGATGTTTCTACAAATGTAAATAATATGGTTCTCTAATAATGTCATTTTTATATTTTTAACTTTAAGCTAGCATTATTAGGATCTTTTAACTGAGAGAATAATAAGCACAGCAATCAAACACAAGAGACAATGAACATAGTGTTTTTCCTCAGGGAAACCATAAATGGAGAAAACCCCTCAACTTCCTCATAGATAGAATCAACACCAAATAGAAAAGCCCAAAATAGTAAGATGATCTCTCGACAGCAGTAACCTCTTTCTTCCTATCCCTAGTGTCTTCTTCTTCCTCGGCTATGCGCTACAACTGAGTGTGAGTGAGTGTGTGTTAAATAGAGAGGTCGCCTCTCTATTTATACTGATTCCTGACATGACTAAAACCCTACTAGGGCTGAATTCACTAGGTGAGTCTAATAACCCTAGTGCCCCAAAACTGCGGGGACTTTAACCCTTAGATAATAGGAGGGTTACCCACAATTACTTGACATGACTTGTTTACATTATAGATTTTCCCGATCAGAAAATCGGGGCATGAAATCATGACTCAATTACATTATAGACACATCCCAGAATAAACATTGGGGTACAATACATAAGATACATAGGTGAATACATTCTGAAGTTAAAAATACATCAACACTCCCTCTTAACTAGGAAGGTATTCTTTCAACACAATTTTCAGCACTGGTCTTCTTCTCTATATCAACTGGGTCATCTCATTTTCTTCATCTTCAAGTCTTCTTAGTCTTTAAGTATTCTTCTTTGTCTTTGATTCTTCTTCATCTTCTTCGTCTTCAAGTCATCTTCTAAGTCATATTCTTCTTCAAGTCTTCTTCATCACAAAATATGCATCATCACGACTACTGGATCATCACTGCTGTATCATCATCACATCTGGATCACCACTTGATCTAGATCATCATCAAGTCTAGATCATTATCACATCTGGATCATCACTTGATCTGGATCATCATCAAGTATGGATCATCATCACATGCTATCTCAAAATGGTGCTATCTTGATTCTTCTCGTCACAAGAAGTTCTACAGAGTCAACCCTATAGGCCTACCCTTCATGTAGGTCTTCACCAACGCTTATATCTAACACTTAAGTCAGAATGGCCCAACCAGCTCTTACATCAAACCTCATCTTGTCAGAAAGGCACGCCCAACACTCACATCTGACCTCATTTTGTCAGAAAGGCCTAGCACTCACATCTGACCATGTGTAAACACATCACACCAGAATGGCTCGACAATTATATCTAATCATGTGAAAGCAAATCGCATTGGAATGGCTCTGCACTTACATCTGACCCCATCTTGTCAGAAAGGCACAGCACTCACATATGACCATGTGTAAACACATCACACCAGAATGGCTCAGCACTTATATCTAACCTCATCCTATCAAAAAGGCTCTGCACTTACATTCGACCATATGTAAACACATCGCATCAAAAGGGCTCTCGGTCCCAGACTGAGGATTCCTAGTAACGGACCAGGTGCCTCCATTCTCCTGGAGAATGGAAATTTCCCTTACATCTGACCTACTTGTCAGAATGGCCAGCACTCACATATGACATGGGAGGAACCTAATCCTTTAACCATGACAAAATGGCTCAACCCTTAAATCTGATCAAGTGGGAACACATACCTCTATCACATCAGAATGGCTCTCAGTCCTAAACTAAGTTTTCCTGGTAACTGACCAAGCACCTCCATTCCAAGAATGGCAGTAGCCCTTATATCTGATCATGTAGGAACCAATCCTACAGTCATATCAGAATGGCTCAACACTCATATCTGACATGGAAGGAACCTAAATCCTCTCACCATGACAGAATGGCTCAGCCCTTACATTTGACCATGGAAGGAACTTAATCCTCTCCCATGTCAGAATGGCTCACAGACTCATCACTTCCCTTTGGAGAGAACCTCGATCTGGAGAACACCAAGCTTCTCCTTGAAGTACTCAAACTTCACCCTAGCTAATGGCTTCGTCAACACATCGGCTATCTGATCATCCGTCGCAACAAACTAGAACTTCACTGCTCCCCTCTGCACCATATCCCTGATATAGTGATACTTGATCTCGATATGCTTCGACTTGTCATGGAACACCGATTTCTCTGACAACCTTCACACAACTCTGGTTGTCGCAATATATACAAGTAGTATCCAACTGGAGATCAAATAAATCAGATAGTAGCTTCCTTAGCCATATTGTCTCACAACTAGTTGAACAAACTGCAACATACTCTACTTCAGCTATACTCAGTGCCACATAGGATTGCTTCCTACTAAATCAAGAGATCACACCCGATCCCATACTGAAGCAACACCCTGAAGTGCTCTTCCTATGGATGGCACTGCCTGCCCAATCTGAATCAACATAACCCTCCAGGTCAATCTTCTTATTTGACTCATACTTGAGCCCATAATCAACTGTACCCCTTAGGTACCTCAGAATATGCTTTGCAATAATCAAGTGAACATTTCTTGGATCTGTCAAGAACTGGCTCAAGGTGTTCACAACAAAGAAAATGTTTGGTCTCATTTTCATTAGGTACATCAAGGACCCAATCATCTGACGATACATCGTAGCATCAACTGACTCTGATGAAGCATCGCTTAATAGCTTCAGGTTTGATGACATAGGTGTGGCGATAGCCTTGCATTCCATCATCCCAAACCTCTTCAGGATCTCTACTGCATACTTCCCTTGTCCGAGGGAGATTCCATCTATGTTCTGCCACACCTCCATGCCTTAAAAATAATGCATCATACCCAAGTCCTTCATTTCGAAGTCAGTAGCAAGATTTCTCTTCATATCAGCAATCAACCCATCCATACCTATTAAAAATAGATCATCTACATATAGTAGAAGCATTACCGGGTTTCCATATTCAACCTTGTAGTAAAGGTTGGAATCTGCTTTACGTCTCTTGGTAAATCCCAAACTAGATAGAAAGCTGTCAATTCTATTGTACCATGTCCAGGTGCCTGTTTCAAACTGTACAGGGTTTTCTTCAATCTACACACATGAGACTCCTTGTCATGTGTCTCAAAACCGAGTGGTTGTTCTACATACACTTCCTCTTCCACTACACCATTCAAGAAAGTAGTCTTGACATCCATTTGGTGTATCTTCTATTTCATTACTGCAGGCAAGGCAAGTACTGATCTGATGGAAGTGTATTTGGCTACAGGTGCAAAGGTTTCTTCATAATCTATTCCTTCTTTCTGGGAGAAACCACGAGCCACAAATCTTTCCTTATATTTTTCAATGCTACCGTATGCAACATGCTTGATCTTGTAGATCCATTTGGAAGTTACAACTGACTTCCCTTCTGGTCTTGGGACAACATCCCAAATATCATTCTTCATAATTGATTGATACTCTTTGATCATAGCATCCTTCCATTATTTCTGTTCTGCCGCTTCTTCACAATCGGAAGGTTCTTTATCAATGAAATCACATAGTAATGATACATACCCCGATCAAGATCTGGTCCTCTTTCTTTCTTTATGATTCTCTTCTAAAGCCCCATATCTCTCTGCACCTTGGATAATTTCACGTACCCAAGTAGGTTTCCTCTTATGAGGATTCTTCTCCAGAGGTGGATCTACAGGTCTTTTTGGTTCTTCAAATTCTTGATCTTCTCCTTGAGTTTCTTCTTTCATGGTTGTATCATGAATTCTAGGTGCTTCTGCTTCTTCAAGTTCTTCAACAGGTTTCCTTCTGGATTTGTTGTAAGCTGTGTCTTCATCAAATGTCACATCCCTGCTGATGTCAATATTCTTGTATCCTAGGAAATAGATTCTGTAAGCCTTTGAGCTTTTAGAGTATCCCACAAATATACCCTTCTTTCCTGAAGGATCTAATTTTGTCCTCTTCTCTTTTGGAATGTGTATGTACACCGGACATCCTAATATTCTGAGATGGCTGACTTATGGTTTCTTGCAAGAGAAGACTTCTTCAGGAGTCTTGTTCTTGAGTACTTTGTGTGGAGTATGGTTTTGTACATACTCTGTTGTTCTGGCAGCTTCTACCCAAAGATGCATAGGAAGATCTTGATCATGAAGCATAGCTCTTGTGGCTTCCATGATAGTTTTGTTCTTCCATTCTACAATCCCATTCTGTTGTGGATTATAAGGAGTGGAAAACTCCCTCTTAATCCCTAAGTCTTTGCATAACTCTTTGAATTAATTTGACATGAATTCTCTGCCATTATCTGATCAAAAGGTGTTAATCTTCTTTTCAGTGTGATTCTCAATCAAGTCTTTGAATTCCTTGAATTTGTTGAATACTTCATCTGTGTTCTTCATGAAGTAGATCCATGTCTTCCTAGAAAATTCATCAATGAAAGAAACATAGTATACATACCCACTTAGTGAGCTTCATGACATTGGACCATATATATCAGAGTGGATGATTTCCAAGATTCCTTTTTCTTTGCTCTCGCTACTTGGAAATGTCTTCTTTGTGTTCTTTCCTTTCGCACATCCTTTGTAGACCCCATCATGTTTTGCTTGTATTTCTGGAATACCTTCAACAACTTTTCTTGCAAGAGGTAGTTCTCTGTTATGCACATGTGCAATCCTTCTATGCCAAAGTTTATTTGGCTCTACTATGTCATGGATCAAGGCTTTTTCTGGATGGCCCTTCAATTTGCACAAACCTCCTTCTTGTTCCCCAATCACTGTTGCATCATCAATAGTCTTTCCTTTTGGCCACATGATGACTTGACCATCTATGAATGCAACCCTCATTCCTTTGCATCTAATGCAGATATGGAGAGAAGGTTCTTCTTTAGTCCTAGTACAAACAATACTTCCTTCATTGTCATAGACTTTTCAGAGTCTATCTTATAGGAGGATTCCCCGCTACCTTTTATTGGATACTGGTAGTCATCTCCTAGTTTCACCTTGTGAGTTGATTCATGTTCTGAAAGTTTCACAAAGGATTCCTTGAATCGAGTCATGTGCTTGGAAGCACCACTGTCTATAAGGCAATCATTGCTTCCATGAGTAATGTTTCCCATGAGAGAGAAAATCAAAACATATTCTTCCTCGCTTGAAGAATATTCACTTTCATGTCTGGTTCTCTTTGATAAAGGTTCATCATCCTCTACAGCATGAGCATGATGTCTTCTCTTGTTTCTCTTCTTCTTGTGAGAGCTACTTTTGTTCTTAGGAAAATCTCTAGCAAAGTGTCCTCTCTCATAACATGTATAGCAAATAAACTTATACTTATCTCTAGGCTTTCTGAAGTTATTTCTTTGATTAGAATACTTACTTCTGTGATGGTTGGATCTGGGTTTCTTGGATTGTACTGTGAGAGCTTGATCTTCACTTCCCATCTTCTCTTCTCAAGCTGCTATTTGATATTCTTCTTGAGAACATTCTTCCCACGATCTACTAAACTTGACTAACTTCTTCCTGGCGCAGATCCCTTGAAGGAAGGAGCCCCATGTCCTATGGAGACCATTCAAGGTGGTCATCACAATCTCTACATTTTCCACTTCTTCATCTACTGCTTCCAATTGTTCCTTGATCTGAGAAACCCTTGTGAATTAAGACTGGATGGTTTCTGCATTCTGGAGCTTCACATTCTTCAATTGGTTCCTCAAGGTCATCTTCCGGTTTATGTTCTTTCCTTCAAACAATTTGGTTATGGAATCAAACATAGCTTTAGGTGTCTTGAGGGAGGACACATGTCGTATAAGGTGATCCTTGATAGAATCAGCAATGATCCTCTTTTCCATAACCAACTTCTTCTTATGTAAGGCCTTGGCCTCATCTCCCTCTGGAACTGGAACCTCCTCATTGATGTAGGAGTCTAACTCATTCTCTTCCAGAACCAGGGAGATCCTATACTTCCAAGATCAGAAGTTATCAGCTCCCTCAAGCTTTTCATCAAGCTTGGTATGATGAGACATCTCAACTAAGCACCTCAAATGGAAATACAAAAGATTTAGATCTTACCAGGTCAAGATGTCAAATCTGGATTGGGGGATGAAATCTCGAAGTGCTGGTTTAGCCTACAGATTAGGGTTTTACTTTTCCAGAGTTCTGTCCAACCAAAGGCTTTGAAATTGATCCCTAAATTTGATTTTGGGGAGGAGATCAATCCAGTCCTGGGCTCACTAAAAAAATCCTCTTCTGTGAAAAGCCCTAATTTTCGGCAGTAGTGTCGGATCCAAAACTGAAAAACCTCATAATTGGATTATGATTCGACAGAAAGATGTGCCCTAAGGAGGAGAGTTAATCCAACCTTCTTTTGCTGAAAATCTATGGAGGAATATCCACAAATTAAGAAGCCCTAGTTCTCGTAGCTGTACAGTGTCTTGTTCTCAGGTTAGCTCTGATACCATGTTAGATTTTTAACTTTAATCTAGCATTATTAGGATGTTTTAACTGAGAGAATAACAAGCACAACAATCAAACACAAGAGACAATGAACACAGTGTTTTTCCTCGGGGAAACCATAAATGGAGAAAACCCCGCAACTTCTTAGAGATAGAATCAACACCAAATAGAAAATCCCAAAAAAGTAAGATGATCTCCCCACGGCAGTAACCTCTTTCTTCCTAGCTCCAGTTTCTTCTTCTTCCTCAGCTATGTGCTACAACTAAGTGTGCATGAGTGTGTGTTAAATAGAGAGGTCACCTCTCTATTTATACTGATTCCCGAAATGACTAAAACCGTACTAGGGACGACTTCACTAGGTGAGTCTAATAACCCTATTGCCCCGGAACTATGGGGACTTTAACCCTTAGACAATAGGAGGGTTACCCACACTGACTTGACATGACTTGTTTACATTATAGACTCTCCCGATCGGAACATCGGGGCATGACATCATGACTCAATTACATTACAGACACATCCCAGAATAAACATCGAGGTACAAGACATAAGATACATAGGTGAATACATTTCAAAGTTACAAATACATCAACAGTCATCATCAAAATAAGAGATATAAGTTTCTTAATCCTTATGTGACACCATCAAAAAGAAACCTTTCACCCATACTTAATTAGGATGAATGTTGCAAAATATGGAAATGTAGGATGTAGGAGAATGAACGAACAAACCCGAATGGTCAAAAAGTGCAAAATTCTCATCATGTGAAGGATCCATAGAGGTAGGATCATGCACTTCCCTCAAAAGTGAAAAACGTTCCTCATAGGTTGGTTCCAAGCTAGTGATTATCATGCACATCTTCAAAAAGTGTGTAACCATTATCAAGAGGAGACTCAAGTTCCTCTTCCACCACAACAAGTGATTGGATATCATAAATATCATCTTCAAACACATAAAAACCTACAATTTTCCATGTTTCTCATGATCCATCATGTCATGATAATCGTTCAATCAATCTACCATTTGATAATCTGAAACATGGAAGGAAGAACAAGTATCTTTCAACCTCTCAAGAAGTTGGTCGTTTTGAATTTTGAGCTTATGAATATCCTCATTATATTTCAAGTATGATTCATGTAACCATTAATTAAGCTCAACCAAATTGTTTCTATCAAAAATGAAATACATTAAATTACCTTTGATGTTGCACATTTCTCTTTGAATCTTCTCCATGTATTCAAGGAAGGATGTCTCCTCCAATGAAGGAACTTTACAACAGGAATTTGACACCAATGCTTTAGTGTCATGGAGTATGCTAAGGGACTCATGGATATTCATTTCACACATATTCAAATACCCTTCAATTAATTATGGTTCATGAGAGTGAACCTCCTCTTCTTCTTTCTTCTTTATTTGATCAACTTCTTGAAGCGCAAGTGGTGATGGGGAAGTTGATCTTGGTTCTTCATTATCTACCACAAAGTATTCATCTTTATGCTCATGAGAACTTTGGCTTGTAGAAACATTCTAAAATCTGATATCTATGTCATCAACATATATTTGTGAGCACCAATCAGTAGGTACTCCTTCACGGGTCAAGGATCCAGCAGTAGATGCTTTTATATTTGCATAACCTCGTCAGTAAGGATTGTGTGCTTGTCTTCACTTCCTTCTTCATGTTCTTATTTGCAATCACCTTTAGGTAATTGATGATCTACTTTATGAGTATCTAATTACTCCTTTAATGATTTATCTTGGATCTTTTCATCTTCCTTAGACCAAAATTTCTTCCACCCCCTACACATGAGGTCCACAAACTTGTTTATAAATTCCTCATTTATAGGAAAGGATATATCTCTGCTCTTTTTACAAGTATGTTAATTTTTACTCCTTGCATGCTCCTCAAAACTTTTGGATTGGTGATTTTCCCTTAATTATTTCACATCTCCACTATCATGCCTATATCCAAACACCCACTCAGCAAAGTATTCAAAAAGAGTGGTCTTATGTGACTCTCCCATTACAACATAATATGTTTGATATTGTTGGGGAAAAGTTTTACATGTTGCTCTCAATATTTATAATTCATTCATAGGAGTAGCTCGTGGTGGTTTGGCACATACATATTCACAATACTCAGGGTCATAATAATAACCCTCACCCCTTACAAAAATTTAAGAAGTGTTGCAATATGGAAACTCTTCCTCAGACCATTCACATACTTCTTCATATTTCTCATAATCATCTTCATAGGAGTCATAATAATAGTAAGACATGGCTGCAACGTTTTCTTCAATGGATGGTCTTAATTGACAGGTGCAAGGACCATGCTCTAATACCACTATAATGTAAATTTTTTTAGGAAACTAGGAACACTATCCTCAATATTTCAAAGAGGATTCAAAACTTTGACATTGATAACATTATTTCGCAACACCCTCATTGACAATGGATTTCACACTGACTCCATGGTTATGAGACAAATGGGGAAGCTCAAGGGAAGTGATATTAGTTTCTAGTAGGCTTGAAAAAATGATATATGTGTATTATTAATATGGTGTGTCTAATGACTCTTCACAAACATATTACATACATCCTCCTTCAATACTTTGTCTAGTTTCGAAACTAGGAAATAGTAGTAAACTAGTCTTTCTTGGTTTGGTCCCCAACACCACCGAACCTTTTGTTGGGCCCAAAAATGGCCTATTTTGACCACCCTTAATTAATTCTTCTTGTTCTATCCTACCCCATTGATCATGCCAAATAAACGTTTTACCCCCACTCTACTCTTCAAACCACCAAGGTATGATTTGTCATTGTTTTATTTTATTAATACTTATGATTGTGATAATTAAGGCTTCATATCTCTCAATGCGCTAACATATGATGGTTTATAAAGTTATTTTGAGATATATGGAGTGCAGGAATATTGGGATGAACATGATACGAAAAGGATGGGCATTTATCGCTCAAGATGATCCCCGTCCATCCTATCATTACCCAAGGAATGCGGTTCCAGTGCGATATCCCGGACAAAGCTGTGTCAAGGTAGCTATAAAAAAATGCGTCAAACTTGGAGGTCAAGAGTGCATTGCTGCTTGTGTGTAGCCGTAATCTAAATATATCGTCACTCCTGGTGCGATTAACAATTTTCCTATGTTTCCTATTTTTCATCCTGCCACGTTTGTAACAACTGTTGTCATTTAGGGCGCTTGAAGATCAGGGATATTCATGGCTGCCCCATAATAGGATAGGATGTTATGATTTACATTGAATAAATATGGATAACTGTTTCAAGCCAGGGGTTGATGAACATATAATCAATTCATTGTATTAGCTGTGAGGAGGAATTGTGTAATCACTCTGTCTTTTAATACAAGGAGTTACTTCTAATCTAAAGGTTTTTACGTGTGTTCAGCCAGCATCTCTGTGTGAATGCTAGGCCTGCCTTCCACAGGGATCATTGAGTTAAATTAGGCCTTTTCAATTACCTTGTTGTGTGATGTTATGTTAATTTTATTTCTTCATAGGAAGCTGTAACAAGTGTGTCGTGATTGCATTCCTTGGATACCTGTAGTGGCATAGTGTGACAGTCGACTGAGTAGGTAATTATTTCTTATGCAATTCATGTGGTAACTGTAACAAATCTATTCATCCTTAGATCTTTTATTTTTTGTTTCCATGAATCTTTGTAGCTTGTCTCTTATTTTTATGATTACAAAATTTCATTCCTGTACTTCAATTTCCTAGAACAGCTAAACTCAATCTCTATATTTTGAATTCCTAGATCAATATTCAATTTATGTTTTTGAATTCCTAGGACAATCAGATTAGATAGTTGATTTAATCATTAAGTGGTGTGAACAATATTTCCCTTTATCCGCAATTGTAATTTAGATGTGACTTTTATTTTTTCCATTCTTAGACCAAGCCAAGAAGGTAATTATGATTGCATTCCTTAGAAGGTAACTAGATTAATTAGATTCTTGGGATGAGCATAGCCGAACAGAGTATAGTATTGTTCAATTACAATGATTTCATGTTTAATCATATACTGTGCATGTTATCCTTGAAATACAAGACTTTCCCAGGTTGACAATAAATATTGTACACTCTGTATGTTAGTTGTAATTCACTTGCATATTGGGTGCTCGACACCTTTCCAAATTTATTATGGAAGGACCTTATGGGATTTAAAACATCCTAACACACCTAATACATTCAATGGTCGAATATAAAAGCTCTTTTTTACATGTTATTCAATTTTGCATAATTTTTGCCAATTTCTAGCTTTGGACTTGTGAAACCCAAGTTGGTCCAAATGCACCCAAATGACTTAAAATTATGTATGGAAGAGCTTGAGGGGTATTATGAAATCCTACTTCTTATTATGATGTCTCATACACTTTCCAAATTTTTCTTCAACTTTTTTTTACCATAGGGAAAGAAGGAAAAAAACACTAAGAAATCGATGTTAAAACCCCTAAGGGTAGATGACACTTTTGGCTCTCCAAATACAGTATGAACCTCCAAAATTTAAGAAAATAGTATGGGGATGCATATAATACATAAATGGATTTTTTTATTCATGATTATTAATATTTTACAACTTATTATGAGGTGCAATATCTGTATGGTAACTTTCATGGAAATTGCTTATGGGGAAATTGCATTACTAGCTTAAGTTTGGCACATGAACAGTAGAATAAATGGTTCAGATAGTAACATGAAATATAATGGAAATATATAGCATACAAATTACTGTCCCCAAAATCATTAAAATTAGATAAAAATTCCTCATACAAATCTGATCCAAAACTCTTTCAAGCTTGAAGCCAAACTCATGAAAACTAGTTAATCAAGATTATGGGAAAGAAAGACTTTCACACATGGATTTCTTATATTTCGAATTACATAGAATATGGACATAAGATTAAATATCCATACATAATATACCCAACCTTTGGAAACAAATATATGCAGCAAAGCACAATCACCGGTCCAACAAGTGCGCCATCACATGAGAGTATGGGTAAATGGATAAGAAGGAATAAGAGAATAGGGAGATATATGAGAATTCAAAATGTATGGAATTAAACTTGAAAATAAAACACCTTCATTCAGATCCAATGATAGGTATGACTTTCCTCTCCATCAATCAACTTGGAAAGGAATACAATTTCCTCAAAATTGGTTCACAAGCAGGGAGAGTGAACACTCACCGTGCAATGGACAAGCAAAAGTTGTCCAAAATGCCAAGAACCAATTAAAAAATGATAAAAATACCCTATCCTTCCTCAATAAATCCTTTTGTTAACTTCATGAGGCCTCATAATGTCAAATTTCCCTCCATATGCTTCCTCCAACTCATCTTAGTTGTTTAGTAACTCATATGACACGTGTTTCCTTCTTCATGCTCCAATTCTTTCACCAATTTTGAATGGATGCCTCTAACTCCCAAATGCACCCTCTTGGTGGATATTGTTAGCCCTGTCATGTCAAATTTTTCATAGTTATGCAATAAGGTCTAAATCTTGCATATTTTCCATAGCATCTTTCATCATTGGTTTTCATAGAGTGCATGGAATCTCCTTCCAAGTGGCACACAATGTCTTAGTCTCTTCCTCATCCATGGGAGTTACTATCCTCTAATAATTCGAATTCCTTGGCTCATGATATTCTATGTGACAACACATCAACCTCCAAGAATGTTGCATTCCCCATGGGTTAGAATTTGGATGAAGTTCATGCCAAGCATTAGAGAAATTTGGAGGAATAAAATGGGCCTCCTAAGGAAAATAATAAAATAATATTTACTAATTTTGGAGGAAAAAAGAAAAAAACTACTTTTGTGTTCGTATTTTCGACATATCTCCCTGTGTTTTTACTCAAATTTCGATCGGGAGAGCTCTTCGGATGTGAAATTCGATTCCACATCCAACGAGGACCCACACTACATACTTTTGATGGACCTCGTCAGCCCAAAAAACAAGAAATACCTGAAAAAATGTGATGATGACATCATCATCACATTTTTCAGGTATTTCTTGTTTTTTGGGTAGAGGGGTCTATCAAAAGTATGTAGTGTGGGTACTTGTTGGATGCAGAATCAAATTGCGCATTCGAAGAGCTCTCAAAATCAAAATTTGAGTAAAATCACAGGGAGATATGTCGAACATATGAACAAAAAAATAGTTTTTTTTATGACAAATATGTCAATTCAACCATTATGGTTGACTCGTTTTATTGGAATTCTATTGGTTCTTGAATTCCAACTCACAAGAACTTATTATTGGCACATTTTCTTATAAGGCCCATTTTTTACCCCAAATTTCCTCTAATGTGTGTGGGGAATTTAGTCACCCAATGGCTCCACAAGATTCCAAGTGTCTTCATGAACCAATGCCACCTTATTTTCTTAGCATTTATTATTTGCGTGACCCATTTAAATGTTAATATGGTAAACTAAAGTCATTTTGGGTCCTATGACCCCTTTATTACAAAGTTTATCTCTCCATATCAACCTAGGGAACTAGTAGGTTGTTGAAACATTATTTGTAAGTAGTCTTATTTGAATGGGGACATGACAGTTTGACAGCTAGTTTTATTGATGGTATTTTGCATTCGATAGGTAAGATTGCTTCCAGTCCATATACCAATTGAAATAGTGTAAAACTGGTTGTTGATTTTACTATGGTTTGATAAGCCCATAGTGCTTAAAATAGTTTCAAATGCCAATTGGACTTGTTTTCTCGTACCATACATTGACGCATTGTTTGAAAAATTGATTGATTACTTCAACCTAACCATTGGCTTGAGTATAGTAGGGAGTTGAGTTTTCATGATGAAAAAATAGTTTTGCACTTAACTCAGTCATCATCTAGTTCTTGAAGTGGGAACCATGATCAGTAACTATGGCTTGAGGAACTCCAAACCTAGCAATAACGTGGTTAAGAAGAAAAAGTACAACATTTTTTTCATCTTCCACATATGTAGGCATAACCTCGGCTAATTTTGTAAAATAGTCTATGGCGATGATAATGTAACCATTCCCCCAAAACAAGGTAGGCTTATAGTGCATAAAATTAATGCCCCGTTTTGGAAAGGGACCGACAATAATAATAGGATGCAGTGGAGCAAGGTGGGTGTGCTTTTTCAAGTGAAAACTTTGACAACGTGGGCATGTTTTTATGACTTCAATACAAACCTTGAAGATGGAGGGCCAAAAAACCCAGCATGGAGGATTTTTTGAGCTATAGCCATCCCAAAAATATTATCGCCACATTCTCCAGAGTGACACTCATTTAATATATGGTTTTTTTATATTTTTAAAAGTTTTACGCCCAATAATAAGAAAAACACTGAAAGAATGACAATCACAGCAAGACAAAGAAGACACAAATATTTGTCCTGGGAAACCCTCATGGGAAAGAAAACCCATAAAAACTTCCTTGATATAGAATCCAACCAAGTACAGTGTAAGATCACAATAGTAAGATATACTTCCTCTCCTCCTCCATATGGACTCCTCTTTCTCTCTCTAGTGAACCTACTTGAGTTGTGAGTGTGTCCAAACGAGGAGGGTGCCTCATCTATTTATACACATCAACTGTGAATTCTAATAACCCAACAGTTCTAACTTTTCATAGGAGACATAAAAATACATTTTAATAATTATTTTATGGGTACTATTGATCTTACTTACAACGAAGGTTTTACCTCAATACTTTACATGAACAATTACATTAATGACATCCCTAATCAAAGAAATAACATCTTCGAAAGGGAGGGACAACAATAATATAATATTAAGTACAATATAATATCTTCCCCATTTACATTATTTCAACACTCCCTCTTAACAAGGAAGCTATTTTACATCAACAACAACAACTACTAATACATCTGTACAACTGACTGGTGGATCTATATGCCATAGGAATTTTTGTAACAATAACATCATAAGCACCTGGAACATCATAATCATGGAACATCATCATTGTTGAACATCATCATCACAGAACATCATCATCGTGGAACATCATCATTACAAAACATCATCATCACTGAACATCATCATTGTGGAACATCTTTATCATGGAGAATCATCATCACGAAGCAACATCATTACGGAACATCATCATCACATAACATCATCATTGTGTAACAACATCATCGTGGAACATCATCATCGCGGAGCATCATCATCATGGAACATCATCATTATCATAAGTATGTGAGTACTGGGACATCATCATCCGTAACATCAGGTATGTGAATACCGGAACATCATCATCATCATCACTCCCTCCTTAGATGGAGGTCCTTCCGGACTACACCAAGCTTGCCTCAAAAGTCTACGAGACAAAGGCTTAGCCAATACATTGGCCACTTGTTTCTTGGTAGGAACATATTGGAGTTGCACCATGTCTCTATTATAATGGAATTTTATCTCTAAGTGTTTCAACCTGTCATGAAACACAAGGTTTTATGTCATCTTGTTGCAATTTTGATTATCATAGTAGATATTAGACACATCCATCTCTGTATCAAGCAATCCTTTCAACATCTTCCAGAGTCACACTACTTCACTATAGGCTGAACATGTGGCAATGTATTTAGCCTCTACTATACTGAGAGAAACACAAGTTTTTTTTCTACTAAACCATGAGATCACACCTGATCCCAAACTGAAACAAAATCCTAAGGTAATCTTTCTATCATTGGTGCTCCCAAACCAATCTAAATTTTAATATCCATGTAGTCTAATATCACTATTGGCTGCATATATGAGGCCACCATCCAGTGTACCCTTAAGGTACCTCATCTCATGTTTTACTGCAACTAAGTGAACATGTCAGGGCTCCACCATGTACTGACTCAATGTGCTTACAACAAAACATATATCTAGTCGAGTATTCATTAGATACATCAGAGAGCCAATCATCTGTTGATATAATGTAACATCAAATGTATCTAAGGAATCACCATTTAGCAGCTTCAAGTTAGTCACCGTCGGAGTGTTCATAACTTTGCAATCTAGCATCCCAAATATCTTTAGTATTTCAACAATATATTTTCCTTGGCTTAGGAATATCTCATGTCACATACCCCAAATTGAAAAAACATTTTATGTTTTAGGAGACATTATGTTTTAATTTTATTATAAAGTTTGTAATTATTGACCAAGTGGGGTCAAGGATAATTGTATTTAATTGATGATTATTTTATTAATTAATAAATAAAAGATGAGACAACAAATTAAGGAGGCTGTTAAAAGAGTGTTTACTGGCCACTTGGTGGAATAGGCTGGGTTGAGAGCAGATTGACACTTCGTAGCATCCTAAAACTACTTCTAGTTATTGCAAGAGGCAACTTCCCTATTTTTGTGGTCATGTTCCCCAAGAAAGTGGAACAAGAGCAGGTGGCTCATTAAGTGAAAACTAACCCAAAATACCTAGGCATGCTGATCAAACTACCCATTGAATTCAGCTGAGGCTGCTCATTATTTACTTGTGAAATTTCTGAGTGAAATGGGTGCACAAGAAATTTGATGGAGGGGACAAATAGAAGTGTTTGAGTGGAAAGTTTTAATTTACTGAACTAGTGCATCTATTTTGTGCTAAGTTCTTACTGCTACAGGCAGGATTATTAGTGTTGATTACTCTATGGAGTTGCAAGAGTTTCTAAAGCTATTCTCTCACCCAGTGCTTTCAACCAGATGGACCAATAGACAGGCTTAGGGGTCCTAAGATTTGCAGTTCAGCTGTCTTCAGGAGTTGGTTGGGAGGAACGGGCTCCTTAGGTTGTTGTCTCCTCTACTATATTACCAGGTTCTAAATGTGATTTTTATATTCTTTATGCAAGCATAGGAATTGGAATATATAAATTTAGGATGTGATGCATCTATATGACTGATTACTTTGTTAGTTATCTAAATCTCTTATTGTTCCAAGATTGATAAATTATGTTCATATATGTTTTAGAATAAATAATTTAGGGTTAGTTTTAAGTTACTGATGAATAAATTACCTGACTGTATTTTTCCACATCTCTGAAGAGGTAGTACTCTAGTACAGTAGGTGAAATTAAGTTTGATGATCAATTAAAATCAAAATGTGCAGGAATATGATTATTACTTTTAATCTTTATAAGAGTTATTTTAGAAGAAAAATTCCTCTATTTCAAGAAGTTTCCTTAGTTAAAATACATATGTTTTAAACATAAACATAAACTATCATAAAAGAAGGTCTCCTAAAAACTAGTACACAGTTTGTGTAACTGTGATATTTTTAACACAATAATAACCACTATCTTTTATCTTAACCTAATATACATACATATATTTATTTTTTATTACAGGAAGAAGAAAAACAGCGTAAATAGGAGTAACTTATAAACAGTATAATGAAATCATAGTAATCACTTAGGTTTTGAAAATAACAACTAATTAATTTCATTATTACTGTATGTAAAACATAAGATATCAAACACATTAAAGTAAAACAACAACAATGCAGAGTTTTAAATTTAAAATAAAAATAAAAACCCTAATTAAGGAAAACTGACAACCATCTTTCCTTCTGCCTTCTTTCCAGAATAGGGTTTTTACAGTTTGATTCATTTCTTCAATAATCAAATTCTTCATTATATAATTATATAATCTATATTATATTTTCCTTAAATTAAATAAATCTTACACAGAAATAGAGTTTAGATTGTTTATCATTTATATACTAAAATAAATAACAAAAGATAAATAAAAATTTTCTAAATCAATTTTTACACAGTCCTACTAGGGTTGTAGAGACAAACCCTTTTTCTTTTAGTATTTCATAAACAAATCTTAAGCTAAAAAGTAAACCCCAGAAGCAAACTTTCACTTTAAATTTTCCACATAATAACCTTCTTAACAAAAATCAAAATTATGGATATTTACAGCAGTAAAATCCTTTCATCATCTTTTATCAAAAAATTCACCAAATACAAGTAATTAGCAACAAGGTCTCCTTAAAATTTCATTAATCTAAGCTTAAACAAACTGAATTTTACAACACAGAAAAATCACGATGCCTAAGTCTAAAAAAGCCTCTTTTCTACACAGGTCGATGCATCCATTTACTAATAACCAGTTACAGGTTAAAAAAAAAATGTTATAAACTGCAAAACCCTAAGAAAATATAACAATCGAGCAAAACAATTCTACGACCATACGGCCTTTACAAAAGAAGCGTTGTTCAAATGCAGCTACGGCAAGGGAGCTCAATTTTATCTCTGAGATAGTATCACTCCAAAACCCCATACATCACCACAGAAGAAACCTCAGGATAAACACAGGCTTACCCGGATGATTGCGAGGTGTAGGAGATAACCCGGTAGCAAACACTTCTTCTGCACTCTCCTACGACCTCGTCACATCCACCTGCAATGAAGGATCAAGATTCTTTGAACATTTAGTTTTCTTCCTTAAAACATTAAAAGAAATATGTATTAAAAAAATGAACAGAACAACGGGAAGAAAAAAAATTTATATTTACTTGAAAAAATATCACTCTCAGTCGCAAACGCTAGTATCAAACCACCTTTTTGAGAAACTGCTCTCAGCTTGAGACCACTGCATGTTGGAGGGTAACAAAGAAGGGTCTTCACCTCTACAAGCCAAGAAACCATGACAAAAAACCCGATTTTAGAACCTAAAAAATCCACAGTTTAAACCACGACGACACATAGTTTCAATTCTAGTTTATAGGACTCTGTTGCAGCTGCAACATTTTTCCCAAATTCCAAAAAATTTGGGACCCTCCTTTTGTTTGGATTAGTTCTTTTTCCTTGAGTTAATTCAATGATTTTCCAGAAATAATTTCTAAGTGCTGGGATTGATCTACCAATTGTTTTGATTCCTCCTCTGATGCTTGAAGCAATCTAATTTTTGATCAGACTTTATCGCTGCCTTTGGATGCATTCTCAGCTTGTTCGAATTGGAAATTTGTTTGGTTAAAGATTTCTCCCTTGCGGAAAAATAGCGAGTCTTGACTTCGATTTCCTTTCCAATTTTTTTTGTTTTCACATCGGCTTCTTTTGTGTTTTGGCATAGAAACTTATATCACTTCTCCTTCTGCCACTGCGGACGGCAAATTACAATTTCTCCCGATCACTGTTTAGTTTTGCTCCTGCTTTGTTGTTTTCTCCGGCCTCGTAAGTCTCGGGATTCCGCCGTTGTGGCGGCGAAATGCTTTTCTTTTTCCAGATGTCTAGTCGTTTTGAATCTCACCATTGCGGCAAAATAATCAGACTTGGCTTCTAAGTTTTCTCCGACGCATTTTCTCAAATCGACCGATCTTTTGGTTTACATCGGAAGGATTTGTTATTTCCTTTTCCGCCATTGCGGCTCCCAAAGCGGCTTAGCACCCGAAGCATAAAGCGCTCCGACTGCCGATGTGTATTGGTCTTTTGATCGCTTGCCTGTATCTTTTCTTCTTCCACCGTTGTGGCTAGGAAATTCGTTAAGCTTCTGATGTAAAAGCCTTTTGACTTTCGATTGAGAGTTTTCCCCACCCATGTCGCATGGCTTTAGCCTTCTCTTTTCCGCTGTTGTGGCTCTCAAAGTCCTTTAGCTGTCGAAGTGTGAAGCCGTCTGACTTTCGATTGATTTTCCTCCCACCGTCGCTCTCCCGTAGCGTTTACTCTTCCGCCATTGCGGATGGGAAAGTCATTTTGTTTCCGATGTCTGAACCTTCCCGACTTTTGATTCTTTATAAATTTTTCCTACCCACCGCCGCAAGCCCGTAATTTTTCCTTTTCCGCCATTGTGGCTGGGTAGCACTTTTGGCTTCCGATGTCGGTTTCCTCTCGATTTCCGCCGTTGGTTTTGTTATCACAAGCTTGTCAGAGGATGAGGTAGTATGGTCGACACTTGTAAAATGACAATGGTGCACCTAGTCTTCTCGTGTGGATTAGCGATTTCAGTAGTATAATTTGCTGCTTTGTTTTGTAATGCAAATCCAATGAATGATGGATTTTGGTTTATTCGCAGGTGAGCTTGAGGGATTTTTCAGGCAAATGCAGCACGAAGGCACATCTAGGAAGTTTTGGAAAAGGTCAAACCGTGGCTCTTTTTATCAAGACTGAAGAAAAGGACAAAATGAATGGCAGCAAAGGCACAGACTAGAAAGAGCTATCGGTTACTAATCAGAAGATAAACGTTCACAAAAAATAAAATGGGGAGACAAAGCGGCCTGAAGAGGGATCTGAAACGTTCGAAGGACGAAGAGCCACACGTTTGGGGGGGGTAACCCAAGTGATCTACTGATTTTGTTTAAATATTTGAAAGTTAGAAGTTACTAAGGGACTTTTTCCCAGTGAGATTTGTGAAGACATATTGTAAGAAGAACTATTTCCTTTTGCAATAGATAATTACAGTTTGTCTGTTGGAGAAAGCTTGGTGGAATATTCAATGTTGTGCTATGGATTTGTTGAAGAGGAACTATTTCGTTTTCAGCTTTGTGCCCATTAACTATGAGACCGTTCTAACTCTTTGAACCTATGTTCTTGTATGAATGTTCTCTGGTTTATTTCATGAATATTTCCACGATGAGTAATGAATGCTATTCATAAACAATTGGCTATCTGGTTGTTCAAATATCTTTTAATGTTCATGTGTTTTGAAAGAAGTATCAGCTATCTACGATTTTTCATAATGCATGTACAAAATACATTACTCATTAATGAATGATAATCTGGCTCCCTAGGGATAGGTTAGGTAGTTAGTTTAATTTCTTGATGTGTGATTTAGATACAAGAGAGTTTAAGATGAGAGGTAAGAACCTGCGCATCACATTGTGACTGCTCCTCGTATTCTACATCAATCTGCATGTTAAGTAGGCACTTGCATATCATACTTTAAGTCAAAAAATACAAAAATATACATGGTGTACCGGGCCGCAACTGGTAAAACCTTTGTTTTTTTTACTTTGACCTACGGTAGCCGAACCGCAAACCGGACGGATTCCCCACACCAAACAGTCACGGGCTAGTTGGGAACATTGACTGGGGAGAATCCCTTGCTGTTGTTGCCTGTGAATTTCTAGGCCTCAACATTTTTGGCGCTAGAAGGAGGGCCGCCAGTGCATGGCTGGCCGTGGAAACTTATTTTCCCAAGATTACCCCACCAGCAGATATCTCGAAGCTTTTGACCTGACCAAAGTATACTTACCGTTTGTTCTACCTTCGAAGCAGGTAAACCTGGTTTTGTCTTGCATTGCTCTTTGCTCAGACTCTTTTCCTTATATTGGTGCCTATGGCTGGCATAAATGTAAATCAGCCCAACCCTCTGTCGGCATGGAGAGCTAGGTCACCTTTGAACCTCACACCTCCTTTGCATAACCTACCTCAAGCCTTTGACAAGTTGTTGCCTAAGTTTGACCTCGAGGAAAGGCTTGATGTAGATGACCACTTCAAAAGCTTCTATCTAGCAGTAGAGCGGCTAAGGGCTGGGGAATATGAAGATGCGGTCTATAGATTGTTCCCGCACACCCTGAAAGGAGCAGCAACATCCTGGTATTTCGGTTTGCCTGCAAACTCCATTCCTAATTGGGACACCTTCGAAAGAGTTTTCCGAAGTAAATATACAACCCAGAAAACTCATGCTTCATTAATGAAAGGTCTTGGTTTGTTGAGAAAAGAAAGGAATGAGAAGGTACATAGTTTCATGCAAATATTTTCAATATACCTAAAGAAATTTTCTGAAGCTGACAGACCCTCAGACAAGGTCTTAATTGAATATTATACCTCTGCCCTAGGACCTGAGTTGGCCATGTTTACCAAGATGAAATCCAAACTTACATTGGTAGAGACTTATGAAGAAGCAGAAAGGGTAGAGGCTGAAAGGGAAAGTGTAGAAGATTATCCTAATTTACCTGAAGAGAAAACTACAAATAGAAGAGTTGTATTGCTATCTAAACCCAAAAATGAGCAATCACATGATTATCAGGTAATGATGAAAATGATTCAGAAGCTATCCAACCGAATAATAGATCTGGAGAGAGAAAAGGAATTTGAAAGATCACATAAACCCCACTACCAAAGAAGGGAGGATAACAACCAATGGAAAGTCCCTCCACCAAATTTAGCATCAATGAATATAACAGAAATAGGGGGGGATAATTTCTGTACTTTCCATCATCAACCTCATTCTGAAAAGAAGTGTCCTCAATGGCTACATTCAATGACATTGGTGATGAATAAGTTATTGGACCCTCAATTGACTAAGGACAGTGGTAAGGAGGAAAAGAAAAACCAGATCATAGAGAAACAAGATATTGATAACATGTTTTCATGGAATGGTGTCTCGTTGTTTGACACTGAAGAGAGTACTCCTAAATCTGAATGCACATATAGAACAATGAAGGACATGTGTTTAACAATTGAAGACAATGCAATAATTTTGAATATTAATAATTTGCGGGAGAATGTCAAGAGATAGGTAGAAGTGAAGGTTGAGGACAAAACACATAGAGCCAATACCCTCAACCAGGAGGCAGACCTAATCATTGAGACTGTCAAACCTATAGAAGGACAGATAAGTGTCAGTGAGGGAAACTCTAATGAAACCGAAGAGCTTGAAGAGGACATACCTACTCAGAACCAACCAGGAGAAGAAGACATAGAACCTAGTTGGGAAGAAAAAGATGACACCCCACCTTTTCTTTTGACCCTAGATATGCTGAATTATAATGTGCATAACTGCTTAGTAGACTCTGGATCAGTGGTAAATGTTATGCCCCTTGAGATTTGCAAAAATATTAATGGAAAGCCAGAGTCCACACCTTGTGAAGTCACGCAATTAGATAGAACAGGTGTCAAAGTAGTGGGAGAGATGAAAAATCTCCTCATTCGCTTTTCTGCAAACAACAAGATATGTCAATTTATTGACATTACAGTGGCTGACATACCAAGTCGATATGGGATTATTCTCAACTAATATTGGTTTTCCAGGTTGAAAGGTTATTTTGCTTCATATTGGTCTCATTTATTGTTGCCTCTCAAGGGTACCCCAAATCAAATTAAAATTCTGAGAGAGCTGTACATGAAGCATATTGTCACTAAGCTAGGAGAGGGTAATGAATCTGCAAATTCTGTCCTGGGAAATTATCTGATCGAGCCTAAGCTAAGACCTCATACCTCAAGAAAGGCCAGTTCTAGAATTGACACTCAGCCTAAACTCCTTCAAATCCCTCAGGCTGAAAGGGATGACTATAGGAAAGTAGACATGCTTTCAATTTCAAAAATGACACACCTAGACCATGGTTAAATATCTCATGTCTATAATCCAGCCCACCCCTTAACTTGTTTGAATGAAGATTCTTAAGGGCGGGCACCTATTTCTTTTATTTTTCTCTGTAAATAAATAAATTGATTTGTTTTCTTTAATTCTTTGATTATTGATTTGAGGTTGCTTTCTCCTGATGTACTGATGTTGTTTGTCTTTTTACCGCTTTAGTTCTTTTAGTTTTGAATAAAGAGGAAAACTTTTGGTTGCAGTGGAAACAACAGGGTTCTTAATTAACTAAAATCTTGAGCAAAATACTGTGCTTTTAAAGTATAGAATGTCTTCTATTAGAAGTGTTCCTAACTAGCCATGCATTCATGGAAGTCTTACTTAACCCCTGTAAATAACTCAGAAGTAAAAGAGGTCTAGAATACTATTTCGAGGCTCCATCCATTTCACATATTAAAAGTACAAGGGGGTGACATCAAAAGACCCATGGAAAGGAAGCAGAGTAAATGATATATCATATATAAATGATCCCATGCCATAATTTCAGAAAATCTAAAAGCTATCAAGAGTCAAAACTCTTGAAAGAAACAAGACATATCAAAGCAAAGTATCAAAAGCTTGAATTTCAAATTGCCAAAAGTTCCTCTCCGTCCATGAGATGAAAAGCTAATTCTTCTCTAACACAAAAGGGCACTATGGGATAGAGGAGCCTGAATAAAAATTTAGAAAGAAAGGCAAATGGAGGACTCACAAGAACTAAAGTTCAAGTGGCCCAAAAGTGCAATTGGCATGGGAATGAGGAAAAAAAGGATAATGTTGTTTACTATCTGTTACAATCCTGTGGTGTCCAAGCATGAAACTACCTAAGGATGGGTAAAAGAAACCTCATTTATTAGGCCTCAAAAGAGTTATTCAGACTTGCAATATTTCTGATGTTACCATTTCCCAAAGAATGGACTGATTCTCAATGATTTAAATGCATAGGTTGGCCAGCATAGGGATACAAACATCCAGAAGATTTCAAATTTTATTCAAATGGTCTTGCACTGGGAAGGAGTTAATTCAAAAATCTGGGGTTCACCAGGTAGTCACCAATTGTTGCAGCTGCAACATTTTTCCCAAATTCCAAAAAATTTGGGACCCTCCTTTTGTTTGGATTAGTTCTTTTTCCTTGAGTTAATTCAATGATTTTCCAGAAAGAATTTCTAAGTGCTGGGATTAATCTACCAATTGTTTTGATTCCTCCTCTAATGCTTGAAGCAATATAATGTTTGATTAGACTTTATCGCTACTTTTGGATGCATTCTTAGCTTGTTCGAATCGGAAATTTGTTTGGTTAAAGCTTCCGCTGTTGCGGAAAAATAGCGAGTCTTGACTTTGATTTCCTTTCCGATTTTTTTTGTTTACACATCGGCTGCCTTTGTGTTTTGGCATTGGAACTTATATCACTTCTCCTTCCGCCGTTGCGGATGGCAAATTGCAATTTCTCCTTATCATTGTTTGGTTTTGCTCCCGCTTCGTTGTTTTTGCCGGCCCCATAAGTCTCGGGCTTCCGCCGTTGCGGCGGCGAAATGATTTTCTTTTTCCAGGCGTGTAGTCGTTTTGAATCCCACCGTTGTGGCAAAATAATCAGACTTGGCTTCTAAGTTTTCTCCGATGCATTTTCTCAAATCGGCCGATATTTTGGTTTACATCAGAAGGATTTTTTATTTCCTTTTCCACCGTTGCAGCTCCCAAAGTGGCTTAGCACCGGAAGCATAAAGCGCTCCGACTGCCAATGTGTATTGGTCTTTTGATCGCTTGCCTGTATATTTTCTTCTTCCGTCGTTGCGGCTAGGAAAGCCGTTAAGCTTTCGATGTAAAAGCCTTCCAACTTGTGATTGAGAGTTTTCCCCGCCCGCGTCGCGTGGCTTTAGCCTTCTCTTTTCCGTTGTTGTGGCTCTCAAATTCCTTTAGCTGCCGAAGTGTGAAGCCATCCGACTTCTGATTGAGTTTCCTCCCATCGTCGCGTGCCCATAGCCTTTACTCTTTCGCTGTTGCGGCTGGGAAAGTCATTTGGTTTTCCGATGTCTGAACCTTCCCGACTTCCAATTCTTTATAAATTTTTCCTGCCCACCGCCGCAAGCCCGTAATTTTTCCTTTTCCACCATTGCGGCTGGGCAGCGCTTTTGGCTTCCGATGTCGGTTTCCTCCTGATTTCCGCCGTTGGTTTTGTTATCACAAGCCTGTCGGAGGACGAGGTAGTATGGTTGGCACTTGTAAAATGACAATGGTGCACCTAGTCTTCTCATGTGGATTAGTGATGGGCTAAATGGGTAGACCCGGGTTTTACCTTTAACTTCACACCAACAAAAGACCCACAGTGTTGGCCCTTTCAGTAGCAGCCTACGAACAGGCTATAGTCTCACCCAAAATAGCTATGGGGTGCCGTAGAATCAAGTTTCTGCAAGCAGAAGAGAGAATCTTACTGTACCTTTAGTATTTAACTATTAATAATCATGTAACACAATGCTTGTATTATCAATTATGTAGCTTCGCGGTTAGATAAACAAACAGTTACTTGCACATCCCTTATCTGGGAATTCACAGCAAAGCTAGTTATTAACAGTAATCTTACTTTATCAGTTATTTACTTAGCAGTGCATAAAATATAATAACAAATCAACACAAATGAACCACAACACCAGATGTAACGTGGTTCACCCCTAGTGTAGGGGTTACGTCCACAGAACTGCGTTTTATTCAACTCTTTACAACTAAAATGATAGTTATGATCTGTGCACTCAGCTGTAGATCCTTTCAGTCCTCAAAGCTATGCACACAGTAGCAAGCCTCTATGCACATAGCTGCAGATATTCCTTTTCACCAAAAACCCCTCTGTGCACACAGCTGCAGAGGTCGTCCACGCACACAGCTGGGACTTAACCTTCTTACAAAAACCCTTATACAATCTCTTATCTTCGCCTTACATTAGCTTCATAAGATAATCATTAAATACCTAACCATACTTCTTTACATAAGTGCCTATTTATATAGCGCACTGGTACAAAACCATGGACTTAAACCATGGGCGCCCAGAACCCTAACCCTGGATTTAACCCAAGTGTTAATTACAAAAAGGGGGTTTCGACCCACCCGCGACACCCCTAAGACTATTTTAGGCCGTAAATCCACTTACACTTCCACAAAAACCACAGAGTTACCAAAACTAAGGACCCTTGGGGTCGGATCCCCAACAGGCCCCTAAGACTCACTTGTGGCCCGTCCCGGGGCACTCTGCGACTCTTCAGGTGGGAGAATTTTCTTTGCAAGGATATGGAAACGACTATTGAGGTTGTGTATAATGTCATCAGCTGCTTTCTCTTTTTCCACCAATTCTTGTAACACTGAGGATGATACTTCATTAGCCTTTTCCTGCGCAAAAGTATCATAGGTCTTCAAAACTTTGAGTTGACTCTCCGCAGCATTGCTCAATTCCAATGCTTCATTGACAAGTGGCTGCAGCGAATTTTCTAGTAGTGTTACCTTCATCCTGTAGGATTCAATTTCTTGCTGGAGCTCCTTGCTTCGCTTCACCTTAGCCATTTTCTGCATAGGAGGCAGCGTCTTAATTTCTGCTCTGACAGCATCTAATTCTGCCTATCGCAGATTGATGGTTTCTTGTACCTTACCTATATCTGGGTGGTCCTGTAGGTTCTCCCATGCTTCGATACTATCTTCCAGCAGCTTTACTGTGTTGCCCACAATATCTGATATTTTTGTTGCTAAGGCTTGGATGTCCCTGTGGCGCTGTTCTTGGACCTCAAGTGGAGTTTCTGGAGGGATGCGAAGTTGAAGTTCCACGATCTGATTCTGGTGTTCTATTTTGAACTTTTCAATTTCACTGTGAGACTGTTGGGTGTAGTCTCTCAGCTTGGCAATTCTTTGCTCTGGTTCCTCTTCGTCTTGGATGTCAAAGTCAAGAAGACTCCGACATGCCTCATCCAGCGCTTGCGCCAGTGTATCTCTTTTATGTTCAGCCTCTTTCTTCTTTTGTGCAACTTCTTCCAGCCTTGCTGCGAGATTCTGGCTTTGCTTCATGGTGTCTTCCAACTAGATTTGAGAATAGTGATCTCATGCATGGATTTCCTTCGTGATGGCTAACTGGCAGAGGTGCAATTCTGTCATAGACATCTTGGTGTAATCGATCCCAACTGTCATACTCATCTGCGGCCGGGAATCTGCATCAGTCAGTATTAGAGCTACGCTATACACTTGGCCCCTGTTATCTCTGGTCAGCCATTGCCTCATATCCTACTGCACGGATGCTGGGGTACTACTTGTTGCTGTATTAGTCACTGATTTTGTTGCTAACTCTTTCAACTCTGACACCCTATTTGCTACGCCCGTGAGCGCAGCAAGATGCACATCCGTGAACTGTGACCACTTTTGAGTTAGTGTTTCAGTAGATTTGTCGAGAGCTTGCTCAAGCTCTTCTAGTGTCACAGTGACTCCTTCGTCTAGATTTTTGTCCTTCGACGCTTTTGTCTTCTTGCGGGACTGAGGCTTGGTTACCTCCTCTACCTCTGGAGATTTGCGCTTAGCTGATCGATTAAGATCTAATAGATTTTTGATCGACTCCTCATCCTCTTCTTCATGGTCGCCATCTCCACCTTGGTCATTTCCATCTTGCTGCGAGTCACTTAGGTCTTCGCTGTCTTCTGGTGGGCTTTGCTGCTGCGTCTAACTGGTACCTACGCCTGTATTGGTAATAAGGGGAACTGGAATGGTGGGTTTTTTTCCTGCATCTTTCAACCAGTCAACCGGCCACTGTTGAACTATGCCCAGGATGTCTGCTTTGGTTACTACATATGGTAACTTAAACTACTGATGTGTTGGATCTACACGGGCTTGAATGAAAACACGATGCATGTCGGCACTGAAGTTCGTGGCACCTTCATATTGAGAGAACAACTCATTGGTAAGTCGTGGTGTTCACAAGATCTCGTAGTGTATACTCATGCCATAAAATCCGAACACAGTGTTTGTCATCTGCTGAGATGCTTTGTTCGGAAACATCCAGAGGGATGCGTACCTTACTGCACCCGGCATGCCTGGGGGTGCCTCCACGAACTGAGCCTCAGTGGGTTCTTTCCACCCAATTAGTGCAATAAGTATTAATAGCCAGGAATAATGAAAGGGTCTACCTTTTTCCTGCGCATCACGGGCATCTTCCAGGAATTCCCTCGTGAGGTATGCGGCCCAGTTGTAAGTGTAACCCTCAGTGCAGTTTATAGCGATTTTGATAACCGGGCCAGGCACTTCATTGGGCCTGCACTTTCGCAGGAGTTTGCACGCTAAGAGCTCAGCTGCAAAGCGGATTTTCTGGTCCTCAATCGTGGAAGTGTGATACCCTCGTTTCCCCTTGGTCAGGCTGAAACGGTCCTTGATGCTCTGCGCGAGCTTCGTATCCTTGTGTTTTGATAGAAATTCAATGCCCAGATCAGGCCCTGCTATCGGTAAGCCTGTGATCTTATGAATGAGCTCGGCATTGATAGGAATTTGCTTGTCTCCTATCCACAAGTGGCCGTCATGTAATAATGCTAGCAACTGCTTAACCACGACGGTCACATGTGTGCTACGCCCAAAATGAGTAACATCAAGCATTTTTAGCAGGCCAGCTGTGTCCAAGCCGGCAGCCCACTGTTGCACTTCCAATAGGGTTGCGCCATTGTTTGGGTATTTGACGTGATGCAAGTATTGAGCAGGTGCGAACTGTGGAAACTTGCTATGATCATTTGTGTCATGGTCGGCATACTTAAGCCAGTCTATTTTTCCTATAATGGTTCCAACCAGCTGTACACCCGATGGCAGTGAGGGCGTGATTAATGTAAACTGCTTTGTCTGCCGGGGTGGCTGGATGCCTGGTCGAACGGGCTAGAGATACGGTGGCCGCACTGGTGCAATGTGCTCATCTCCTCCAGTCAGGACCTGTGCTGAACTAAGCGGGTCCATCTGGTGAGTCCTTGATGTTTTCCCTAATTTCCTGTGTCGGTCTTCATTCCGCTTAGAACGAACTTCAGGTTTAAACTTTTTCCTGGCGGACCGTGTCTGCATCGGTCGTGGCGGTGCTGGGTGAGCTTCCAAAGTGTGCACAAACTTATGCACACTGGTATATGGAGGTCGAGCTTTGACATGGTACTGTAAGTTGGGATGATCTTGTTGATATTTTTATGCTTACATTTTATATTAACGAAGTTTTCCCTACTTTAGATGCAGATGTCAGACTGATCCATGACAAGGCAGTTGATGATCAAGAAAGAACTGAGTACCAAACTAAGGAGCAGAACCAAGAAGTTAGTGCACCAAACCTAATAGCCCTGTCGTAGATCTTACTAGGACAGACCGCAGATCAATGTTGTGCCAAGACTGCTCGTTGTGACGAAGCTAAGACAGTGACTTTGCCAGAGCACAAAAACACGGCGAAGCTTAAAATCTGGCCGTTGGAAAATAGCCGAATTGGTGGCATGGGCACTTTAATTACCTTAATTGTCTGTACTAATGAGATCATGGAAAATCCAGTACCGGTCAGATAAGATTTTTATCAGATTTGGTGCCTTAAATGCATCGTCCTAACATATTTGATTGATAAAGTGTATAAGAAGATCTCTAAGTTGGCAAAAATCGCATTCTGCATTTCCTTGACACTTACGAGTGAACCCATGACAGACAAGCAAGAGCTTCAGGATCTAGTAAGAGAGTTCAAAGAAAGGGGTCTACAGAGTCATTCTGATCTCCCACATACCTCTGCGCCCCGTGAAGAAGCTCACCCAGCACCGCCGCGACCGATGCAGACACGGTCCGCCAGGAAAAAGTTTAAACCTGAAGTTCATTCTAAGCGGAACGAAGATCGACATAGGAAATCAGGGCAAACATCAGGGACTCACCAGATGGACCCACCTAGTTCAGTATAGGTCCTGACTGGAGGAGATGAGCACATTGCACCACTGCGGCCACCGTATCTCCAGCCTGTTCGGCCAGGCATCCAGCCACCCTGGCAGACAAATCAGTTTACATTAATCACGCCCTCGCTGCCATTGGGTGTACAGCTAGTTGGAACCATGACAGGAAAAATAGACCGGCTTAAGTATGCCGACCATGACACAAATGATCATAACAAGTTTCCACAGTTCACACCTGCTCAATACTTGCATCACGTCAAATACCCAGACAATGGCGCGACACTATTGGAAGTGCAACAGTGGGCTGCTGGCTTGGACACAGCTGGCCTGCTAAAAATGCTTGATGTTCCTCATTTTAGGTGCAGCACACATGTGACCGTCGTGGTTAAGCAGCTGCTATCATTAGTACATGAAAACCACTTGTGGATAGGAGACAAGCAAATTCCTATCAATACCAATCTCATTCATAAGATCACAGGCTTACCGATAGCAGGGACTGATCTGGGCATTGAATTTCTGTCAAAACACAAGGATACGAAGATCACGCAGAGCATGAAGGACCGTTTTAGCCTGACCAAGGGGAAACGAGGGTATCACACTTCCACGATTGAGGACCAGAACATCCGCTTTGCAGCTGAGCTCTTAGCGTGCAAACTCCTGCGAAAGTGCGGGCCCAATGAAGTGCCTGCCCCGGTTATCAGAATCGCTATAAACTGCACTGAGGGTTACACTTACAACTGGGCCACATACCTCGCGAGGTAATTCCTGGAAGATGCCCGTGATGCGTAGGAAAAAGGTATACCCTTTCATTATTCCTGGCTATTAATACTTATTGCACTAATTGGGTGGAAAGAACCCACTGAGGCTCAGTTCGTGGAGGCACCCCCAGGCATGCCGGGTGCAGTAAGGTATGCATCCCTCTAGATGTCGCTGAACAAAGCATCTCAGCGGATGACGAACACTGTGTTTGGATTTTATGGCATGATTATACACTACGAGATCTTGTGAACACCACGACTTACCAATGAGTTGTTCTCTCAATATGAAGGCGCCGCGAACTTCAGTGCCGACATGCATCATGTTTTCATTCAAGCCCATGCATATCCAACACATCAATGGTTTAAGTTACCATATGTAGTAACCAAATCAGACATCTTGGGCATAGTCTGCTTTACCTCCGTTTACCTGCTTTAGCTCGACCTCCGTTTACTTGGCCTTGTGAGTCTTCCTGGGATTGCAGCTGTTGATGCTGCTTGTTTGCTGGGGGAAAATCTGGATCAGCAAAGTCTTGTCTAGCTTCCAAAAAAGTTTTTTTTTCTCGTCGAACATCAAATGCTGGAGTTTTCTCTACGGCCTTGCGAACCCAAGCTTCGTCAGTCTGCTTCACTGGACACTGCGCATCTGTCGTAGCTCCACTTCTTGTAACCACATTAAAAGCTGGGATTGGTCATGGCTCGACAGCAATCAACTGGACACTCGAAATAGGTTTGTTGTTCCTTTCTTGAATTTTATCTAGCAACTGTGGGCACTGCTCGATGACATGATCGACTGCTCTGCAGTATCGGCATGTCATGGTTGGGTTTTGATAGTCTCGAGCTAGATGTCCTGCCTGATTGCATTTATAGCAAATAACTTGACCTCAACCTCCTCCAGGCATACCATGACCACGGCCTCTAAAACTGCCTCGACCACCTCAGTAACCATATCCATCATTTCCTTGTGCATCTTTGTAGATCCTATAAGTGTCGTAGGTCCGCTCCCTCATAAGGTCGAAGCTACAACATTCATCTTCAATGTGGCCTACTAACTTACAGAATTTACAGTAAGGGTTCTTCGGGACTTGAACATACCTCTGTAACAGATAGCAGTCTTCCGGTCGATGCTGGCCAATAGTTCGACAGATCTCACAGTATAGAACACTAGGATTCAGTGGGTTTGGTGTGCCAGTATTCAAATAGTTTCTCAGCGCCGGACACTAGTCCTTGTCGTGGCCTTCTGTTCGACAACGTATACACCATACCTCTTCACGGGTGGATTTCCCTTTTTTCATGTCATGAAGCTCTAAAGCCATCTCCACGAGCTGCGCTTGAATTTAAGCTATGCCAGAATTATCTTTGACAGGTGCAGTTTCAAGCTTTATGGAAATCTCTAAGGCCACTTGCTGATCAGCAACCTTCTGTTGCATGAGTGGAGCTCTGATGTGAGGTAATAATGCTACAATAAACCACTCCTTATGTTGTACTGGTCCAATTGTGAAGCTAACTTGGTCAAGCAGAACTTTGAATCTCTGATCAAAGTCCCACACAGATTCGCCTCGCCGCTGCTGAATCTCTTTTAACTCAGTGATGCACTGTGACTCTGATTTAGGTTTCTTAAATTCTCGGATCAGTGCTACTTTGATGTCAGCCAAGACAGGATTCTGTGTGCTAGCAAACTTCATAAACCAAGTTAGGGCTCGGTCTATGAAAGAAGTGATCAGCTGCGCTCGTCAAACATCTATGTCCGTAATGTTCTTCGCGGTCCACACAGCTTCACATAGAAACCAGAAATGTTCTGGATCTTCTAACCCAGTTCCTTTAAAAATTGGTAGTTTGATGTCATCATGAACATGGTCCATCTGGGATCTAGGGGGGGAGGAAGGGTTTGAACTAGCTGGGGAAGACTGACCTGCAACGGGGATACTCGGGCTAGGGTTACTTTCAGACTGCGGCAGGTTCTCGGGGATAATAGGTCTCTGCTACGGGGTTATCGGAGGGTTTCTAATAGTGGGGGCCTCGGCGGACTCAGAGGCTTCAGAGCTTAAAGGGGTATACTCAGTAGAGGAGCCGAGATCTCTCTTATATCTTTTGCCACTTCGCCGCAAACCACTTTGCTTGTCGAAGTCCCAATCACTTCCAATCATAGGTTAGCAATACTAGATCTAACAATCTGATTCTATAAGCAAGATTCCTTTTTCAACCAATAGTATTTTAATATTCAAACTAAATAGGTTCAAGTACTTACTCCTTGGTCCTTTGAAAAAATTTCATTCAGCTTCGCTAAAGGAGGTACTTGTGTCGATGGCAAACTCCGTCACAAATGCTTCGAGAGTTCGCGCAATCCAGAAATCCACGGCTCATGAGATCGAGTTGTTCACTATTTTCAAGATAGCGATTCTTGCAGGGGTCTAGGGAGCAAACTGGTTTTCTTGGAAGTTCGTCCTCCTTTCTGTTAACCTGGATAACCACTGGTGCAACTCTATGTGTATAGTACCAAAGAAAATTTCATGAACATCAAAAAAGACGTACCTTTGCAAAAATTGTTCCATGCTACGACGGGGATCTTTATTTTCCTATTCTACAAACTTCAAATAGGTCACTTTGATCCAATCACCAATTTCTTTTACAGAGGGTCGCCAAAACATAGCCCTCGAGGTACGACGTAGATCCTTCTTCAACAGATACTGAGTTCAACCAGCAATGGTACCAATTTGTTGGGCTAAATGGGTAGACCCAGGTTTTACCTTTAACTTCACACCAACAAAAGACCCACAGTGTTGGACCTTTCGATAGCAGCCTGCGAACAGGCTACAGTCTCACCCGAAACAGCTATGGGGTGCCGCAGAATCAAGTTTCTGCAAGCAGAAGAGAGAATCTTACTGTACCTTTAGTATTTAACTATTAATAATCACGTAACACAATGCTTGTATTATCAATTATGTAGCTTTGTGGTTAGATAAACAAACAGTTACTTGCACAGCCCTTATCTGGGAATTCACAGCGAAGCTAGTTATTAACATCAATCTTACTTTATCAGTTATTTACTTAGCAGTGCATAAAATATAATAACAAATCAACACAAATGAACCACAACACCAAATGTAACGTGGTTCACCCCCAGTGTAGGGGTTACGTCCACAGAACTGCGTTTTATTCAACTCTTTACAACTAAAACGACAGTTCTGATCTGCCCACTCAGCTGTAGATCCTTTCAATCCTCAAAGCCACGCACACAGTAGTAGGCCTCTGCGCACACAGCTGCAGATCTTCCTTTTCACCAAAAAACACTCTGTGCACACAGTTGCAGAGGTCATCCATGCACACAGCTGGGACTTAACCTTCTTACAAAAACCCTTATACAATCTCTTATCTTCACATTACATTAGCTTCATAAGATAATCATTAAATACCTAACCCTACTTCTTTACATAAGTGCCTATTTATATAGCGCACTGTTACAAAACCATGGGCGCCCAGAACCCTAACCCTGGATTTAACTTAAGTGTTAATTACAAAAAGGGGGTTTCGACCCACCCGCGACACCCCTAAGACTATTTTAGGCCATAAATATTCTTACACTTCCACAAAAACCACATAGTTACCAAAACTAAGGACCCTTAGGGTCGGAGCCCCAACAGGCCCCTAAGACTCACTTGTGGCCCGTCCCGGGGCACTCTGCGACTCTTCAGGTGGGAGAATTTTCTTTGCAAGGATATGGAAATGACTATTGAGGTTGTGTATAATGTCATCAGCTTCTTTCTCTTTTTCCACCAATTCTTGTAACATTGAGGATGATACTTCATTAGCCTTTTCCTGCGCAAAAGTATCATAGGTCTTCAAAACTTTGAGCTGAATCTCCGCAGCATTGCTCAATTCCAATGCTTCATTGACAAGTGGATGCAGCGAATTTTCCAGTAGTGTTACCTTCATCCTGTAGGAGTCAATTTCTTGCTGGAGCTCCTTGCTTCACTTCACCTTAGCCATTTTCTGCATAGGAGGCAGCGTCTTAATTTCTGCTCTGACAGCATCTAATTCTGCCTGTCGCAGATTGATGGTTTCTTGTACCTTACCTATATCTGGGTGGTCCTGTAGGTTCACCCATGCTTCGATACTATCTTCCAGCAGCTTTACTATGCTGCCCACAATATCTGATATTTTTGTTGCTAAGGCTTGGATGTCCCTGTGGCGCTCTTCTTGGACCTCAGGTGGAGTTTCTGGAGGGATGCGAAGTTGAAGCTCCACGATCTGATTCTGGTGTTCTGTTTTTAACTTTTCAATTTCGCTGTGAGACTATTGGGCGTAGTCTCTCAGCTTGGCAATTCTTTGCTCTGGTTCCTCTTCGTCTTGGATGTCAAAGTCAAGAAGACTCCAACATGCCTCATCCAGCGCTTGCACCAGTGTAGCTCTTTTATGTTCAGCCTCTTTCTTCTTTTGTGCAACTTCTTCCAGCCTTGCTGCGAGATTCTGGCTTTGCTTCATGGTGTCTTCCAAATAGATTTGAGAATAGTGATCTCATGCGTGGATTTCCTTCGTGATGGCTAACTGGCAGAGGTGCAATTCTGTCATAGACAGCTTGGTGTAATCGATCCCAACTGTCATACTCATCTGCGGCCGGGAATCTGCATCAGTCAGTATTAGAGCTGCGCTATACACTTGGCCCCTATTATCTCTGGTCGGCCATTGCCTCATATCCTGCTGCACGGATGCTGGGGTACTACTTGTTGCTGTATTAGTCACTAATTTTTTTGCTAACTCTTTCAACTCTGACACCCTATTTGCTACGCCCGTGAGCGCAGCAAGATGCACATCCGCGAACTGTGACCACTTTTGAGTTAGTGTTTCAGTAGATTTGTCGAGAGCTTGCTCAAGCTCTTCTAGTGTCACAGTGACTCCTTCGTCTATATTTTTGTCCTTCGACGCTTTTGTCTTCTTGCGGGACTGAGGCTTGGTTACCTCCTCTACCTCTGGAGATTTGCGCTTAGCTGATCGATTAAGATCTGATAGAGTTTTGACCGACTCCTCATCCTCTTCTTCATGGTCGCCATCTCCACCGTGGTCGTTTCCATCTTGCTGCAAATCACTTAGGTTTTCACTGTCTTCTGGTGGGCTTTGCTTCTGCATTTGACTGGTACCTACGCCTGTATTGGTAACAGGGGGAACTGGAATGGTGGGTTTTTTTCCTGCATCTTTCAACCAGTCAGCCGGCCACTGTTGAACTATGCCCAGGATGTCTGCTTTGGTTACTACATATGGTAACTTAAACCACTGATGTGTTGGATCTGCACGGGCTTGAATGAAAACATGATGCATGTCGGCACTGAAGTTCGTGGCGCCTTCATATTGAGAGAAAAACTCATTGGTAAGTCGTGGTGTTCACAAGGTCTCGTAGTGTATACTCATGCCATAAAATCCGAACACAGTGTTTGTCATCTGCTGAGATGCTTTGTTCGGCGACATCCAGAGGGATGCGTACTTGCACCCGGCATGCCTGGGGGTGCCTCCACGAATTGAGCCTCAGTGGGTTCTTTCCACCCAATTAGTGCAATAAGTATTAATAGCCACGAATAATGAAAGGGTCTACCTTTTCCCTGCGCATCATGGGCATCTTCCAGGAATTCCCTTGTGAGGTATGTGGCCCAGTTGTAAGTGTAACCCTCAGTTCAGTTTATAGCGATTTTGATAACCGGGGCAGGCACTTCATTGGGCTTGCACTTTTGCAGGAGTTTGCACGCTAAGAGCTCAGCTGCAAAGCGGATGTTCTGGTCCTCAATCGTGGAAGTGTGATACCCTTGTTTCCCCTTGGTCAGGTTGAAACGGTCCTTCATGCCTCCACGAACTGAGCCTCAGTGGGTTCTTTCCACCCAATTAGTGCAATAAGTATTAATAGCCAGGAATAATGAAAGGGTCTACCTTTTCCCTGCGCATCATGGGCATCTTCCAGGAATTCCCTTGTGAGGTATGCGGCCCAGTTGTAAGTGTAACCCTCAGTGCAGTTTATAGCGATTTTGATAACCGGGGCAGGCACTTCATTGGGCCTGCACTTTCGCAGGAGTTTGCACGCTAAGAGCTCAGCTGCAAAGCGGATGTTCTGTTCCTCAATCATGGAAGTGTGATACCCTCGTTTCCCCTTGGTCAGGATGAAACGGTCCTTCATGCTCTGTGCGAGCTTCGTATCCTCATGTTTTGATAGAAATTCAATGCCCAAATCAGGCCCTGCTATCGGTAAGCCTGTGATCTTATGAATGAGCTCACCATTGATAGGAACTTGCTTGTCTCCTATCCACAAGTGGCCGTCATGTAATAATGCTAGCAGCTGCTTAACCACAATGGTCGCATGTGTGCTGCGCCCAAAATGAGGAACATTAAGCATTTTTAGTAGGCCAGCTGTGTCCAAGCCGGCAGCCCACTGTTGCACTTCCAATAGGGTCGCGCCATTGTCTGGGTATTTGACGTGATGCAAGTATTGAGTAGGTGTGAACTGTGGAAACTTGCTATGATCATCTGTGTCATGGTTGACATACTTAATCCGGTCTATTTTTCCTCTCATGGTTCCAACCAGCTGTACACCCGATGGCAGCGAGGGCGTGATTAATGTAAACTGCTTTGTCTGCCAGGGTGGCTGGATGCCTGGTCGAACGGGCTGGAGATACGGTGGCCGCAGTGGTGCAATGTGCTCATCTCCTCCAGTCAGGACCTATGCTGAACTAGGTGGGTCCATCTGGTGAGTCCCTGATGTTTGCCCTAATTTCCTATGTCGGTCTTCGTTCCGCTTAGAACGAACTTCAGGTTTAAAATTTTTCCTGGTGGACCGTGTTTGCATCGGCCACGATGGTGCAGGGTGAGATTCCAAAGTGTGCACAAACTTATGCACACTGGTATACGGAGGTCGAGCTTTGACACGGTACTATAAGTTGGGATGATCTTGTTGATAGTTTTATGCTTACATTTTCTATTAACGAAGTTTGCCCTACTTTAGATGCAGATGTCAGACTGATCCATGACAAGGCAGTTGATGATCAAGAAAGAACTGAGTACCAAACTAAGGAGCAGAACCAAGAAGTTAGTGCACCAAATCTAACATCCCCGTCACAGATCTTACCAGGACAGACCACGGATCAATGTTGTGCCAAGACTGCTCGTTGTGACGAAGCTAAGACAGTGACTTTGCCGGAGCACAAAAACACGGCGAAGCTTAAAATCCGGCCATTGGAAAATAGCCGAATTGGTGGCATGGGCACTTTAATTACCTTAATTGTCTGTACTAATGAGATCATGGAAAAACCAATACCGGTCAGACAAGATTTTTATCAAATTTGGTGCCTTAAATGCATCGTCCTAACAGATTTGATTGATAAAGTGTATAAGAAGATCCCTAAGTTGGCAAAAATTGCATTCTGCATTTCCTTGACACTTACGAGTGAACCCATGACAGACAAGCAAGAGCTTCAGGATCTAGTAAGAGAGTTCAAACAAAGGGGTCTACAGAGTCGTTCTGATCTCCCACATACCTCTGCGCCCCGTGAAGAAGCTCACCCAGCACCACCGCGGCCGATGCAGACACGGTCCGCCAGGAAAAAGTTTAAACCTGAAGTTCGTTCTAAGCGGAACGAAGACCAACACAGGAAATCAGGGAAAACATCAAGGACTCACCAGATGGACCCGCCTAGTTCAGCACAGGTCCTGACTGGAGGAGATGAGCACATTGCACCACTGCAGCCACTGTATCTCCAGCCCGTTCGGCCAGGCATCCAGTCACCCCGGCAAACAAAGCAGTTTACATTAATCACGCCCTCGCTACCATCTGGTGTACAGCTGGTTGGAACCATGACAGGAAAAATAGACCGGCTTAAGTATGCCGACCATGACACAAATGATCATAACAAGTTTCCACAGTTCGCACCTTCTCAATACTTGCATCACGTCAAATACCCAGACAATGGCGTGACACTATTGGAAGTGCAACAGTGGGCTGCCGACTTCGACACAGCTGGCCTGCTAAAAGTGCTTGATGTTCCTCATTTTGGGCGCAGCACACATGTGACCATCGTGGTTAAGCAGCTGCTATCATTAGTACATGACGACCACTTGTGGATAGGAGACAAGTAAATTCCTATCAATGCCGAGCTCATTCATAAGATCACAGGCTTACCGATAGAGGGCCTGATCTGGGCATTGAATTTCTGTCAAAACACGAGGATACAAATATCGCACAGAGCATGAAGGACCATTTCATCCTGACCAAGGGGAAATGAGGGTATCACACTTCCACGATTGAGGACCAGAACATTCGCTTTGCAGCTGAGCTCTTAGCGTGCAAACTCCTGTGAAAGTGCAGGCCCAATGAAGTGCCTACCCCGGTTATCAGAATCGCTATAAACTGCACTGAGGGATACACTTACAACTGGTCCGCATACCTCGCGAGGTAATTCCTGGAAGATGCCCGTGATGCGTAGGAAAAAGGTAGACCCTTTCATTATTCCTGGCTATTAATACTTATTGCACTAATTGGGTGGAAAGAACCCACTGAGGCTTAGTTCATGGAGGCACCCCCAGGCATGCTGGGTGCAGTAAGGTACGCATCCCTCTGGATGTCACTGAACAAAGCATCTCAGCAGATGATGAACACTGTGTTCGGATTTTATGGCATGAGTATACACTACGAGATCTTGTGAACACCACGACTTACCAATGAGTTGTTCTCTCAATATGAAGGCACCGCGAACTTCAGTGCCGACATGCTTCATGTTTTCATTCAAGCCCATGCAGATCCAACACATCAGTGGTTTAAGTTACCATACGTAGTAACCAAAGCAGACATCCTGGGCATAGTCTGCTTTACCTCCGTTTACCTGCTTTAGCTCGACCTCCGTTTACTTGTCCTTGTGAGTCTTCCTGGGATTGCAGCTGTTGATGCTGCTTGTTTGCTGCGGGCAAATCTGGATCAGCAAAGTCTTGTCTAGCTTCCAAAAAAGTTTCTTTTTCTCGTCGAACATCAAATGCTGGAGTTTTCTCTACGGCCTTACGAACCCAAGCTTCGTCAGGCTGCTTCACCGAACACTGCGCATCTATCGTAGCTCCACTTCTTGTATCCACATTAAAAGCTGGGATTGGTCATGGCTCGACAGCAATCAACTGAACACTCGGAATAGGTTTGTTGTTCCTTTCTTGAATTTTATCTAGCAACTGTGGGCACTGCTCGATGACATGATCGACTGCTCTGCAGTATCGGCATGTCGTGGTTGGGTTTTGACAGTCTCGAGCTAGATGTCCTGCCTGATTGCATTTATAGCAAATAACTTGACCTCGACCTCCTCCAGTCATACCATGACCACGGACTCTAAAACTGCCTCGACCACCTCAGTAACCATATCCATCATTGCCTTGTGCATCTGGGTAGATCCTATAAGTGTCGTAGGTCCGCTCCCTCATAAGGTCAAAGCTGCAACATTCATCTTCATTGTGGCTTACTAACTTACAGAATTTATAGTAAGGGTTCTTCGGGACTTGAACATACCTCTGTAACAGATAGCAGTCTTCCGGTCGATGCTGGCCAATAGTTCGACAGATCTCACAGTACAAAACACTAGGATTCAGTGGGTTTGGTGCGCCAGTATTCAAATAGTTTCTCAGCGCTGGACACTGGTCCTTGTCGTGGCCTTCTGTTCGACAACGTATACACCATACCTCTTCACGGGTGGATTTCCCTTTTTTCATGTCACGAAACTCTAAAGCCATCTCCGCGAGCTGTGCTTGAATTTAGGCTATGCCAGAATTATCTTTGACAGGTGCAGTTTCAAGCTTTATGGCAATCTCTAAGGCCACTTGTTGATCAGCAACCTTCTGTTGCATGAGTGGAGCTCTGATTAGAGGTAATAATGCTACAATAAACCACTCCTTATTTTGTGCTGGTCCAATTGTGAAGCTAACTTGGTCAAGCATAACTTTGAATCTCTGATCAAAGTCCCACACAGATTCACCTCGCCGCTGCTGAATCTCTTTTAACTCAGTGATGCACTGCGACTCTGATTTAGGTTTCTTAAATTCTCGGATCAATGCTACTTTGATGTCAGCCAAGATAGGATTCTGTGTGCTAGAAAACTTCATAAACCAAGTTAGGGCTAGGTCTCTGAAAGAAGTGATCAGCTGCGCTCGTCAAACATCTATGTCCGTAATGTTCTTCGCGGTCCACACAGCTTCACATAGAAACCAGAACTGTTCTGGATCTTCTAACCCAGTTCCTTTAAAAATTGGTAGTTTGATGTCATCATGAACATGGGCCATCTGGGATCTAGGGGGGGAGGAAGGGTTTGAACTAGCTGGGGAAGACTGACCTGCGACAGGGATACTCGGGCTAGGGTTACTTTCAGACTGCGACAGGTTCTTGGGGATAATAGGTCTCTGCTACGGGGTTATCGGAGGGCTTCTAACAGTGGGGGCCTCGACGGACTCAGAGGCTTCAGAGCTTAAATGGGTATACTCAGTAGAGGAGCCGAGATCTCTCTTATATCTTTTGCCTCTTCGCCGCAAACCACTTTGCTTGTCGAAGTCACAGTCACTTCCAATCATAGGTTAGCAATACTAGATCTAACAATCTGATTCTATAAGCAAGATTCCTTTTTCAGCCAATAGTATTTTAATATTCAAACTAAATAGGTTCAAGTACTTACCCCTTGGTCCTTTGAAAAAATTTCGTTCAGCTTCGCTAAAGGAGGTACTGTGTCGATGGCGAACTCCGTCACAAATGCTTCGAGAGTTCGCGCAGTCTAGAAATCCATGGCCCATGAGATCGCGTTGTTCACTCTTTTCAAGATAGCGATTCTTGTGGGGGTCCAGGGAGGAAACTGGTTTTCTTGGAAGTTCGTCCTCCTTTCTGTTAACCTGGATAACCACTGGTGCAATTCTATGTGTATAGTACCAAAGAAAATTTCATGAACATCAGAAAAGACGTACCTTTGCAAAAATTGTTCTGTGCTACGACGGGGATCTTTATTTTCCTGTTCTACAAACTTCAAATAGGTCGCTTTGATCCAATCACCAATTTCTTTTACAGAGGGTCACCAAAACATAGCCCTCGAGGTACGACGTAGATCCTTCTTCAACAGATACTGAGTTCAACCGGAAATGGTACCAATTTTTTGGGCTAAATGGGTAGACCCAGGTTTTACCTTTAACTTCGCACCAACAAAAGACCCACAGTGTTGACCCTTTCGATAGCAGCCTGCGAACAGGCTACAGTCTCACCCGAAACAGCTATGGGGTGCCATAGAATCAGGTTTCTGCAAGCAGAAGAGAGAATCTTACTATACCTTTAGTATTTAACTATTAATAATCACGTAACACGATGCTTGGATTATCAATTATGTAGCTTTGCGGTTAGATAAACAAACAGTTACTTCCACAGCCCTTATCTGGGAATTCACAGTGAAGCTAGTTATTAACAGCAATCTTACTTTATCAGTTATTTACTTAGCAGTGCATAAAATATAATAACAAATCAACACAAATGAACCACAACACCAAATGTAACGTGGTTCACCCCCAGTGTAGGGGTTACGTCCACAGAACTGCGTTTTATTCAACTCTTTACAACTAAAACGACAGTTCTGATCTGTGCACTCAATTGTAGATCCTTTCATTCCTCAAAGCCGCGCACACAGCAGTAGGCCTCTGCGCACACAGCTGCAGATCTTCCTTTTCACCAAAAACCACTCTGTGCACACAGCTGCAGAGGTCGTCCACGCACACAGCTGGGACTTAACCTTCTTACAAAAACCCTTATACAATCTCTTATCTTCGCATTACATTAGCTTCATAAGATAATCATTAAATACCTAACCCTACTTCTTTACATAAGTGCCTATTTATATAGCGCACTGTTACAAAACCATGGGCACCCAGAACCCTAACCCTGGATTTAACCCAAGTGTTAATTACAAAAAGGGGGTTTCGACCCACCCACGACACCCCTAAGACTATTTTAGGCCGTAACTCCGCTTACACTTCCACAAAAACCACGGAGTTACCAAAACTAAGGACCCTTAGGGTCGGAGCCCCAACAATTAGCCATTTCAGTAGTATAATTTACTGCTTTGTTTTGTAACACAGATCCAAAGAATGATGCATTCTGGTTTGTTTGCAGGTGAGCTTGAGGGATTTTTCAGGCAAACACAGCACGAAGGCATATCTAGGTAGTTTTGGAAAAGGTCAAACCATGGCTCTTTTTATCAGGACTGAAGAAAATGACAAAACAAATGGTGGCAAAGGCAGAGACTAGAAAGAGCTATTGGTTACTAATCAGAAGATGAACGTTCATAGAAAATAAAATGGGGAGACAAAGCGGCCTGAAGAGGGATCTGAAATGTTCAAAGGATGAAGAGTCACACGTGTGGGGGGGGGAACCCAAGCGATCTATTGATTTTGTTTAAATATTTGAAAGTTAGAAGTTACTAAGGGACTTTTTCCCAGTGAGATTTGTGAAGACATATTGTAAGAAGAACTATTTCCTTTTGCAATAGATAATTACAGTTTGTCTGTTGGAGAAAGCTTGGTGGAATATTCAAATGTTGTGCTATGGATTTGTTGAAGAGGAACTATTTCATTTTCAGCTTTGTGCCCATTAACTATGAGACCGTTCTAACTCTTTGAACCTATGTTCTTGTATGAATGTTCTCTGGTTTATTTCATGAATATTTCCACGATGAGTAATGATTGCTATTCATAAACAATTGGCTATCTGGTTGTTCAAATATCTTTTAATGTTCATGTGTTTTGAAAGAAGTATCAGCTATCTACGATTTTTCATAATGCATGTACAAAATACATTACTCATTAATGAATGATAATCTGGCTCCCTAGGGATAGGTTAGGTAGTTAGTTTAATTTCTTGATGTGTGATTTAGATACGAGAGATTTTAAGACAAGAGGTAAGAACCTGCGCATCACATTGTGACTGCTCCTCGTATTCTACATCAATCTGCATGTTAAGTAGGCACTTGCATATCATACTTTAAGTCAAAAAATACAAAAATATACATGGTGTACCGGGCCGCAACTGGTAAAACCTTTGTTTTTTTTACTTTGACCTACGGTAGCCGAACCGCAAACCGGACGGATTCCCCACACCAAACAGTCACGGGCTAGTTGGGAACGTTGACTGGGGAGAATCCCTTGCTATTGTTTCCTGCGAATTTCCAGGCCTCAACAGACTCTTACAGAGATAAAAAGACTTGGCATTTTACTATGGATAACGAACAGGTTGAGAGCCTGTCGTCTCTACACTCACACAGTGAATAATAAGTGTGATTTTTAGGTTTTGGCAAGTTTATAGCTAGGTTTACATTGTTGAACCTCAGCCAGTATCCTCTATACACATGGAATCCACTAAGGAACAGATATTTGGGTTTCTATTTAGTTTCTCCATAGTCCCTATTGGCACCATTTAACATGATTTACAAACAATGGTTAAAAATGCTAACCTTATACTGAGTTTTATCATATGGTATATTTTGCACACAACACATTAATACAGTTATCCATGTTGAACTTTGCATATATCATTTTTACATTTATGCATATGTTCATTTTTTTTAAATCATAACAATCTCTAGACATAGGTCAATATTGGATTACGTTAACACCATGTCACACGTTATTAAAATAACATATGTAAATCCCTTGGAAAAATTAATAAAGGATTTGCAATATGTTTTTAGTTTATAGAAATTCATTCTATAAGGTTGCAAGTAGGAATAGGATCCTTTACACCAACTATAGGTTAAATATAAGGTTTTTTTATACTATATTCATAGTTTAAGTCTAAAGACACAAGTCTTCCTTGCTCGTAGTTTCTAAGTACTTATACCTTTAGATAAAACAGTATACTTTACGCAACCTCATGTTCTTAAACCTAGATAAGAAGGTTAAAACATAGACCTAAAATGTTTTGCAGTAACACAACCAATTTAAGATTTTTGGAAGAAAATAGGTTTTACATTACCTTCTTTACACAAAGTGTTATTTTTTGTTTAAATAAATAAGCTATCAGTTTACTTTTTCATGTTGAGATATTTAAACTTGATCCTGAAACTAGGAACAAAAGGTTTTACCTGTAAAAAGACCTGTACAAGAATCATCGTTTCACTGCATTAGCTTCAATAAGCTAAGTAAGCCTCAACACAACCAGAAAATTCCTTCAGTGAGCAAGAAAAACAAACTTAGTACCCTTCACTAAAAATTTAGTAAACAAATAGTTGTTTTCCAGCTCATACTACTTCAGATATTTACTTACTACTAAATATTTCAAGACTTAATTATGAATGTAGATAGTGAAGTATGCAGTTATAGAAATTAATTAAGGATTTTGTTTTAGTTACTTGATTATACCCTTTTAGAATGTTAACTGTTAGCAATTAAGTTACCCTCTTTATCGATGATTTTAAACATTAATTGTCGCAAGAAAATTTTTTAATTTTATGAAATTTTGGGGTATTACATCTCATTTGGGAACTTCCATACTTCAATACTGAGAAAAAAGTGCATCATGCCAAGATCTTTCATTTCAAATTCCATAGTAAGATTCTTCTTGTATTCATCAATGAGCTTATCCTCGCCTGTTAAGAATAAGTCATCAACATACAATAATAGAATCATAAGACCTTCACTGACAACCTTATACTAAAGGTTGGAATCTTCTTTAGTCTTAGTAAATCCCAAACTCATCAAGAATCCATAAATTATGACATACCACGCTCTAGGTTCTTGCTTTAACCCATATAGTGATTTCTTTAATTTGCATACATGTGAATTTCTGTCAGGGGTTTCAAAACCTAGAGGTTGTTCAATGTATACTTAATCTTCTATCACACCATTTAGAAATGTCTTCTTTACATCCATTTGGTGTAGCCTCCATTTCATGGTGGCTTCCAAGGAAAGAACAGTTCTAATTGAGGTATATCTTGCTACTAGTGCAAATGTTTCTTCATAATCAATCTCTTCTTTTTGTGAGAATCCTCAAGCTACAAATATTGCCTTGTACTTATTAATACTTCTGTTTGTTGAATGTTTTGTCTTGAATATCTATTTTGAAGGAACAATTGATGTATCTATGTATTGGTACCACATCCCAAACATCATTCTTTATGATATATTGGTATTCTTCGAGCAGTGCATCCATCCATTCCTTATTCTTTGTAGTTTCCTCAAAATAGATAGGTTATGTAACATCAATATTACACATCAATGCCACATAGCTAGAATATATCCTTGATCTCTTGCTTCCTTCTGGAGCTCCATATTTTTTCGCACCTTGAATGACATCATGAGCCCAAGCTAGTCTTCTTTTATGTGATATCATCTATTGAGGCATCTCCATAGACCTTTGAGGCTTTGCCATGTCATGGTCTTCTGGTATTGGCTCATCTCCAACATTGCGGACTGGAATTCTAAGGGGTTCATGTTCTTCTTCTTGATCTTCATTAGCATGGTTCTTTCTGGACTTACTGAAATATGCATCTTCATCAAATATAACATCTCTGTTGATTTGATCTGGCAAAAATATAGAATGTACACTCTATAAGATTTCAACTGATCACTATATCCAACAAATATTCCCTTCTTTATGGAAGGGTCCAATTGTGTTCTTTTCTCCTTGGGAACATGTATAAACACATGACAACAAAAAAACTTTAGGTTGATAACTTCAGGCTTCTCCCCAGTAAACATCTCTTCTAGAGTTTTGTTTGCAAGAGCATTATGAGAAATTCTATTACGAACATATATTGTGGTTCTAGTTTCTTAAGCCCATAGGTGCATGGGTAAGTCTTGGTCATGAATAATGGATTTAATATATTCCATAATGGTTCTATTCTTTATTTTTTCTACTCCATTATGTTGAGGATTGTAGGGTATGGTGAGCTCCCTCTTAATCCCAGCTTCCTTGCATAAATGTTTGAATTCATTGGAAATTAATTCTCCTCCATTTTTCAGATCTCAAGGTATTGATCTTATTTTCAAATAAGTTTTCCACAAGAGCCTTGAATTATTTGAATACTTCAAATACTTCATATTTTCCTTCCATGAAGTAAATACATGTCTTGTAGGAGTAGTCATCTATAAAAGAAACATAATACACATACCCACTTAGTGAAGTGGCTGACATTAGAACACATACATATGAATGAACAATATCCAAGATTCATGTTACTTTTATGTTGTTGTTGTTATCGGATAAATCTACTTTATCGGAAACAAGCCAGATCTACCTAGTCTAAGTGGATCTAGAACAAATAAAATACAGAATACAATCTACTTTCCTAGATCAATCAGAAATGCAAAGACACAGATAAATCACTTACCTGATATTCGTAGATCCTCTTCTCTCTATTGATCCAAGATCCAGAATATTCAGAGCTACAACTGTAAAACCCTGTAAAGCATGTGGAAACAAACAAGCAGCATATGTGTATCCAAACATATAATTGATCTAAGCTAACAGTTAGGGAAGAAATCTCTAAACATCATTAACAACAATAATGTTTATGGAAAGAGATTTGTATTAATTTAATCGAGGAGATACATAGAATTACATGGGAAATAACATTACAACCTAGCCTTAACGCTACAATATTCCATCCAACAATCCAAACCAAATTCTCCAAAGCAAGATAGTAAGCCACCTAGAAATTCCACTAGCATAAAAGTACCATAGACCTTCCTTCCTTCCAAATGGAGAGAGGGTTTAATTTATAAGGCTAAAGGGATAGAATAGGTTGAGGATTAGGAGGAGGGATCTAATGGATCTTCCCTATAGGTTAGGAACTGAAATTCGACCTCACCTAGATAATAGGGATAGAGCTCCACCTCATCCACCTTCGAGAAGGGTCTCGAATCTTCATTTTTTTCCCTCGAAACAGCACCGGTGCACTTTCCAAAAAGGGAAAAAGCATCGTTGGTGCTCCTAACAGTGGGAGACAAAGCATCGGCATCGACGCACCTAGAATGGAGGGAAAAAATTCCTTTGGCTCTCCTAGCATGAAGGATAAGAGTGCTAACCTTCCTAGAGAGGGAAAAAAGGCAGGAAAAACCTCAATCTCAACCAACCTTAGCATATAGAAGACTTGGGGATTAGGAAAAGGGTTGACACATGACTCAACATGATGAGATTTCGGTGTAACAGAATGCCCCCCAAAGCATGAATTTAGAGGAATGTGATAGGTTAATGCTTTGAAAAGTAAATAAATCTAATGCAAGGATGTTGGTTGGAAGCTGCTACAGTATCACTGACTCAAATCTCATATGACTCATAACATGGCTGTCGACTAATACAATGCAGATACATGGTAGTAGAGACTGACTAAACACAATCATGGCTACTATACACAAGTGTAGATCCATGATGACATGATAAAAAAACCAGGACCAATACAAAGGTGGATCCATGTAATATGACTCAAAACAAACTCCATCACAACCTGGGTGAAGATATCGGAAAACCCAGGGTCTTCAAGATGAACCTGCAACGATACAAATCTAACCATCTGATTACAATGTCTTGATGTCGAAAATGGTAGAAACCACTTGATTACTAGTCATTAATGTAAACTGTTAACAAGTGCGAGGGAAATCACCATTGATCTCAATAATTCCCAAGGTATCATAGTACATACCATCAAATGTGAATAAACGACTTGGAGTTGAACACTCGATGAGATCTTTCAATCAAGAGCCAATGATGTAAACTCATGTTGAAAGTGAGGTAACCTTCCATTAAGGCATGCAGGCCCAAGGTACTTGACTTGGTTTCTAAGTCTAATTCTTGGATAAGGAGTTGAAGTCGACAGGAATAGACTCATCAAAGGAGGGCCATGATGAATCCCCCATCATCCACACGAAACACGACCAAAGATGTTTTGGAGTAAACCAGACAGCAGAGTGATGTATGAGACTGACTCAAGGATGACCAACATGATAGAAGGTAAATTGACTACAGATAGTGGATAAATGACCAAACTTCTATTAAACATGGGCATGGCATGACTTAGCAGTATTGACATGAGAATGATACCAATCCCCCAATGCAACTGATGATGAGAGTGTTCTTGGACAACTCAAAGGAGTAAGAAGACTATAGGAATTAGTAGGACTCGATGACAAAGGGATTACCCAAGTGTTCAATGCATATGCAAATGAGTTCCATGTTCAAGAGTGACTATGTACTGCCATAACAAAATACAAAATCTTTCCTTAATTTCCCCATCATGATTGATGAGTTCCTCTTTGATTTTTAATGAGCTGGAAAAGGGTAACAAACACTCGATATAGCTCATCCTTCGGATGAGTCCAATATCATATGTTTTATGAACTTGAGAAAGGAGGGGTTCGTTCCCAGAAAAGGGTCCTTTATCATTTGATTTTACGAGTCCGATGAAAGAAAACTCATTTGTCATTTCATGTTTAGAGAGTCTGAAATGACTAAGAAGACTCCAAAAAGGTCCTTTTTCATAAATAGCCCTAATTGGTCTGAGAAAGTGATAACCTACCATCAACTAGTTGACTGTTCTGATTCTTTTACGAGTGTGAATGTAACAAGCTCACTTGGAAATATTTTTTGTGTTTTTAAGGAGACTGGAAAGAGCTTAAATATAACTCTGGAATGAGTTCTTTTTCATAATCCAATTTTAACGAGTCTAAAAAATAGTAAAACTATACTCAATAACTCTTCACTGAGTTTTCAGCGAGCACGCCAAAGGTATATAAGGAACCCAAAACCTTTTTCATGTTTGAATCCAGAGCATGAAAAAGTGATAAAGTAAGCTCAAACCAGTTTTCATGTTTTAACCAGAGCATGAAAAATGAAAATTAAGCTCGACACCATCTTACTGTTTTTAACGAGCTCGAAGATCAGTTGAAAGAATGCTCAGGGATTGGTTTCATTTTTACACAAGCTCGAAACCAATGGGTAAACTATGCTTGAAAGATCCCATTAACATGATAACAGAGGTTGGAAGCTTTCCCCCAACATGATTTCTAGTGATGCTTACCCCTAGCATGGTTTCTAGCAGCTCGACATGCCCCCCATTCTTCATTGAGTCTTGACACAATGGAAGAATATGTTTCATTTTTTAACAAGCTTGACACAAAAAAGGAACTCTGCTGAAAGTCACATGTTTCATTTTTACACAAGCTTGAAACAGAAAGTAACTATGCTTGTGGGGACCTGTTTCATTTTTACACAATCTTGAAACATAGAGTAACTATGCTTGAGGACATCTGTTTCATTTTTTAACGAGCTTGACACAAAATGGGAACTATGCTCAGCATGTCTATTTCATTTTTTAACGAGCTTGACACACAAAGGGAACTATGCTTGCAGGGATCTATTTCATTTTTTAACGAGCTTGACATAGAATGGGAACTATGCTCACAATGTCCATTTCATTTTTTATGAGCTTGACACAAAAAAAGAACTATGCTCACAGGTGCCTGTTTCATTTTTTAACGAGCTTGACACAAGATAAGAACTATGCTCACAAACAAGTTCTAAGCCAACATGATGTCCAGAGGTTGGTCGGTTTCTCCCTTACATAATAAGCTAGTGACTTGACTCTAGTATGATTTCCAGAGGCTAGAACCGTGCCCCCTATTGCCGCCTTTCAAGCACCTAGGTCACGTGGTAGAAATATTCAAGCCACTCGATGTATCCTTGGGGGAAAGTGTCGAGTCAACGCTGTCACCTTGTTCTTGACTCCTCCATTTAGGCTCAACTCCTAACAAAGCCAAGGGGGGTAGACCCTATTAAGTTACTAAGGATGATTTCTTAGTGTGATGATGTTAAACTAAATCAGTTACTTAGGAGTTTGAATATTTTAACTATAGACAATTAAAGATGACGAGATACGAAAATAAACACATGAAAGCACAAAGCTAATACACAATGTATATATGAAGCAAAAATGACCAGTGCCTTAAAATGGAGTCAAATTAATAAGATCGATGTGCTTGCATGTGCTTGGAGTGAATTTTTTGCGATTGCATCTTGGTATGTTTTAATTTAAATGTGAAGTATGAGTTGATTAAATTAGGCAAAGGGGGACTCCAGATATACCCAAGAGTACTTGGAGTATGTCCAAAACTAAACCTTTACGCCTACCACAAGGAATATGTGGGCTGAAATGGAGTCTCTGGGGCTATTTTTCGTAACACACCCGTTAGGGTGTGACAGAGATCAGCGCCCCGAGGTCATTTTCAGTAAGTCCCCGTTTCCTTTGGGTATTTTGCCACCGTAGAGGTTTGATCTAGGTGTTGGATTTTCACCTGATGGTTTGTCAGTTGGGGAGAGTGATTCCTAATTATACTAGTCACCCAAGTGATTTTGATACAGCTTGACTGATCGGACGAACCACAGCCAAGTGCAAAGCATACACACTGGAGTCTTGTCAATTTTAGTAAGTTTTAAAATGGATGTTCTTGTTTAAAAGAAAAGCCTCCAAGAACCTCTTTCGATCCAAGTGGATCTCAATCAGGGAATCAAGGACGGGTTAGTTTTAAATTTTCTAATAAACAAATGATAGAAAAAAGCAAACAGATACACAGTTCTAGTTTCTGAATTAATCCTACCACGAATCTCTTTCCCCTTTCGGGTCAATCGAGAAATCGTGGGGTAAGTATTACGATTACTTTGAAATGTAATATATCGAGTATAGAATTAATAACAAAATCAATTATACTACCCTGCAAATTAGATCAATGCTAGTAAAAAATAAATAAACAGAAATCGACGAAAAAGGCACCGACACAAATCCCCCCAGGGGGGATGGGGAATGGGCTCGAAAGAGCCTATTCCAAAGATAATTTTATTTATTATTGGTTACAGAATCAGTGAACTGAAATTATCAGGAAATTATTGGTCCTTATATAGGATGAAACCAAGATTTTACAACTTTGGAAAAGTCTTGAGTTTTTAGTGAAAAAGGAGACCCCTAGGGGGATTTGAGCGCTCCTGAGGCCACTTCGGACAGCAGATTCCTTTCCCTTCTGTAATACCTGATAAAATACAGCAATCATATTATAATAACAAATTCCAAAAATCACTTTAAGAGTACCTTTGGATCAGCCTACCTTATCTCAAAAAAATGAAGTTAAGACTAGCTAAAACAAACGAAAGGGAACCAAGGAAAGCAAAATTTCCTTGGGATATTGGATTGCTGTTTGTGCAGACAATTAAAATGCACTGATATTTCATAATATTAAATTTTATAACAGCGAAAGGAAATCTAATGCATGTGATCTACAAGTTTTCTTTAAAATTTTCATGCAAAAAGGACGATTTCCCTACAGCTAGATCTAGAATGATTATGAAACCTTTTTAAGTGCAAGATATAGGTTATGAGATATGAAATATCAGATCTATGTATATTTTACTTTGATGAAACAGATCCAAATGAAATCATAGCTATGAACTGAACCAAGTAACCGGGTAAAGTGTTGATTTTGAGGGAGGAAGAAGAGGAGAAAAGTGTTGGTTTCCTTGAAGATCCTCAGTAGAGATTTCAAGTGGAATGTCGAGCGACTATGCCTTTTAAATGTTTTGAGGAGAATGAAGAAGCAAACTAGATCAGAATCCTCTCCAAATTATGACCCTGCAACTCAGCTGAAATCAAAGAACTTGCCAAGAAACTTGTGAGATCCGATTAGTACATACAAAGAGATTCAAGATAACATGCATATAAGCTTATAGGACATGCTAAATATAGATCTCTAAACATGCATCCAAGGAGAGTGATAGTCAATAAACTTATTGAACAAAACCTTTCCTATCAAGATTGTAATAAGCTAATTACCAATCTTAACCACAAATCTACAAGAAATTAGAAAAAAATGACCACAAATACAGGTTACCTCAGTAAAACAATGGCAATAATCATCCACACATGCAATGGCACCACACCGTATTGCCTCCAAATATTTTCTTTATTTCAAATGAAGAATTATAGAGTTACAATAGCAGCAGCACCTCAATCCCAGTTCTAACTCTTACTAAAATTGACAAGACTCCAGTGTGTATGCTCTGCACTTGGTTGCGGTTCGTCCGATCAGTCAAGATGTATCAAAAGAAATTGGGTGACTAGTATAATTAGGACTCACTCTCCCCAACTGACAAACCATCAGGTGAAAATCCAACACCTAGATCAAACCTCTACGGTGGAAAAATACCCAAAGGAAGCGGGAACTTACTAAAAAGTGACCTCGGGGCGCCGATCTCTATCACACCCTAACGGGTGCATTACGAACAATATCCCCAGAGACTCCATTTCAGCCCAAATATTCCTTGCGGGTAGCCGTAAAGGTTTAGTTTTAGACATACTCCAAGTACTCTTGGGTATATCTGGAGTCCCCCTTTGCCTAATTTAATCAACTCATACTACACATTTAACTTAAAACATACCAAGATGCAATTGCAAAACATTCACTCCAAGCACATGCAAGCACATCGATCTTATTAATTTGACTCCATTTTAAGGAACTGGTCATTTTTGCTTCATTTATACATTGTGTATCAGCTTTGTGCTTTTGTGTGTTTATTTTCGTATCTCGTCATCTTTAATTGTCTATAGTTAAAATATTCAAATTCCTAAGTAAATGATTCAGTTTAACATCATCACACTAAGAAATCATCCTTATTAACTTAATAGGGTCTACCCCCCTTGGCTTCGTTAGGAGTTGAGCCTAAACGGAGGAGTCAAGAACAAGGTGATAGCCTTGACTCGAGACTTGCCCCCAAGACACACCGAGTGGCTTGAAGATTTCTGCCACGTGACCCAGGTGCATGAAAGGCGGAAACACTTTTTGGTGCCGTTGCCGGGGATAAATCTTTTTATTCCCGAGTGCGACTTAGCTTACCTTTGTTCTAAACAACTAAAAAGATAAAAAAAAAAAAAATTGATTGATCTAGTCTTTAAAAAACATAAAAATTAAAACTCGATCCATCTGGCGACTCCACTGTCTAACATCCCTTCAAGATTTTCTACCCGAAGAAACCGTCGACAATTATTTAATCCTCTCCCTGATCCCGAAAGGTTTATTAGGGAAAGATTGAATAGGTAGATTTCTTGTAGAAACCTTGAAGATTTAGGAGACCAATCCCTCTCAGATATCCATCACATATTTGTAGACAGTCATACTTTCCAATCTCAAGAAATGACGGATTTTTACAAACCCCTTGACTTTTCTCAGATAGGAGGTGCTCCTCATAACATTCTGAATGATGCTATCAAGAATCTCCCCAGGTTCGAGGGAAATAATGCTATCACTTCCAAGACTCATCTCCGAAAGTTTGAAAGGCACCTAGTCAGTTACTGCGATAATGTTGCCTCTAACCATGAAGATATCAAAATGAATCTCTTTGCTTTATCCTTATAGGATGATGTTGCGGAGTGGTATGTTGACCTTGGTGATGATTTGTATAAAACCCTTAATGAATTCCTAGAAGGTTTTAAGAAGAAATGGGGGGAAAAGAAAGAACCAATACATTTGCTTGCTGACCTTCATAATATAAAGAAGATGGAGAACGAAACTATGGATGAATTTAATACTAATTTCAGGCGTGTGGTTGCAGACCTCCCTGGAGACATCAAGCCAAGGGATGCCTCCATCTTGATATCCTACATTGAAGCTTTCACTCATGATTTGAGATACCAATTAAGGGATAAAGATCTAGTCGATCTAAAAACTGCTCAAGATCTGGCCGAGAAAATAGAAAGGAATATGCAATCTTCGAGCAAATCCAACATTCCAGGTTACACTAGGGGAAACACTTTGTACAACAAAGAGAAGGGAAAGGAAATTGAATTAGAGGAAAAGTAAACCTCTAAAGACCCCATGGAAAAGGTAACTAGCCTATTGGAAAAATTCATGACAAACCAATCTGAGCAATTGAATAAAATTCAGAATAGAATAGTTACATTGGAGATAAATAATGGACCTAGGAATTTTCAACCAAAACAGAATCAAGTATATCAAAGGAAGTTTCCTCAACAAGATCCTAGGATTCCAAACTAGCTAGACTCAACTAACCTGGTAGATGAAGTAATTTCATGGTGCAGACCTTGTGAGCAATTCCACCCAGAAAGTACTTGCTACATAGCAAACCAGGTTATAGAACATGGGATGGTGGAGGTTAGTAATCAGGAAACAACATCAGGCGAGTCTGATCATGTGTACATCGTAGGCCGAACCTATCCTCTGTCAAACCAGCATTGCCAACAGGCCACGGATTACGGTTTCGAGAAGGATCTCCTCTCTAACTTTTATGGTATAATGCCTCCTATGAAAGAAATTAAGGAAATGAAGGAGGCCAGGTTCAAGGGAGCTGTGTATCAAAGAAGATAAAAGCAATCACCATCTAAACACTACAAGCCAAAGGTAATCACTCCTCCCCTCCCAGATCCACCTATTGTCCCTGAGTCAAATATTGATATGCGAGAATGGATAAGTAGTGCTAAGATTCATGTTTATGCAATTGATGTCCTTAAAATTCCCGGTCAAAAAGAAAATTTGTTGAAAGCCTTAGAGGATAGTCAAATTAAAGCTCATAATATTATCGAAGAGGATCTCTTCCTAATAATAATGCTATATTTGAAGCTGAACATATTGAACCCATAGATATTCCCATAGTCCTCAACAGTGTTGATCCGAGAAGAGAAGATCACCCACCTTTTTATGTCTCCCTCTTAGTTGATAAAATTCTCTTTCATAACTGTATGTTAGATTCAGGTGCTTCATCAAATGTCATGACAAGAAAAGTAATGGAGCAATTAAATCTAAGGGTCACCCGACCCTACCACAATGTTTGTACCATGGATGCAAGAGAAGTTGAAGTGGTGGGGATAATCTTAAATTTACAAGTTAAGTTGGCTAAGTATCCTGATATCGACATGTCGATGGATGTGGTGGTGATAGATGTTCCAGATAATTGGGGTATGTGGTTATCCATAAAATGGGCCGCAACTCTTGGTGGGCACATTCAAATGGATTGGACATATGCTACTATACCTGCATCAGAGAACACTAGGGTGATTCTCCACAGAGAAAAGCTGAGGAAATGGCATGTAGAAAACCCTAAGAAGCCCGGAAATGAATTTGTTCATTTCACTGATAATTTTGGAAACTATGCTATTTTGTCAAATTTCATGGCCCCCATTAAGGAAAACATTAAAAATGAAAATATCGATGAAGTTTGGAAAATGTACTTTGATGGGGCTTATTCCAAAACCAGAAAGGGTACAGGCATCATGATCATCTCTCCTTCAAATAAAGTCTACAACTTTGCGTTCAGGTTAGAGTTTGAAGCATCAAACAATGTAGCCAAGTATGAGGCATTGCTCCTAGGGTTAGAAACCGCTAAAGATATGGGGATAAATATGTTGAACATAAAAGGTGATTCAGATTTAGTTGTTCTCCAGATTAAGAATCAGTATCAATGCAAAAATGACAAACTAAGAAAGTATAGGAATTCCACATGGGACACTATGGAATGGCTTGATGCACTTAACATTCAAAAGGTCCATAGGGAAATGAATGGGTTAGAAGATAAATTAGCAGTAGCAGCATCCACCCTCCAGCCATCGGATGAAATGATTAATGGGAATGGAAATATGGAAATAAATTTCAGACCTTCAATTCCAAATAATATAGACCACTAGCAAGTGTTCAAAGATGATGAGCAACTCTTGAGATTCATCCACAATCTACAAGAGTTTGAGGGTTGCAAGATCAGTTATCAGCAGGAAGGTAAAGAGTATCAGGAGTGCGAGGATAATGAAAGGAATCACATCCTGATTAGCCTTATAGATTTCAAGAATCTTTTCAATCATCGGGATCATCATAAAAAACAAAAAGAAGAAATAAAAATTGGGAATTATATGGAAATAAACATAGGAACTGACAAGGATCCCAAGTTAATAAAAATTGGAAAAGGTACTTCGGAAAAGGAAAGGAACAACTTGATCAACCTAATCAAAGAGTATAGAGATGTATTGGCCTTTAGTTATGATGAGCTTAAAGCCTATAGGGAGGATGTGTTTCAACACACTATTCCCCTCACAGAAGAAGCTAAGGAGGCCAAACCTTTCCGACAAAAACTTAGGTGAATAAATCCTAAGTTGGCCCCCATTGTACAGAAGGAACTTCAGAAGATGCTAGCAGTAGGGATCATAGCACCTACAAGGCATTCAACTTGGTGCTCCAAATTAGTTGGTGTTAGAAAGAAGAATGGGTCAATTAGAATATGTATATATTTTAGAAATCTGAATACATCATGCCTCAAAGATAATTACCCATTACCCGACATGGAAACTTTGCTTCAAAGAGTAACAGGATCAGGAATGATGTCCATGTTGGATGGATTTTCCGGTTATAACCAGGTGTTGGTAAATAAAGAAGATCAACATAAGACTACATTCACCACACCTTGGGGTACCTATAAATTTCTAAGAATGCCTTTTGGTTTATTGAATGCTGGTGCCACCTTCCAAAGAGCCATGGATTTTTCCTTCAAAGAACTTATAGGCAAAATAATTGAAATATATCAGGATGACTTAACTATTTTTTCAAAAGAAATATCTAACCACATAAGTCATCTTAGGCAGGTTTTTATAAGATGTTGGAAATATGGTATTTCCTTGAATCCCACCAAGTCAATCTTTGGAGTTGATGAAGGCAAGTTGTTGGGGCACATCATTTCTAAAGATGGTGTCAAGGTTGATCCTGAGAGAGTTGAAGCTATTAAGAAAGTCCCCTTGCCTCACAATCTAAAATCTCTCTAGTCCTTTAATGGTCAAATCAATTTCATAAGAAGATTCATCCCAAACTTAGCAGATTTAATGAAACCTCTACAAAAGCTATTAAAGAAAGATGCTAAGTTTGAGTGGACAAATGAAGGGAAAGATGCATTCAAGTCCATCAAAAATGCCATATCCATGTCCCCGGTCTTGACTAGTCCAAATTATTCCAAAGAATTCCAAATATTTTCCTTTGCCTCAGAAGACACCATTGCTGGTGTTTTACTTCAAAAGAATAAGGAGGGACAAGAGCAACCCATAGCCTTTATGAGTGGAGCATTACAAAATTCAGAATTGAAGTATACCACGATGGAGAAACATGCCTATGCTCTTGTCAAGTCCCTTAAACATTTTAGAACTTATATAGGTTACTCCAAAATCATTGGATATGTACCCCATGCAGCTGTCAAGGATATCATGTCTCAGCAGGACTGTCTATGAGTCAGGGGTAAGTGGGTTTCAAAAATTCAGGAATATGATTTGGAGATAATACCTACTAAATTAATTAAGGGACAGGATCTTGCAAAGATGTTGACCCAAGGAAATGAGAAGGCTTTAGGAATAATCTTCCAAAGCAGCAATTTGGAGCAAAGTGTATCAGATGAGTTTCAGAGATTAGAGCAGCACCCCTGGTACACCGACATCATATTTTTCCTCCGCAACCTTACATGCCCTGATCACTTACTGGGTCACAAAAGAAGGGCATTAAGATTAAAGGAAACTAAGTATTGCTTGACCAAAGATGGTTTGGGTTGGAGAAACCCAGATGGTTTGATACTTAGATGTGTCAATGAACCTGAGTCCAAGAAACTCATGGTTGAGTTCCATTCAGGATTTTGTGGTGGACATTTTGCAGCTAAAAAAACCACCCACAAAATCCTTAGAGCAGGCTACTACTGGCCAAACCTATTTTTAGATGTGCACAAGGCTATCAGAGTTTGTCCCCAGTGTCAGTTATTCACCGGAAAGCAACAAATGAAAGCCTTGCCTCTAAATCCAATAGTAGTCCAAGCCCCTTTTCAACAGTGGGGGTTGACTTCATCGGTAAGTTCAAGGATAACTCAAGCAATGGTTACTATTGGATTCTTACCGCCACGGATTATTTTACCAAGTGGGTAGAGGCGATACCCACCAAAAAGGAAACCGATGCCATAGTCATGGATTTCCTAGAATATAAAATCATCACAAGATTCGGTGTGCCAGCTACAATAATCACGGATAATGGCCCATGATTTGTTTCTTCCGAGATTTCATCTTTCTGTTTCAAGTACGGCATTATCCTATCTCACTTATCTAATTACTATCCCAAAGGAAATGGTCTATCAGAATCAAGTAACAAGAACTTAATGACCATAGTCAAGAAAATTGTGGGTGACAATAAGAAGCTGGCTTGGGATAGAAAAATCAAATTGGCATTATGGGCCAACAAGATCACTAAGAAAAGTTCAACAGGGAGGATCCCTTTCAAACTAGTCTATGGCCTTGATGTTACCTTAGCAGTCCATCTAAAGCTTCCAGTTTATCAGCTCCTCCAGACATTCAGCTCAGATCAAGAGGCCATCCAGAATAGAATAAACCAGTTGATCAAGCTAGATGAGAGCAGAAGAGACTCTCTTGACCACAGTATCAAAAATTCAGACAAGGTCAAGAGAGCCTTTGATAAGTCTACCTGGCCAGGTTCCTTCCAAGTAGGTGACACGGTTCTACGTTGGGACAAACAACAGGAAAAACCTGGGAAACATGGAAAGCTCGACAACCTGTGGTTGGGACCGTACATCATCGATGAAATAGCAGGAATGAACTCCTTCTATCTAAATGACTTGGAAGGAGAAAGATTGAGCTTACCAGTGAATGGTTTCCTCCTCAAGCTATTTTTCGCCGAGACAGTTTGATGCCTTTAGTGGCATCGGTGGTTTCAGGGCCAATTTCTAAACCTTGCCCTGCATGTATTTCTAAATTGTATATATCATATTGTTGTATTATAGTTATTTTGTACCATGTTGAAAATTTTCCTTTGTATATTAGTTTGTAAAATATTCCTTTTTGTACATTATATATTAATTATGTACATTAGTTTGTATTTATAGCTATTTTTTTCTTATATATACATGTTACTGACAAACTCTAATTGCCTTGCAGGACCCAGAGATTCCAGAGATGTCACATCCTCTTCTTTGAACAGAAGATCGGTCAGAGAATGTGTCCTAGATGGAGCCATAATCTTACCACCTAAGTTGTACTTAGTGGTTTTTTATCAAGAGAGCCTGGTGAATCGGACAGGGTTAACTTGTTTGGACTTCAAAAGACCTATGGAAGTACTTCCGGGAAGTGCTTGTTGTATCATATCACATGTTCATACCCCATGGGGGAATTGTAATAAATGTTCTAGCATGATAGTGTCTGTAAAAGACTCGGTCTCTTAGACTTCATTTGTCAATCCGATCAGCCCAGGGTGCTTTTTCCCTTGGTCATTATTGGTTGTTGAACAAACGACTGATAATTTCTGAGTTTTTCACTCCATACCTCCAAAGTTGGGGTGGTCGGCTTATCATTTAGGCCTATTGAGGTTATTAGAGTCTATGTGTCAATGTATAAGCATGCTAGACATCTTTTTTGAGTCATATGAACATGTCTAAGTCCTCCTAGGTGTTTTTCAATTTTTCAATTTTTTAAATTCTTCAGTGTTTTTTTTATTAAATTAAATTTTTCCAAAACTTAGGCTATTTTTTAATAGTTTAATTGGAAAATTTGATTTTGTAATAAAAGTGGGCCAAATAATCAGTTTCATTCATGTAGGTGCTCATTTTCAAGCTAAGAGCACCATGTAAACCCATGGACCCACTTTTTCCTAAGTTTTGAGTGATCTTCCATCACTCAGGTCAGAAAGCCCCAAAAATCAATTATTGATTATTTTAATTAATAAATTGATGAATAATGGAGCAAATCCAAAATCAATAAATCAGTGGATTCTCAACCGATTTGACTGAAATCAATCAAATCTGGAGCAGATTGACTGGATCTGACAAATCCTTGACTGAAGGAGGGGATCAAATCAGATCCAGAGCTGATCTACATTGGTCTTCATGCAGAATTGTGCCCTCTCTCTCTCCTCCACACGTGTGGACTCTCCTGGATGCTCTGTGGGCCGATGTGTCGGTGTATGGGTTGATGTGTCAGCTCAATCAAGCCCTCGGTTGACAATTAGGCTCAGTACAGCTTCAGTTATGCATTGATGAACTCTCCATCAGTTGATTTCACTTGATTCCATGAGGAATTGCGCCCCCCCCCAGGCTAGATGGCTTGTAATTTGTATATATCCAGGAACAACCTCCTCTTCCAAGCTAGTTAGAACTGGGATTGAGGTGCTACTGCTATTGTAACTCTATAATTATTCATTTGAAATAAATAAAATCTTTGGAGGCAATACGGTGTGGTACCATTGCATGTGTGGATGATTATTGCCATTGTTTTACTGAGGTAACCTGTATCTGTGGTCATTTTTTGCTAATTTCTTGTAGATCTATGGTTAAGATTGGTAATTAGCTTATTACAATCTTGATAGGAAAGGTGTTGTTCAATAAGTTTATTGACTGTCACTCTCCTTGGATGCATGTTTAGAGATCTAGATTTAGCATGTCCTATAAGCTTATATGCATGTTATCTTGAATCTCTTTGTATGTACTAATCGGATCTCACAAGTTTCTTGGCAAGTTCTTTGATTTCAGCTGAGTTGTAGGTTCATACTTTGGAGAGGATGCTGATATAGTTTTATTCTTCATTCTCATCAAAACATTTCAAATGCATAGTCCCTCGACATTCCACTTGAAATCTCTACTGCGGATCTTCAAGGAAACCAGCACTTTTCTCCTCTTCTTCCTCCCTCAAAATCAACACTTTACCCGGTTACTTGGTTCAGTTCATAGCTGTGATTTCATTTGGATATGTTTCATCAAAGTAAAATATACATAGATCTGATATTTCATAGCTCATAACCTAGATCTTTCACTTAAAAAGGTTTCATAAGCATTCTAGATCTAGCTGTAGGGAAATCGCCCTTTTTGCATGAAAATTTTAAAGAAAACTTGTAGATCACATGCATTAGATTTCCTTTTGCTGTTATAAAATTTAATATTCTGCAATATCAGTGCATTTTCATTGGCTTCACAAAAATCAAGCCAAGATCCCAAGGAAAGCTTGCTTTCCTTGGTTCCCTTTCGTTTGTTTTAGCTAGTCTTAACTCCATTTTTCTGAGATAAGGTAGGCTGATCCAAAGGTACTCTTAAATTGATTTTGGGAATTTGTTATTATAATATGATCGCTTTATTTTAGCAGTTATGACAGAAGGGAAAGGAATCTGCTGTCCGATATGGCCTCAGGAGCTCTCAAATCCCCCCAGGGGTCTCCTTTTTCACTAAAAACTCAAGACTTTTCCAAAGTTGTAAAATATTGGTTTCAGCCTATATAAGGAACAATAAGTTTCTGATAATTTCAGTTCTCTGATTCTGTAACCAATAATAAATAAAAGTATCTTTGGAATAGGCTCTTTCGAGCCCATTCCCCATCCCCCCTGGGGGGATTTGTGTCGATGCCTTTTTCGTCGATTTATGTTTATTTATTTTTTACTAGAATTGATCTAATTTGTAGGGTAGTATACTTTATTTTGTTATTAATTCCATACTCCATATCTTACATTTCAAATTAATCGTAATACTTACCCCACGATTTCCCGATTGACCCGAAAGGGGAAAGTGATTCGTGGTAGGATTAATTAAGAAACTAGAACTGTGTATCTATTTGATTTTTTCTATCATTTGTTTATCAACAAATTTAAAATTAACCCCTCCTTGATTCCCCGATTGAGATCCACTTGGATCGAAAGAGGTTCTTGGAGGCTTTTCTTTTAAACAAGAACATCCAGTTTAAAACTTACTAAAATTGACAAGACTCCAGTGTGTGTGCTTTGCACTTGGCTGCGGTTCGTCTGATCAGTCAATCTGTATCAAAATCACTTGGGTGACTAGTATAATTAGGACTCACTCTCCCCAACTGACAAACCATCAGGTGAAAATCCAACACCTAGATCAAACCTCTACAGTGGCAAAATACCCAAAGGAAGCGGGAACTTACTGAAAAGTGACCTCGGGGTGTCGATCTCTGTCACACCCTAACGGGTGCGTTACGAACAATAGCCCCAGAGACTCCATTTCATCCCACATATTCCTTGCGGGTAGCCTTAAAGGTCTAGTTTTGGACATACTCCAAGTACTCTCGGATATATCTGGAGTCCCCCTTTGCCTAATTTAATCAAATCATACTTCACATTTAACTTAAAACATACCAAGATGCAATCGCAAAACATTCACTCCAAGCACATGCAAGCACATTGATCTTATTAATTTGACTCCATTTTAAGGCACTGGTCATTTTTGCTTCATATATACATTGTGTATTAGCTTTGTGCTTTCGTGTGTTTATTTTCGTATCTCGTCATCTTTAATTGTCTATAGTTAAAATATTCAAACTCCTAAGTAATTGATTCAGTTTAACATCATCACACTAAGAAATCATCCTTAGTAACTTAATAGGGTCTACCCCCCTTGGCTTCGTTAGGAGTTGAGCCTAAACGGAGGAGTCAAGAACAAGGTGACAGCCTTGACTCAAGACTTGCCCCTAAGGACACACCGAGTGGCTTGAAGATTTCTACTACGTGACCCAGGTGCATGAAAGGCAGCAACACCCCCCATTTTACCTATGATGGGAAGAAGCTAACTAGAAGGGGAATGAACCACAAGAACATGCATTACATTCAGGGAAGTCTAATGACTAGGAGTCATGCGATAATCAGTTTTAACAAAGGAAAGTTGATCGACAGTCACAATCTTCCCATCATGGGGAAAATACATCATTCGAAAGAGTGTGGACACTACATCTTCCATAGCATAAACATAATCACGCCCAAGGAGTAGATTGAAATCTAAGGGTCCTTGGACTACCATAACATTGATACAGATAGTTTTTCCTTCCAAAGTGATAGGTAACTGAGGAAGGATCCCTAAATTCACTGTAGGTCTGTTGACGAAGCCCACCAACAAAGCTTCGTTGAGAGGGGTTCCTGATTTGTCGATGCCCTATAGCACAATCTCCCTGAGCACCGACCCAGATAGGTTTTACCCTGCCAGCAACATCTGTGGAGAAGACGAGGTCTCACCGAAGGCGTTGAAGGGAGATCTGTCAGAACTGAGTTTTCAACAGTGGGGAAGGAGGATATGGGCATCCGACGGAGGGAGATCATAACTTATTTGGTCCTCATGTAGTATCAAAATATCATAGCATTATTCAGGGAACATCATATCGCATCAAGCATAAATTAAACCAACAGATAGCATTGATATAGCAGGAGGAGGTTAAAATTTATTTATAACATGTCATTTCAACAAAACAGAGCCGTAGCATTACAATAGATCTATAACAAGAGACAAGGTTTGAGCCATACACATCACATCATATATTAATATTACACAAACACACCACATTACATAATCCTTCTCCAAAATCGGAGACTGCATACATCAGAAATAAGCCTAGATAAAATCGCAGTCACGACAGGAAAATCTCCATAAGACAGATCGCACCAGATCGTATCCCTTACAATTGTGTATGCAATACAATTGTTAACAACTGCTCACATATGATACTCTATCTCTATCTCTCTCCCTGTATATGTGTATCTCTCTCCAAAATGGATCTATAAATAGGCTTGTGCCTTTACATCAAAGGTCCACTAATAACTGACTTCTAACCGCTACTGACCTATTGCAACAAAACTTGCTCAATATAAACATAAAATATTCAAAAATTTTATTTTCCCACTTATCGCATTAATCTTCCCTTGCACGGTACCGCCTGAACTTGCAAAGATGTCGTGATGATATGCAACTCACTTTATCCAAACCCCTTGCCAACAGGCCCCCAACACATTTTTGTGGCTCGCCCTCGAGCCACGTCAGGTCGACAAGGTGTGTGCCGACATCTTGTCCTTAAAATCTTCAAACTACTGCATAACTTCATGGACCTGCAATTAGATTTGACTGGCGATACTCTGACAATTAGTCAGAGTCTGCTAGATGGGGTGCTCCTCACTAGCCTTGCTATCAACCAGTTTTCGCTTCTCTTGAACAGCTTGGAGCATGATGACGGCCTTAACATCCAACTGCCCACCAATTTCTTGGAATTCATCGAGTTGCTCGCAGTACTTTTGTTGGCGTTCCTATGCCCTGGCAGCTCACTGTTGTAGATCCTTCATCTCGGAAACCCGGGTGATATGCACCATCAATGGCATGGCCTTCAGTGACATATTCAGGGTTGTCAGCTAACCCTCTGTCTCTTGTACATGTGCCGTCAGTTGATTAAGTTGCTCATCCTGAACAATACTTTGCCAAAACTGCATGGTTGTCTCCATAATAGTTCTAGCCTCTTGCTCCATGGTGCTGAATTGAGTGGAAATTTCTTCAATGCAGGTCTTGTGCTCCGCATCCTGATCCAATGGAGTTGTGGGTTGTATTTGGGCCTGGAGTATCAAGTTAGTGTCCTGAATCTGAACCAGTGTCTACCCCAATCACTTAGCCTTTTTGACTAGGGTGAGCACTGAGGTGCTGTCAAACATGTTCTGGAAGGCATCATAAATAGCCTACTCAACTTCACTGCACCTTGAATACAATTGTGCTTGTTCAACAATCAGGTGGTCTCGTGCCTTCTTGAGGTCGGTAATCTCTTTGGCAGCCTTTCGATGCAACTCGTCCTGTGCTTCCTTCAGCTGGTTGATTTCCAATAACTTCTCCTCAGCTAACTACACGAAGACCTGGTGCAGCTCCTTAGCTTCCTTCTGCAGCTTCCCAATGGTATTCCTAGGTTGAACATAGCCCTCAGTCAACTATGTCTACCTTGCCGCTAATTCCAATGCGATGCCATGCTACAACTCGACCAATGTTGTAGTGAACATTTTGTTCAGATCCAACATCACACTTTGGATTAGGTCCAGCTACTGGTGCACTTCTTCATTGCTGGCGTCGATCACAGTTGGGGGAACTTGCACATTCCTAACCCGGGGCTCAGTGCTGATCGACGGGCTGTCCTGCAGCAAAGGTATCGCCAATGGTTGCTTGGAAATAATATAAAAAATGGACTCTAATCTACTTCTTACCGCACCAAATTCTTCATGGTTAGATTCATGAATCACTGTAGTGGCAGCTGTAGATGAATCCGCGATGGTGTTGATAAGCTGCTGCAGTTGGTCTTCCATCCCTATTTTGGAACCACTACTGGCCTCGTACTCCTGCATCCACTTAGTGCATGTCCCCTCCCACATCCTCTACGTGATATCTTCAAGGTCTATCGATGACTCATTATCAAATTCATCGATGCTCAATTCCGGTGGGGTAGGGTCTTCAGAAGCCTCTGGGGGTATCTCCTTATCTAACTCTTCTTGACTCATCGAGACATGCCAGTCCCCTGGCCAATCTTGCACAATAGCATCCAACTCTTTTGTGGTGACCTTATAAGGCAATGGTAACCACTATCGATCAGGATCCCACCTAGCTTGCACATGAATGGAGTGGGTTCCAATAGCAAATCGAAGGATCCGCTGATACTTGGCCACAGCATAGGGAGAAACTCTAGGAACAGCGATAGCAGTAGTCTACAGTGCTTCCCAATAGATCCAGAAATGAATAGTGCAACTGGGTTCTTAGACTCACTAGAGGTTCTGATAATGGGCACCATAGAAAACCTTGATTGCCTCAACCGCCATCGGGTTGTAGTCCTCTGGTTCCATCCACGCAACAAGAGCGATGAGAATCAAAATCCAACTATAAGAAAAAGGCTGCCCTGTCTGAGCAGCAAGTGCATCCTCAAGTAACTGATTCAACAAAAATAAATACCAATTCATCTGTACCCCCTTGGCACATCTCTGGCATAGGAAACAACCCCTGAATTGCATTAAACGGGTCGATTTCCGCAAACAACTTTGCTGGCCAAAATTCTTGCACCAATGCGCACCATTTGTGAATTGATACTGTCAATGTGATAAGCACGACCATCCCTTTGTAACCCAAAGCGCTCCTTCAGCTGCTTTGTAAGTCGCTTATCCATATCTCTCCCACGAATATATTACGTTGGGTCCTCCCCAGCCTTAGGAAAACCCATAATACTTGCAATAAATTCAGCGATGACGGGGATTGGCATATTCAGCCACAACGTTCCTCCATGGAAACATGCCAATAATTGCTTCACACATGCGTGTGTTTCATTCAAATGGCCAAAATGGGGCATATTGATGAGCCCCAGTAACCCAGACTTCTCTAATCCACTGGTCCATGGTTTCAGAATTCATTGAATGGGACCACCAGGTGTTGAATGGACAGATTCATATGGCTTGTCCCGGACATCTTTAAGCAAAAGCAGGTCGTGGTCATCAAACTTGATCCTAATCAATGTAGGGATGATGTCGACTGAGCATGTCATCCCTTCCTGCAGCGTTGGCAACTTGGGCAGGTACTTCTGACTCTTCGACATCTGTCATTGTTTAGCTCCTAGATGCATAGGATAAAATTAACCCAAAATATCATTCACCGAGACACCTCAAGGTGCCATGGACTCAACAGCTCCTAAGCTCGACAGCCCAGTCTATGCAGTTCCTTCTCCATGCACCTTTGCAGATGCCCGAGTTTACCTCTTCTCTGCCGGTGTAGGACTGGATATCTGCTTCTGTCGCTTCCTCTTCAAGATGGACGATGAACCCACTGGCACACTCATGACTTTGACTTCCATAGCCGTAGGCCGAATAGGAGACTCATATTCACTCAATATTTCAGTATCCTCAAGGCCGCTCAGCATCCCTTACTCCTCAAATCCTGAAAATTTGCTCAACAGCTTGAACTATACTGCACTCAACACTCTACTCGACACTTGCACAGAATTCACCTTCTATCTCTGCTCTTCACGACTAAACAATTCCACCCAATGCATCTTGCATGGTGTTTTACAGCCACTTCCAATTCTAAATCCATCATTACCAAATCTAACTTCATCATTATTGCCAAATAGGGTAGTAATGATGCCAAATCCATCGGCGATCTTATGCCTCTAATGGTCAGATCATCCATTAATGCGGGTCGCTTCAACAAGCACTGCCAATCAACTCGTTTAACTACCTACATTTATTGTGTGATTTGACCACCCCATAGTCTGAAAACTGTCACAAAGGGTCAACTGACTATGGCTAACAATTGTAACCTTGTGGAACCTCTCCCTCAAAGCTCGTCGTGAGCTGCTAAACTAGAATTTCCATCAGTTTTTTTTTTTTTGAAAACCTCATGTGGTGTGCATCACTGACCCCATTCTATAGGGCTTCAAGTGACTCCCGTTGATGAGTTTTGGTAACATGGTGCCATCTAACTGTTGTAACTAAACTACACCACTAGATGTAATGGAATGAACAAGACAAGGACCTAACTAGTGCATTTGCAACTTACCCAGATGCTTGATAAACTTATTGTCATATAACAGCACCAAATCACTTGTCACAAACTGTTTATGCTTAATATGGCGATCATGCCATGCCTTCTGTCGATCCTTCGCAACCTCCTAGTGGAATCCTACGATGAAACGATATTCTTCAAGATGAATCAACTATACAGTGTGTTATTCTAATGCCACTGCATCATCCATACCCGTTGTTGTGGCAATGCGCAAGCTGGGAACGATATACTCCATAGGCATGACTGCCTCTTGCCCATAAACCAACTTGGTTAGCACTATCTCCAAAATTGTGTTGAAGGCCTCGATGCTACTATTTTCCTAAGGATGGTAGGGTGTACTCTTCTTATCCTGTATCTGGAGCTCTTCATTTAGCGCTTTTATCGTCTAGTTAATAAAGTGACTACCCTGGTCACTCATTAAAATTCTAGGACACCCAAACAGCATCACAATGTTCTCAACAATAAACCGGGATGCCGTCGCAGTGGTACAATCAATGACTGGTATAGCCTCCACCCATCAATTCAAGTAGTCAGTTGCAGTAATAATATAGCGAGCTCTAGTGCGCTTACCTGGCAGATTGATAGGACCCATAAAGTCAATAGCCCATTTATCAAATGGTTGCAGAGTCACCTATGGCATCAATGGCATTTCATCCCTCGACGATGGTTTACCCACCCGTTGTCAGACATCACAACTCCTTGCATAGTCTACGGAATCATTATGCAACATAGGCCAACATATCCCAGCATGCAACACCTTTCATGCAATAGCACGGCCTCTATAGTGACCTTCCATGATTTCGGCATGCGCTTCTTCTAGAATGGGACCTTGCTCATGCTATACGATCACCATTGCAATATTTCATCCGGTCCAAGTTTATACAACTGTCCAGTAATGAGTTGAAAATCAGAGGCTTTTACAACCAACTACTTCTTTTGGCTAATCGACATGTCTGCTAGAGTGACACCAGTAGACAAAAACTAAACAATTGGTGCATAGTGATCATCAACGACTTCAACTCAGAACAATTGTGCATATGGTAAGCCATCGTCAATATTGGTTGGTTCTTCACCATTCTCAACACGTGACAGATGATCTGAGCCAACATTCAACTATCTTGGATTTACCACTATTTCAAAATCAAATTCTTGGAACAACAGCAACCACCTACAGATTCTCCCCCCCAACACAGGCTTATTGACTAGGTATTGCAAAGCAGAATGATCAGTGAACATCTTGAAATGTCCACCCAATAGATAGTGCCTGAATTTTTGTAGAGCATAAACCATCGCTAGGCCTTCCCTTTTAGTCATGGTATAATTTAGTTTGGGAAATTATAACTTTCTACTAACATATGCAATTGGATGATCCAAGTCGCCTTCACCTGGCTGCGCAAGAACAACCCCTAGCGCAGTAGAAGAAGCATCAATATGCACGTGAAATTCTTTATTCCAATCAGGGAAAACTAGTATTGGTACAGAGGCCATCTTGGTCTTCGGGGTGTTGAAGCTTCCTTGACATTCCGAAGTCCATTCAAACACAGTATCTTTCTTTAGCAGCTTTTCCATGGGCGCAGTAATTTCAGCATACCCTCTAATAAACTTTTGATAGTAGCCCATATGTCCCAGTGTCGCACGGAGCATTTTTACATTCATTGGTAGTGGTACACTGAGGATCAACGCAATCTTCGCCGGATAAACCAACAGACCTTCTTGACATACAATGTGCCCAATTAGTATGCCAAAGGGTGCATAGAAAATACATTTCTTGGAATTCAATGCAATCTGATGCTACCTACACCATTCAAGCATCAATCATAGATTGCCCAAATGGTCTTTAACCAAGCCATAGATAGTCGAGTCATCCATATATACCTGTAGGAATTTATGAATAAAATCTTTAAATAATGCAACAACTACGCAAGAGAATATAGCGGGTGCATTATTCAGCCCAAATGGCATGACAGTATATTGGAAACAACCCCATTCGGTGACAAAAGTGGTCTTATGGCGGTCCTCCTTTGCAATCCGAATCTAGTGGTATCCCGAAAAGCCGTATGTGAATGAACATACCTCTTGGCTGCCTACGCCTTCTAGGACTTCATCTAAAAAAGGGGTCAGAAACAGATCGTGCACACATGCATCATTCAACTTTCTCAGATCGACACAAATACAGATTTCGTCAGTCTTCTTATCTTGGACCACCATCGGGCTTATCCAATCTGATTCTTCTATAGGTTCAATGATCCCAACGTCAAGCATCCTATCGATCTTAGCTTCCACGTGATCCTTATACCACGGGTTCAATCTATACGGCCTCTAGCGTACCGGTTTGGCATCTGGCTTGAGTGGAATCTTCATTTCCCCTAAATCACTGAGTATCCCCTTCATTTCTGAGAATCACATTCAAAAAATCTCCTGGAATTCATGTAGTAGATCTGTGACTTTAACCATCGTCTCTTCTCCCCAATAGTCTCCGACATTAGCAAATTTCAGATTTTATGTCGACCCAATGTTAACTTTTTGGATCCTCAGTAGCTGGTTCATCGAGTCTGTCGGTATGTCGAAAGTTGCGACACCACGGCTTCCTTCGAACTCTTGAATATTAACATTCCATAGCTCGTCATCATCTTCAGGTTCCCCAGACAAGTTGTAGCACGTCAACATGGATTGGATAGAGCAATGCGCATGAGGATCAACATGGTATGCAACAGGGATGACTTTCAGTACTACGTCGCAGATAATGTGCAAAGAATTACATACCTCGGGATTGGCATCCTGGAAGCTAAATGTTTGCACAAAACAAACTGAAAACTCCTCCCAAGTGGTAATGGTTCTATGCAATTCTACTGACACATACCAAGACTGTGGCATCTCTTGTAAAGTGTGAACAAAAGCATGAACCCACTCATCCCTGGGTCATGATGTCCATAATGTTTGACATTCAATCAAATGATGGGCGGGATCATTTCATCCATCATACCTCCCAGCATGATAGATCTCTGTATTTCCAAAGTGGACCATCATCAACCTGCGACACAGATCCCAGTCATGGATTGTCTTCTTGTGTGTCACCCACCATCAAGCTAGAGTAGCCTTCAATGCTACATTAAGAGCTAGTATCCTTTGCGGTTTGAACACATTTTCTTTAAATTCTTGGAAGAACTCAGATAGTCCCGGTAGTCCTTCATAAATGGGTAACTCGACAGTCTTAGTTGCAACATGTCGGAGAGATTTTGTAATCAACCCACATTTTTTGAATGACACCTCATGCAACTGATTCTGCCAATTTTCTAGAGCATCATCATAGTTGGAGGACGCAGAACTTGCACTGTGCAATCCAAGTTAGTCGTCGATAGTAGGTTGAATATAGTCCTCAGAGATGTTATAAGCATGATCCCAACTTCTCCCATCTTCCTCCTTTACAGGTTCAGTATATCGTCGTCCTTCATGAGGTTCAATAGGAGCAATGACCCTGACATCCTGGTTTTCAAATGTCATAACATGTTTTTTGAATTTGATCACCTCCATGCTATCATTAGCCCATCCAATTCCTAGCAGTGCAGGATAGGAACCACCATCTCCTATAACTTCTATTACATCAAATTCAGCACGTGTTTTCATACCTTCAATGTCAACAACCAAGTTTGAAACATGACCAATGGGTTGAACCTTCACCTGGTTTGCTAAGCGTGGTTGTACCGGTGACCATCCCAATGTTGGCTTCCCCATCAATCGCTAGGTTTTATTTTTCAGGATGTTTACATCTAATTCAAGGTCCAAAATGACCGAGTCAACCTCATAATCCCCAATCTGGACATTCATCCTCATCTCCTTGTCGGTCTTCCTTTTTTGCAAGGAATTCACAACGAAATCCTTCACTGTCTTATCCAGGGGTGTAATAATGCCTCGAGCTCGACAAGGGAGTCCGAGTCCCTTGCCAGTGATAGATAGATCTCAAAGAACTTACGTAGGGTACCATACTACCGCGATGGTCCTGCCTCTACAGATGGATCAAAAGCAAACGGCATATCAACAATTGGTAACTTACACGGATTTCTCCCGATCTCATTATTTGAGTTGAAGAAAGTATCTTTATCTGTCACAATATCAAATGTTACCTTCTTCTTACCAACGAGCCGAACTTGAATCCATGGTCCATCATCTCCAGTTGTCGCACCAGTGCGAGTGACAATCCCAACATCAACATACTTCATCCACGGCTCAACTTGAATAGTGGCAACTGTCGATCCCTGGTTCAAAGGAGAGTTCTGATTCAATGGTCGATTCATCAGTTGGTTTTGTGCCTGAGGTAGATTTTGAGTCTAAGGATGTGGTGGGACCTAGTTTTGCATTATCTGTTGGTTTTGCACTTGGAATGCAGGAAGATTCTATGCATTCTACAACTGGGGAATTTTTCCTGCCTGCCATTTTGCGATCAACTGAGGGAAACTTTCAACATTATGATCATCAGCTACACAATATGTGCATTGCGCATGAGGGAATTCTCTCTGGTAATTCCCAAATACCCCACAGGTATAGCCACTGGACTGATTCGTGACCTCATCCTCCCCCTCGATCGAATCCTCCTCCTCGACCTACGAATCCTTCACGGAATCCTCCTCAGACTCCTCCTTGCTGAAACTGTGGTTGGGCCATTGGTTGCTGCGGTGGGTTAGGTGTTAGAGACATTCACCACCATACACACTTATTTTGGTCAATTTTTCCTAGTTAAACCACTATCATAAGTTTTATTGACTTAATTGACATCAAAAGAGCATTGTATGACATCAGCATGAGCACACCCACGCCTACCTTCAGTCAAGGAGGCCAACTAAGCCTTCTCCTTCATTCAGGGAGGCTAACTGGAGCACTCCAGGGGTGATCTGAGTGTCACAAATTCACTTAATTGATAACTGATGGTTATGTTGATGTATTTGTAACTTTGGAATGTATTCATCTGTATTTCTTATGTATTGTAACCCAATGTTTATTCTGGGATGTATTGTAATGTACTTGAGTCATGTCATACCCCGATGTTTATTCCGGGAAGTTTCTATAATGAGAAAGTCATGTCAAGTCATTGTGGGTAACCCTCCTATTGGTCAAGGGTTAAAGTCCCCACAATTGTGGGGCCCTAGGGTTATTAGACTATCCTAGTGAATTCAACCCTAGGTGAGTCATTGTAAGTCAGGGAAATAGTCCCCACCCTTGTGTTACCCTCCTATTGGTTAGAGGAGGCAAAGTCTCCACAAGTGGTGAGGCACTAGGGTTATTAGACACTCCTAGAGATGTCACCTCTAGCATTAGAGGAAATTTCAACTCAAAATGGGCCTCCTAAAATGAATTAATAAAATAATAGTTAAAATAATAAAATAATATTTATTAATTTTGGAGGAAGA